>JAZKJV010002401.1:0-73877 GCA_037367405.1 Ottelia alismoides
TAAGCGGTTAAATTGTTGGGCGCAGACGAAGTCGTCAACATCGTCTTGGCTTCGGCCATTCATTCACAGCAGCAGAAATTTGACCGTTATGCCGACCAGAAAATGCTGATCTGGAAACATTCGTCGGCAGCCGCGTTTATCGCCCATTCCATCGCCACCAAACTTGAACTCAAATGCGGACTCGCCTTCATGTGCAGTTTGTTGATGGACCTCGGCACAACCGTGTTGTATTCGCTGTTTCAGGATTTGATCGAACGCAAAGGGCTGACGCGCGACTTGCCCGCCAATGTCGTTGACTCAATTGTCTGGGAATATCATCCGCGCATCGGGCGTGCGGTAGGCGAGCAATGGCGGCTGCCAAAAATCGTGATTGACGCGATGGGCTATCATCACAGCATCGAAGAAAACTATCACGCTTTGCCGTTTGTGGCGGTTACTGCGCTGGCTGACTTTCTTGCGACGCTGGTCATTTACACTCCGAAAGTTGATTTGCGACCGGCGCTCGAAAGAGTGTCTCCGGCTTTGCTGATTAAACATCCGGCGGGAAAAAATTTGGGACTGAGGGCATCGCACGCTCAGCAAGTGCTCGCGGAACTGCCAATCTGTTTGCACAAATCACGCGAATTCATTTTGAGCTAAGGATTGACCTGAATATTAAACGGCCAGTTAACGTTACACCGCAGAGGCGCGGAGGTTTCGCAGAGTTGACGCCGAGGAAGAAAAGGGGGAAAAAGCTCTCTTCCAAATATCTCTGCGCTAACTCTGCGAAACCTCCGCGCCTTGTATGTTTACGATGTTGTCCATGAGTGTTAAGTGGGACACGGTCGTGGGGTGGTAGATCGGTCGCGTCTTGGTGCGTTGACACCGTCGCAGAGCTTTGATCGCCACCCTACTTGAAGAAACTCGAACAGTTGCTTGGGACTCGATCCCGTATTCCGCAAGAAAGAGAGAATTCAATATGTCTGCCTCCTTGTCTCCTTATCAACCCCGTTGCGGTGTCAACGTGGGCATTGATGTCGCCAAAGACACTTTGGAAATTGCTGCCCGTCCCGACAACACCTCTTGGGCTACCGCTAACCGCGTAGAGGATTTCCCGGTGTTGTTGGAAAAACTGCGGAAGCTGGCACCGGAGCGCATCATTCTGGAAGCCACCGGCGGCTGGGAAACACCGCTGGCTAACCACTTGGCCGCTGCCGGTTTGCCCGTGATTATTATCAATCCACGCCAGGCGCGAGACTTTGCCAAAGCGACGGGCAAGCTCACCAAGACAGACAAAGTAGACGCACGCGGCCTGGCCCATTTCGGCGAAGCCATCAAACCCGCTGTCCGCCGACTCCCGGATGAACAAACGCAAGCGCTCGCCGCGTTGCTCACGCGCCGCCGCCAGTTGGTCGAGATGTACGCCGCCGAACAGAATCGCCTCGTCACGGTGCAACACCGTCCTACGCTCAAAGAGGATGTCGAAGCACACCTAACATGGCTCAAACACCGGATTGCGCAATTGGATGACGACCTCCGAAAACAGTTAGAGGAAAGCGCCGTGTGGCGCGCCAATGATCAATTGCTGCAAAGCGTGCCAGGCGTCGGTGACGTCGTGTCCAGAACCTTGCTTTCCCAACTGCCAGAACTTGGCTCGCTGTCTGACAAGGAAATCGCCGCCTTAGTCGGCGTCGCGCCACACGCGCACGACAGTGGAAAACGGAAAGGGCAAGCTCACATTCGGGGAGGTCGTGCCAACGTGCGTTCCTTACTTTATATGGCCGCACTCACGGCAGTTCGTTGCAATCCGGTCATCAAAGCTTTCTATCAACGCTTATTGGCGAAGGGAAAACTCAAGAAAGTGGCTTTGACGGCCTGCATGCGCAAACTCCTAGTGATTCTTAATTCAATGATCAAAAAGCAAAAATCTTGGAGTCCTGAGCAGATTCCCTGCTGCTCAGTCTTGACTTGCAACACAGTTGCTCTGCGGTGAAACTGTTATCGCACCCAAATGCAATTCCCTATCAACTCATATGAAACTCTTAGTTGTCGAAGATGATCCAATGATTGCCGAAGTTTTGCGCGACGGATTGAGCGAAGAACTCTTTCTGGTGGAATGCGCCGTTGACGGCAAGCAGGGAGAGTTTTTGGCGGCGACCAATCATTACGACGCCATCATTCTTGATCTCACCTTGCCGGGCATGGACGGGATAGAGGTTTGCAGGCAACTTCGCAAAGCGTGCGTACTCACTCCAATATCATGCTCACCGCACGCGACACGACGACCGATAAAATCGCCGGACTCGATTGCGGCGCAGACGATTACCTCACCAAGCCTTTCATCTTCGCTGAATTGCTGGCGCGCTTGCGTGCGCTCTTGCGGCGCGGGCCTGTGATTAAGGATTCAGTTTTGGAATGCGAACACGTCCGCCTTGACGCCATCGGTCATCTCGTAACGGTGCAAGGCCAAGCGGTTGAACTCACCGCCCGCGAATATCAATTGCTAGAATTCCTGTTGCACAATCTCGGTCGTGTGCTCACGCGCGAACAAATTGCCGATCAGGTGTGGGGATCAGAATATGATCCGCTCAGCAATGTGATTGACGTATACATCAATTACTTGCGCAACAAGGTTGACACTCACCCTGAGCACCAACTCATTCACACTGTGCGCGGGCTTGGTTATCTGTGTAAGAGCAAGCCGCGCACAAGTAACAACAAACGAACTGCCGAAGCATGAACTCTGGCCCAACAGCTTTCGCGCGCGTTTGACGCTGCAATGGACGCTAGTTTTTGGCGTCATTCTGTTGGTGTCGCTGGCCGCGATTTATTTCGGTATGCGGCGCAACCTCTTTCGCACACTTGAAGCCGACTTGCGCACCATCGCCGGCACCGAAGTCGCTTCGGCCACTGACGGCCCCGATGTGCATTTACATCCGCTCGACGAACCCGCCATCGTCAACCAGCATTACCTCGAAAAGTTCGTTCAGATTCTCGCGCCTGACGGTTCCATCGTGAAGCAATCGGGCAACATTCACGAACGCAAGCCGCTCATCACTTCCGATGCCGTCAAGGCCACGCTGGGGGACAAAGCGTGATGAACGATGTGTCCCTCAACCAGATTCCCGACGCGGCGTGAGCTTGCGCGTCGAAAAAGACGCCGATGTATTCGTCTTCGTCGTCGCGGTGCCTTACACCAACATCATCGAAACGTTGGCTACGTTATGGTTCGTATTGTTTTCAGTGGGCGTGCTGGCGATTACCGCTACAGGCTTGGTCGGTTATCGTTTGGCGACGATGGCATTGCGTCCCGTTGACTTGCTGACCCAACGCGCCCAACTCATCGGACGAGACCATCTCAAAGCCCGTCTCGTCGAACCCCAAACCGATGACGAACTCGCCCGTCTCGCGCATGTTCTCAACGAAATGCTCGATAGGCTTTATAAAAACATCGAGTCGCACCAGCGCTTTGCCGCCGACGCTTCGCATGAATTGCGTTCGCCGTTGACTGCATTGCGCGGCAAGATGGAAGTCGCTTTACGGCGCACACGTTCGGCTGACGAATATCGCAACACGTTCACCAGTTGTTTGGGCGAACTCGATCACCTCATTCGTTTGACCGAAGACCTGCTTGACCTGACGCGTTCAGACGCTCAACGCTTGGCGTTGGATTTAAGAGAAGTCGAACTCGAACCGCTCATCACCGCTGAAATGAAGCGCTGGCAACCGATTGCCGAAACGCATCATTTGGCGATGAAAGCCGACATCAAAGCCGGACTCACCGTCATTGCCGATGAAACCCGCTTGCATCGCGTGCTCGGCAACTTGATCAGCAACGCCATTCACTATCGCCACGCCGACGGAGGCCACGTCACCGTCTCAGCCCACAACGGCGGCAACGATGTCTGGATCGAAGTGCAAGACGACGGCATCGGCATTGCGCCAGAACAGCAGCAACAAATCTTCGAACGTTTCTGGCGCGCCGACCACGCACGCCACGTACGCACCGGCGGCGCAGGCCTCGGCCTCGCCATCTGCCGCGAAATCATCCACGCCCATGGCGGCCAAATCACCGTCCAAAGCTCGCCCGATCAAGGCAGCTCTTTCCGTTTCTCATTGCCTGCGGGGCTTGAGTCTTAAGCATAGCTTTACGTTTAAGTGTGGAGCACTCTCTGATGACGGTAGGACAGGTTAATAACCTGTCCTACCAGCTTCGGCTTAATTTATTCTTTAAAGACCACTAACTATGAATGTTTACTTGAGCACGTTCACATTTGCCCGGCGTTGCGATTTGTTTATACTGCGCGGCGTCTCAGAAGCATTTATAGCATTTACTTTAATTGCCAATCTGGAGGCCAAGTGCTCAAACCCAGACTATTCAATCTCACTCATCCAACTGCTGTTTCAGCTAATGGAAACATCACCAATAACTCGCAAACAACCAAACTTTTCATTAGCGGAAAGTCGAATGTTTCCACTGGCAGAAATCATTTTCTGCCAGTGGAAATTTATTTCTATCCGCGGAAACACCTGTACGCCGCCTAATTACATATTCGGCAACTCAACCCAATATGACACTAGAACAGCAAATCGAAGAACTTAAAAAGCTGGGGTTATCTCTCAATGGCGATGTGACTATTGATGATTTCCTCTATTCTTGGGATCGCAAGGAATTTGAGAAACCTCCATTTGAATTGTTATTGATTACCTATGGCTTTGAAATAGAACGTGAACCAGCAGGGAGACAATTTTGCGAACAGGCGTGGGATTTTGACGTTGAGTGTGTTTATGAATCTGGCATTTATGTAGAGATTGTTACTCAGTTGTGCCGGATAGCTGGAATGCCAGATTTAATCACAAACGCAGAGGATTTTTTTGACAGGGAGAACAACGAGGCTTGGTTGCGGTTATACGATTGATGGCAAGGCCCGCTCCTATACGATTAAGGTCGATGATGACTGGGCTGATCCTGAAACCGTGGCTGCCATTATGAAAGATATAGAGCGTGACGGTAAGAAGTTTTATGCTAAAAATAACGGTCAGGCATCAACGTGGTTTTATCTTGATGAAATAATGGCAATGAAAATTAATGCGCTAACAGGAAATCTGTTAGTTGCAAACGAATAAAAACGCAGCCGAACATTTATTGTTACGAAGCGCAACACTCGGAATGATTATGATTTCATTCAATTTTACAACGCGCTCGCAAAACGGATTGTTCGATCACTCAGTACAATTGAGGCAACCTTTGATCTGAGTTCTATGTTTTCTATGAAACACCAATTGCAATTTATTTTCTTACTTGTCTGCTTTGTTCTTGTGCTTGCTTCGGTTTCGAGCTTTCCAACCCTTACTTTTGCACAGGACTCAGGGAAGCCTACTCCTGAGGCTCTGATGGAAAAGATGACTGGCCAGTGGGTGATGCGGGGGACAATCGATAATGAAACGGTGACACACGACGTTCACGTTGACCGGATTCTTAATCGACAATATGTCCGTATCCACGAAGTCTCACGTGAAAAGACCGCCGCCGGAGAGCCTGCATACGAGGCATGGATTCACATCGCATGGGACAATGCGAATAAAGAATTTGTGGTCATGTGGCTGGACAATACTGGTGTAACCAATTTTTCTCCCGACGGAGTAGGGCATGGGAAACCGGATGGCGACCGGATCCCTTCATCTGGAAATTAGCTGACGGGAGTGGTCTTCACAACACTTTTGCATACGAACGCGCGAGCGACACATGGTCATGGAAAATCGACAACTTGGACAAATCTGGGAAATCCTCACCTTTTGCAAGGGTGACGTTGAAACGGAAGTAGACCGTCCGCGACCATAAAGTGAAATAAAAAATCTGCCGAACATTCATTGCACCGGAGCGTGGCCGTCAGGCGGTCTGTTGTTGATGTTCACACGGCCACGCCCGGTGAATGTGTTGTTGGGCGGCTAACCGTGCCGCAGTGACGAACACTCTGAAAGTTGGGAATGTGCAATGAATAACCTCGAACATCTGTTTCTCGTCGGCGAGTTTCCTGAACGATCTCGTCTGCTGTCCGGCCTGTCGCTCGACCAAGTCACCCTGCGGCCTGAGGGTGCATCGCACTCGATTTACGAAGAACTCTGGCATCTTGTGGGGTACCAGCAGAGCATCCTCACATCGAGTGACCCGAACGGCGAATTCTACCCGAGCGCGGCGCCAGAGCATGAGCGCCAATGGCACGATCTGGTGGCCTTGTTTCTGGAGGGTGCTCGCGCTGCCGCGGCGTTGTGGCTTGATCCCGAGCGGTTGGCGGTCGAGGTCGAGCCTGGCTCGACACTGGCCGATGAACTCAATAGTGTGGCTGTCCACAGCGCATATCACTTCGGAAAGATCGTAGCCCTGCGGCAGCGGATGGGTGCGTGGCCGCCAAGCGCGGAATCCAGCGAGTCGTGACCGAAGGTTCCCTACGCCGCCGCCCAACCTAGCGTTAGGCGACAACCTGAAAAACGGGAGGCATACAGATGAACAAAGTGACACCTTTCCTGATGTTCAACGACCAGCTCGAAGCTGCAATAGCCATCTATACCGCTACGTTTCCTGACTCTGAGATCAAGAATGTTGCCCGTACTGGCAAGGACGGCCCAATCACTTCTGCTGAGTTCGTTGTCGGTGGTCAGTTTTTCTTGGGTTATAACGGAGGCCCATACTTCACCTTTTCTCAAGGCTTCTCGCTCTTTGTTGACTGCAAAGACCAAAGCGAGGTTGACGATTACTGGAACAAACTCGTCAGCGCAGGCGCAACCCCTTCGCAATGCGGATGGATTACCGATCCATTCGGCATCACTTGGCAAATTGTGCCAAGGCGTTTCATGGAACTCATCGCCGACCAGAATCCACAAAAGGTAAAGGCAGTCATGGATGCGATGATGACTATGGTGAAGCTCGACATAACAGCTCTGGAAAAAGCTTACGAAGCTGCATAGCAAACAACACGCTGGCAACTAACGACCGAAATGAACAATGCTCACGGTCTGCCTAACTTTAGGCATTGCCCTGTGCACCATTGAACTGACTTTTTCGCCTAACAACGGCTTGCATCGGACAGCGCTTTGCGTCGCTGCATCAGCAAAGCCTTAAACTTATCAAAACATAAGAGGAAACATTGAGGTCATGGGAACAATTGGATTTGTTTTAGCGATATTGGCTTTTATTTTCGGGCAACAGACTAAGAATGAAGTCGCCGCGTTAAGGCAAGAAATCGAGAACCTCAAGGCCCAAATTGGCCAGAGAAATTAAGGTGTGGCAAACAGTAAAATTTCATGTGACCAACGTCTCATGGCTACACCCGGTAAAAGGATTGTGAGGCCGCTTGGTCACCAGTGAGAATCCCGAATCAAAGGAGAACTTATGCAAAGCATTTCGCTCTATGAGGCAATCGGAGGTTCCGAAGGAGTCTTGCGTTTAGCCCATGCTTGGCACGAGCGGGTACTGGCCGACGAAATCCTAGCCCACGCATTTAGTCACGGGTTTCATCCTAAACACACTGAGCGACTTGCTGCTTACTGGGCTGAAGCGTGGGGTGGACCATCTGTTTACACTGAACAATACGGCGGCGAGTCGTCTGTGGTAAGGATGCACAGCGGAAACGGCGAGCATGAGGAGATGGACCGACGTGCAATCGAATGCTTCGACCAAGCCATAGAAGACATCAACTAACCGACCCGCAGCTTCGACGCATCCTGCATGACTACTTTGCTTGGGCCACCACCACAACCATGGCTGCATATCCCAACAAGGGCGATGCCATACCCGAAAATTTGCAGATTCCTCATTGGTCGTGGGAGGGCTTGCAGAATTAGTCAAATCTGCGTTCACTCTGTCGGAGTCAACTAAATGATTACGCAGACTAAATGTGAGAAGATGAAGCAATGAAGATCAACCATCAATCCTACTCAAACCCAATGCAAGCCGAATGCATTGGGGTGTTTTCGATAGCAACGAGCGTCTCTATTTGGCTTGGAAGTTTTGTGCTCGCGAGCTTGCTCTCATTGCCTGTCATGGGGCAACAATCACCGAGTGTCGTGCAACCCGGAGCGCCCGGCAAAAAGACCAAGGCGTTACCCGCGAAAACGAGAGCCAAGCTGCCTCCGCTCGCCATTGCCGACGTGCAATTCATGCAAGGTATGATCGTGCATCACGCGCAGGCGGTCGAGATGACTGCGCTAATTGAAGCGCGCACTGAGAACCAAGAGGTACGCACGTTGGGTGCGCGCATCAGCCACACACAAGCCGATGAAATCGCGTTTATGAAACGTTGGCTTGTTTCGCGCGGACAACCGATCGAGATGACGATGGCTGAAATGCACAACATGCATCATGGGAAAGTTGCACCCAACGCTTCACACGAAGAAATGATGCTGATGCCGGGGATGCTGAACGCCAAAGAGATGGAAGCGCTCAAACTTGCCAAAGGCGCAGAGTTCGACCGTCTGTTTTTGATCGGCATGATGAAACATCATGGCGGTGCGTTGGATATGGTCAAAGATTTGCACAACACTGCTGGCGCAGGACAGGAAGCTGAATTGTTCAACTTCGCCACAGACGTAGACAGCGGCCAACGGGCCGAAATTCGCATCATGCAAAACATGCTGGATAAAACCCTTTCAAAGGAAAAACGATGAATCAGGTAATTACCCCGACCTTTCGCTTACTCGTAATGACTTTTCTGCTGTCGGTGAGCTTTGCCGTCGAGTTGCGCGCGCAATCGGCTCCGGCACAAGAACCACCACAAAAGTCAGAAGCAGACCAGTTGGCGCCTCCCAAAGCTCCGCCCTTACCGGCGGGCATGACTGGTTCAGATACCAGCGATCCGCGTTATACATTGAAACCCGGTTTGTATGACGCCGAGGCAGTAGCCAGAGGGATGAAACACGTTTTGCTCATCAAAAAGCCCGGCCCGTTTCAACTCGGTTCAGATGATGCCGCTAGCCCCCAAGTGCAAAAGACCTTGGGACTGCTTGGCATTTCGGACACTTCAAAAATGCCGAAGCCGATGCAAACCGTGATGGCGCAATTGGCCTTCGCCAATTCTGATCTCGCCTTTCAACGGAAGTATCTGTTCCAAGGAATTTTTACGGCGTGAGCATCTACGACATTTCAGTTCCCGCCAAAGCCAAATTGGTAACCACCATGGTTTGCCCCGGCGGACAAGGCGATGTGTCGGTTTATAAGAACCTGATGTTTATGTCAGTCGAAATGCCCAATGGCCGCCTTGATTGCGGCGTGCAAGGTTTCCCGCCTCCGCCGCCGCCCAAAGCTGGCGAAGAAAACAAACCGATGCTGCCTGCGCCATCGAAAGAGCGCTTTCGTGGCGTGCGGATTTTCGATATTTCAAACATCAGAAATCCGAAGCAAATTGCTGCCGTCCAAACCTGTCGTGGTTCACACACGCACACGCTGGTCGTAGACCCCAAGGACAAAAACAATGTTTACATCTATGTTTCTGGCACATCGTTCGTGCGCCAGAGCGAAGAGTTACCCGGCTGCTCAGGCGAAATGCCCGATAAAGACCCGAACACTTCGCTGTTCCGCATTGAGGTAATCAAGGTTCCTCTTGCCGCGCCACAAACCGCCAAAGTCGTCTCTAGTCCGCGTGTGTTTATGGATGCCCGTTCCGGCGTACTCAATGCCTTGAGCAGTGGCCCAACCACGACTCCAAAACGCCAAATGTCAGCGACCAATGCCACGACATCACGGTTTATTCCGAACTGGGTTTGGCTGCCGGAGCCTGCTCTGGCAATGGCATCATCTTGGACATCAAAGAACCTGCCAATCCGAAACGCCTCGACGCCGTCAACGATCCCAACTATGCCTATTGGCATTCAGCTTCGTTCTCGAATGATGGCTCAAAGGTTGTGTTTACCGACGAATGGGGTGGCGGAATGGGCGCGCGTTGCCGTCCCAACGATCCGAACAAGTGGGGTGCCAACGCGGTGTTCAACTTGAAAGACAACAAGCTGACTTTTGCCAATTATTACAAGATGCCTTCCGCGCAAGGCGACTCAGAAAATTGCGTAGCTCACAACGGCTCGCTCATTCCAGTGCCCGGTCGCGACTTGAAAATTCAAGCCTGGTATCAAGGCGGGCTTTCCATTATGGATTTCACCGACGCCAACAAGCCGGTGGAAGTTGGCTATTTCGATCGCGGGCCCATTGATCCCAAGATGCTGATCCTTGCCGGTTCGTGGTCAGCGTATTGGTACAACGGTCACATCTATTCATCTGAAATTGCTCGCGGGTTGGACATACTTGAACTCAGCCCCAACGAGTTACTCACCCAAAATGAAATTGATGCGGCGAAAACCGTGCAAGTCGCTGAACTGAACGTGCAGAACCAGCAAAAGCTCGTCTGGCCAAACAAGCTCGTAGTCGCCAAAGCTTATCTCGATCAGTTGGAACGTTCGGCAGCCTTGCCCGCCGACCAGATCACGGCGATCCGCTCAGCGATCGGAACTGCCGAAAGCTCGCGCCTGACCAAGGGACTTGCCAAGTTGAAGAGCCTGTCTGCTTCCTTAAAATCAAGCGCTCAAGCGGCCACGAATGCCACCGATGCCAAACGGCTGGAAGCCTTGGCGCTTATCCTGCAACGTCCGGTTAAATAAGCGGCAACTCAACTAACTTTCCGATTTGAAGAATTGCAGGCGACAGGATCACAAGCATAACAGCTCGTGATCCTGTCATTTTTTTGCGTGCTATTTATCGGCCTTGCTCCAATGTGTGAGCTTCCGCAATGGTGCTTTAAGGATTTTGCCGCTTGGGTTACGCGGCAATAGTTCAGGCTGAATGATGAAGAATTGCGGTATTTTGAAATCTGCCAACCGTTCGCGCGCGAATGCGATTACTTCTTGAGGCGTCAACGCCTTGCCCGACTGAGGCACGATAACCGCGCCTACTTTTTCACCCATCATCTTGTCAGGGACTCCGACGACGGCAACTTCAAAAACATCGGGATGGGCGGCAAGGGCGTTTTCGACTTCGACGCAATAAACATTTCGCCGCCGCGATTGATCATGTCTTTCTTGCGATCCACGATTTGCACGAAGCCTTCTTCACTAATGCGCGCCATATCGCCGGTGTGAAGCCAATGATTGACGAAAGCTTCCGCCGTGGCTGCGGGTTTGTTCCAATAACCTTTGACTACGTTGGCGCCGCGAATCAGCAATTCGCCGATGCGGTTTCAGCGTCTGGTTCAAACAATTTAACTTCGGAAATCGGGATGGGAAAGCCTACGGACTCAGGTCGCAAGCGTGCGTATTCATGAGGCAGAAAAGTCGAGACTGACGAAGTCTCAGTCAAACCAAAACCATTGCCGACGCGCGCATTGGGAAACGCTTCAAGAATTTTGCCGATCAAATCAGGAGCCATTGGCGCGCCGCCATAAGAAAGCCATTTGACTGCGCTCATCTCGAATTCAGCGAAGTTTGCCTGATTGAGCGCCAGCCAATAAATCGCAGGAACAGAAGTGAGCTGGTTGATTTGTTCAGTGATAATGCTGTTGAGGAAGGATTGAACTTCAAACGAAGGCAGTATGACCACCGTGCCGCCCGCCGATAGCGTAGGCAAAAATTGCGCGTTGCAAGCGGTCACGTGAAAGAGCGGAATGCTGATCAACGTGCGTATGTAAGCATCACGCGGCAGCGGCACAATGCGAAAGCGCGATTCGACGATTGAGAGAAAGTTTTCATGCGTCGTCATCGCGCCCTTGGGAAACCCGTCGTACCGCTCGTATAAAAAATCGCGGCCAAATCATCCGGCTGCGAAGATTCAACCGCGAAGGGTTCACCATCCGGCATTGGTGCATCAGGCAAAAATGAAAACCGCGATCCTGAATCGGTTACCACATAAGCTGCCTCGGCTGCACTGAAACGCGTGTTTACCGGAACCGCAATCGCGCCCGCCAACTGAATGCCCAGAAATGCCAAACACCAATTCACGCCGTTGCCTAATTGAATGGCTACGCGATCACCGGGTTGGATGCCTTGCGATTTGAGCCCGCCCGCAATGCGCGCGGCTGAATCCCAAACCTGCTGATAACTCAATCGCTGCCCGCCGATTTCAACCAAGGCTTCGGCTGTGGGATTGGCCTCAACGCTGCGTCGCAACATTTCGACCAACGAAGTCGGAAGATTGCGATAACGTAAGACACCATGTTCGTCACGGAAGACATCCGTGGAATCAAAAGGCAAAATCATGGGTGGAAATTATTCGCTGGCTAACACAATTAAGAAAATTTGCCCACGAAGTCACACGAAGTTTTCACGAAGAAGAAACATCTACGTTCATGCTCATAGTGTTCACTTCGTGTGCCTTCGTGGGGGAAGCTCAATTTCTGAAAGGAATTCATTATTGCGAGTTTGCTTTAGAGACGACCGCGTTTCCCAACCGCACGAATGGGCCGCCATCTTCTGACAATTCTTCAGCGATGGAAAACGAATGGCCTGAGACGATGGAATAAGTTCGTTTAAGTTGCAGCGCTTCTTGTTTGGTTTTGATTGGGTCTACGGCAAACTTGATCGCAATCGGACTCGTCCAGTCGCCCTTGCTGCTAATCGTCAAACCTCCGGGCAACTTTTCAGTCAACGTAACCTGCTTGGTCACTTCATCAAAAATAAGTAGCGAAGTGCTCTTAATCACACTTCCATCCGCTTTGCATTCAGTGGCACCCGCAACCGATTTGCCATCAGCTTGTTTGGTAAAGGTGACATTGCAATCACGCGGGGCAATGCCCAAAGCGCTCTCACGACCCACATAACGATAGCTCCATGTGCCGACGAAATAATCTATGCTTTGCTTTTGTACGGGTTGTGGAACGCTAGCACGTGCCATGCGAGCGCCGCCGCCCGGTGGTGTGGTTGATGGCGCACCAGCATTTGTCGCGGCGGCAGATGCGCCCGTCCGCTTGAGTTGGATATCAAACGTGAACGGTTGGCCATTGAAATCAAGCGCGCCTTGACCGTTCAAGTTATCTCCATCCAGTGTGAAGGTATAATTGATCGTCAACGCGCCGTTTGGCGTTTCAACATTTGCCTTGGCCGTGACTTTGCTGCCTTCGACTTTGATGTCAGTCAGTTTGTTTTCAACACCGGGACGCATGCCTTGCATTGAGCCTGTAATCGCTTCGCCCTCTTTGCTGAAAGTCGCAGCCGTCTCGCGTTCACCTTGTGGCGATTGCACCTTGCCCGTCCATTTGCCTAACAACTTTTCGCTTTGCGCGAAACAAAACTGGTTCAGACCTAGCATTGCTAAGGTAATGAACAAAAAGCTAGCTCTGGTGCGTTTCATTAAATTGATCTCCTACAAAAATTTATTCTTTCACCGGATGACCTTCGATGACCTCGATGCGAATTTTATCCGGCCCTTCTACGAAGGCATATTTGATCTTGCCGTTCGCCACTGAGCGAATCTCTTCGAGTACTTTCACGCCATCCTTGCGCAACTTTTCCAGCGCGTCAGGCAAATTCTCAAAGCTGTAACTGATGTGGTCTACGACGTGCCCCTTGGTCGAATCGAACTCGGTGCGGCCTTTCCACTGATCGGCGTAAACCTTCTTTGGATATTCCATCGGGAAGATAATGATGTTCACGTTGTCGCTGAAAAGAGAAACGCTCGGCCCGATTTGCACATCGCGATACATGCGCGGTTCGCGCGAAGGCGGACGGTTGCCCAACCGTTTCGCGCCAAAATATTTTTGATAGAACTCGCCCGCCGCAATCGGGTCAGCGCTGAACAAATGAATATGTCCGAAGCGGTGATGATTGGCGGTGTTCAACTCAATGAGCGACTTATCGGGGCCTTGCACATAAGCGTAATAAAACAAATCTTTCGCGCCCACATTGCCGCCTATGTCGCTGATATCCGTCAGCGGCGTATCGAACTTGGTGCCCGCTGCCACATGTTTGGCGTAGGTCGCTTTCATGTCTTCAGCGCCCCAACCGAAATGCCAGATGCTCGAAGTTATATCTGAGATTGGGGCCTGAGCAACTTTCGAAAACAATATCCAAGATTTTTGTGTCCAGACGGCATCAACTATCCCCGCAAACTTAGCTTTCTCGGCATCAAACTTGGTGGTGTAAAAATCAATCGCAGTTTTGGTGTCAGTCGCATTCAGATGCAAATGATGGAAGTGCGCTTCGGGGAATTGCGGAGCTGCGGGCACAGGCGCAACCGGCTTGGGATCTTGCGCGACCAACGCGCCGGCAGACACAAAGATCATCACCATCGTCAAAGGCATGAGTGGCTTTAGCATAGGACTCTCTTGTTTGTTTTTGCTTCGTTGCGGTGGTGAGCGTCCACCAGAAAAGATTATTCGCTTAACCGCGCTAGACAGAAAAACTCCAAGCAGACAGCCCAATGTGCTCGCCTGCTTGGAAGTTGATCAATCCTGCCAATGCATGAAATTAGCGTTCAGAAGAAGATGAAGACGCCGCCGCATTCACGCGCGTCGGAGTGTCGGCATTCAAATAGGTATACCAACCGATCATCATCTCTTCCCAAGTCTGATCTCCCCAACGCACGTTCTTTGATGGGTCAGGGTTGAACTTGTTTTTCTCTGAGTTATCGAAATAGGCCACGCAATCAATGCGCGTGCCCTTCGGCAAGGCGATGGGTTGTTTGGGAATGTATGTGTGCTGCCAGTTGAAATCATATTGCGGGACGTTTAACAACACCTCGCTATGTCCATCGGGAAAGTGGCCGTGTAAGTGAACGCTTTGCCGCGCACGTGCATATGCGGCATGAATGAATTGATCAGCACATTGCGATCAAGCGTGCGCGAAGCTTTCACTTCATAGTTGCCGTTGCCCGCCGGAATCGAAAAGTTCGTGTTAATGGCATTGCCCGTCATCACTTCATATTTGGCCGGCGCTTTGGCAAAGACAAAGCCAATCTTCGTGCGGTCTTTGGCGGGCGTACCGTTCGTCGTGTAATGCATCTGGAAAACGATGTTGCTTCCCTTTTTGATGAGCTTGGCTGTGCCCGGTTCAAAGACGACGCCCGTTTTATTCGGAGTAATGCCGCCGAGTTGGACGCGACCGCTTCTCAAATCGCCTTCGCCTCCGGCTGAAGTGTCCTTGCTTTTCGCATCTTGCGTGTAAGCAATCACGTGATGCACAACCGCACGATTGCTCGGCCTGATTTCAAACGCCTGCACCCATTTGTCTTCGGTAAAATTCGTAGGCATCGAGAAATAGAGATATGGAACGGTGCCTTCGGCGGGAACGCTGTATTCCTCAGCCATTTCAAACACGGCATCAGGCTCGCCAATCGTCCAGCCCTGTGCAAATTTCGGCACAGCGGGCATGTCTTTGTCGTCGCCTTTGGGCGCTCCGGCGGCGACCCATTGCGTGATCTTCTCGATGTCTTGCGCCGACAAACGCGGATCATTCGCCCATTGCCCAACTTTGGGATCAGCGCTCCAAGGCGGCATCGAACCGCTTTGTACGTGCTCGCGAATTGATTTGGCCCACGGCGCACTTCTTTGTAATCCATCAACGACATCGGCGCGATTTCGCCGGGACGATGGCATTCGGCACAATGCTTGTAAATTAACGGAGCGATGTCTTTGGTGTAGGTAACTTGCGCGGCGCTTGATTGCCACGCGCGATAGCTAAACAAACTGATTGCGACTAACACTAGCGCAAGCAGGCTGGCGATTCGTTGGCTCGGTCTGATCATCATGCTTTCTCCTTGATACACTTCTTGATTCACTGTCAGTTTCTGTTGGAATTGGTTCGATAGGTCGTAGTTACAGGAAACTTGTGCGCGACACTTTGCGCCACTTACCGTCCGGTAAGCAAGAGAAAGGCGAACGTTTTGCCGATCTGACCGATGATTTTTTGAACACGAGAAGGCTTTGTCTAGTTGTTCGCTGGCAGAGCAAACGCCATCAGCATTTCGCCCTTCGGTTCACCTTTGCGCGCTTTGCCTCCATTGGCTGTAACGACGACGAATTGCCGACCATTCACCTCATAAGTCGCCGGAGTCGCATTGCCTGAAAACGGCAGCGTGGTTTCCCAAAGCAGTTTGCCAGTCAGCTTGTCGAAGGCGCGAAACTTGCGGTCAAAATTGGTGGCTGCAATAAAAACCAATCCGCCCGCCGTCACGACTGGCCCACCGTAACTTTCTGAGCCGGTGTTTTTCATTCCCTTGGCTGCAAGTTCAGGGTATTCGCCAAACGGAATCTTCCATTCATAAGCGCCGGTGTTGAGATTGATCGCGTTCAATGTGCCCCACGGCGGCGCGATGGCGGGATAGCCATCAGGGTCGAGGAATTTGTGATAGCCCGTGAAGCGATATTTCGGCAGGCTGGTATTCTCGGCTTTGCTTTCCAGCTCTTTGCTTTCTCCGCTTAACAAGAATTGGGTCAGCGCAGCGAGTTCAGTCTGTTGCATATTTGGAAACGCAGGCATGCGGCCCGCGCCTTGGCGAATGATGGTATTGAGGTTTTCGGCTTTGAATTTTGCCCCGATGTTTACCAGCGTAGGCATTTGCGGAGGCGAACCCGCCAGATTATCGCCATGACAGGTCGCGCAGTTGCGCATATAAATTTGCCGCCCTGAATTGCCGCTTTGGTTTTCAGCTAAACTTGCGCGCCAAGCCATCTCGTTCGCGTTGACGTAAAGCAATCCTGTTTCAGGATCAAAGGCCGAACCGCCCCATTCAGCGCCGCCATCAAAGCCGGGAAAGATGATGGTCTCTTGCCCAACTTTCATGGGAATGAATTGTCCGCCGCCATTCATAGTTTTGAATTGTTCGAGCGCCCAAGTGTGCGCTTCAGGCGTGCGGTTGGTGAGCAAATCTGCAGTTAAAGTCTGACGCGAAAAGGGCACGGGTTTCGTTGGCAAAGGTTGCGAATCTGCTACGACTTCGCCGGGCACCGTGCTCGCAGGGTATATTTTGTATTCGATTGGAAAGAGCGCTTTGCCAGTGGCGCGCTCAAACACATAGACGTGACCTGACTTGGTGGTTTGTGCGACTGCGTCAATCAGTCTGCCCTGTTGTCTGACCGTAACCAGCGTCGGCGGCGAAGGAAAATCACGATCCCAGATGTCATGCTTCACTGCTTGAAAATGCCAAATGCGTTGGCCGGTTTCAGCATTCAAGGCGAGAAAGGTGTTGGCGAACAAGTTATCGCCGACGCGATTGGCTCCATAAAAATCATCGGCGGCTGAACCGGTCGGAACGAACACAATGCCGCGCTTTTCGTCCACTGCCATGCCCGGCCAGTTGTTGGCTGAACCTGTATAAGTCCAGGCGTCTTTCGGCCAAGTCTCGTAGCCAAATTCCCCCGGACGCGGAATGGTATGAAAAATCCAGCGTTGCTTGCCTGTGTGCACGTCAAACGCCCGAATGTCACCCGGCGGCGAAGGCAACGATTCGGACATGCGTCCGCTGACGATGAGCACGTCTTTATAAATTGAACCCGGCGTCGTCAGCACAACCGATAACTTGCTCGGGTCTCGCCCCAAGCCTTCGCGCAAATCAATGCGCCCCGCTTGGCCAAAGCTCGCAATCGGCTTCCCGCTTGCCGCATCCAGCGCGTAAACAAAACTTTGCACTGCCGCAAAAATTCGTTTCTCGCTGCCGCTGCTCCAAATGCTCACGCCACGATTTGGACCGCGTCCAGCGATGCCAGCATCAAAACGCCAAAGCTCTTTCCCTGTGGCCGCATCCAGCGCGACAACTTTATGTTTCGCTGTCACGGCGTATAAAACGCCCTCTGAAACGACAGGCTGATTTTGCGAATCGCCTGCGCCATCGGCCAGATCAACTTGCCAAGCGACCGTCAGCTTCGCAACGTTGGAGCGATTGATCTGCTTCAAACTTGAATAGCGCGTTCCGCCAGCACCGCCGCCGTAAAGGAACGTAGCCTTCGAGGAACTGGAAGAACGTTGCGCATTGACTGCCGTCGCATGAAGCCAGGTTTGCCAACACAGGATGGCACTCAGGCTCGTCAGCAAAGCATATTTCAAATCTTTGGTTCGCATAGTAATGATGGGGTTAATCCTAATTTTGACGAAGGCTGTTTACACAAAACCGGCAACCGCGTGGGGCACATAAGGCGCTTCAAGCGCGGCGATTTCTGCCTGATCAAGTTTTAGCGACATCGCTGCGATTGCGTCTTCCAGGTGGTGCGGTTTTGAAGCTCCGATGATTGGCGAATGCACGAACGGCTTGCTGAGCATCCAAGCCAAGGCAATTTGCGCGGGCGAAACACTTCTTTGGGCGGCTACGGCAGCGACTTGTTCGACGATCTGTTTGTCAGATTCGACATAAAGCGTCTTGCCGAATTCGTCAGTTTGGGCGCGCTCGGTCACGTCATCCCACGCGCGCGTCAGGCGTCCGCGCGCCAGCGGAGACCACGGAATGACGCCAATTTTTTGATCCACGCAAAGCGGCATCATCTCGCGTTCTTCTTCGCGATAAAGCAAGTTGTAATGGTTTTGCATTGAGACGAAACGCGTCCAGCCATTCTTTTCAGCCACGAACAAGGCTTTGGCGAATTGCCACGCATACATCGAAGATGCGCCGATATAAAGCGCTTTGCCCGCTTTGACCACATCATGCAAGGCCTCCATCGTTTCCTCGATGGGCGTGTCGTAATCCCAACGATGCGTTTGATAAAGGTCTACGTAATCTGTCCCCAACCGTTTCAAGCTCGCGTCAATCTCTTGCATGATCGCCTTGCGCGAAAGCCCGCGCCATTTGGATCGGGGCGCATACGTCCGTGGACTTTGGTGGCGAGGACAACCTCTTCACGTTTGGCAAAATCGCGTAATGCGCGGCCTACGATTTCTTCGCTCGTGCCGTCCTGAATAGACGTTCGCCGTATCGAAAAAATTGATGCCCAGCTCAAGCGCGCGCTTAATAAACGGACGGCTGGTATCTTCGTTCAGCGTCCACGCGTGGTTGCCGCGCTCCGGCACACCGTAAGTCATACAACCCAAACAAAGGCGCGAAACCTTTAAACCAGTGTTGCCCAATCTGATGTAATCCATCGTGAATATCCTCAAGCCTTGATCTTAAAAACCTTGTGCGCGTTCTCCCACGACAGCTTGCGAAAGACCTCAGGCTTGGTGTGAGTTTTTGAGAATCGTCAACGTTTCACGCGCCACGCATTTGCCGCTCAACCGCGCAGCCGCAGGATTATTCGCCTGGCTGACTCCGCTGCCCTTGCCGTCTTGGCACGAACAATCACTGCCAAAGAGCAATTTGTTTTGATGACGTGCGAGGAAGTCTTTGGTGAATTCGCGTCGCGCGACATCGCGTTATTCCCTGAATTCGCCGAGAGATCGCCATAGAGATTCGGGAAGTCGGCAAGCAATTTATCGGTGATGCCTCCGCGCTTGATTGGCCCCGCCGGATAGGATTCCTGCTCAGCGTAATCAGCGCTCAAATTCGCCCAAAACGCATCAGCGTGTCCGATGAAAGTTGTTTTGGGATAAGCCTTGAGGATAGCTGCGAAGCGCTTGAACCCTGTGCTCCACAGGCCTTCGCCTTGGAAATGCTCAACCTCTTGAAAGTGCACGAGGATCGGGACTTTGAGTTCACCAGCCAGCGCGTACATGCGTTTCAATTCGGGTCCATCGGCGGCGACGTGAAATTTGATTTCACCGAAACCTTGTGCGCCGTCTTTCACCGCTTGCGTCAACAAATCAGCCGCTTCGGGCTTGGTGATGTCGGTAGTTGCCGACCAGACAAACCGACTTGGATATTTGGCCTGAATCGTTTTGACTTGCTCGCTCGCGGGCAGGCGCGACAACAAAACGGCATGAGTCACGCCGCAACCTTCCATGTGTTTCATGTTGCCATCCACCGTTGGCCGCAGGTGCGAGTGAATGTCCAACACCGGCCCGCCCCATTCAGTTGATTCGAAAGTTGGGACCGTAGCCCGCGCCGCAGCGCCAACCGCAGCCATTATTCCTGTGGCTAAAAAATCTCGACGTTGCATCATCATCTTATTCTCCATTTGCGCCTTGATTACTGGCGCGCATTTAGGTTTGCGATTGTCTCTTTTAGTTTGCCAAGTTCCGCCGGATTGGCAGACAGTTTTTTGGTCTGAAAGGCGGGCAACAATTTGTCCCATACAACATTCAACTCGGCTTGCATATCTTTGGTATTGGCCGTGATCGCAATCACCGCGTCGAGTTCAGGCAACACAATGCAAAACTGCCCGTTGGCTCCGTCGCCGCGGTATGCATTGTGGCGACAACGCCAAAATTGAAATCCGTATCCTTGATCCCAATCACGCGCCGGATCGCTGCCGTTCGAAACTTGCTTTGACGTAGCCTGCTCGACCCAAGCTGCCGGAACCAGTTGCTTGCCGTTCCATTTCCCTTTTTGCAAATAGAGTTGGCCAAACTTGGCGATATCTTCGGTGCGAACTTTTAAGCCCCATCCACCGAACGTTTCGCCTTGGTTATTCACCGGCCATTCGGGGTTTTCAATACCTAGCGGTTCAAACAAACGTGGCTTCAGGTATTCAAGCACATTTTGGCCGGTGACTTTGCTGATAATCGCCGAGAGCAATGAAGCTGCCGGGGGTGTTGTATTGAAAATGCGTGCCGGGCTTGTGCGGTACGGGATGCGCCAAAAACGTTTTCACCCACGGATCGTTCGAAGTCATCAGTTTGGTTTTCTTCCTGTTGCCCGCTCGTCATCGTTAACAAATCGCGCACACGCATTTGTTTGAGCTTGTCTGACGGTTGGGCCGGAGCATCGTTCGGGAAAAATTTCAGCACCAAGTCATCAATGCTCAATTTGCCCTCGGCAACGGCCATCCCTATGGCGGTTGAAGTAAAACTCTTGCTCAAAGAATGCATCACGTGCGGTTTCTCGGCGGCTTCGGGCTTCCACCAAGCTTCGGCGATGACGTGGCCATGCCTGACCAACATAAAACTGTGCATCGAATTGACCTGCTTGTCGGCAGCCTCAATGTAGGCACGAATGATCGCCGAATCCACGCCTTGCGCTTCGGGTGTGCTACGCGGCAAGGCAATCTTTGCGGCGGAGGCTGAATGTCCCAAGCTTTGCGACAACAGCGCCATAATCATCAAAGTCAAAACGTAGCCGGTAACTTTCATCATGGTTCGTCCTTTGGTTGTTTATTTGATCTTTCCCAACATCTGATACAGCCAAACCAGCGCAGCATTCATCATTTGCTCGCCAGCACCAACTGCAGCCGGAGCCACCTGATTGTCTGCGCCATATCCGCCTTCCGCCGCCGCTTCGATTGTTGGAAAGTATTGATGGTAACTGTTGCAGTATCCAAAAAAAGAAAAGCTGTTTGACCCTCGTGCGTTCTTTTAACCTGATCGCGTGGTTGCTGAAAAATTCGCCAGAACCCCCAACCAATGCGATTTCATTATTGAGCAACGCGACCGTCAAGCGCGGACGCACACCGTCAGCGTATTCATCAATGAAGTTCGGAATCAGCTCGGGGAAAAAGGCTTTTTCGTATAGGCCGCGAATAACGGGATTGGCGAGGTCTGTGCGCGAAGTGAATTTGAATCGCTCTTCGCGCACTTGCAACGCGGGCTGTTTTATCTCTTGCGGTTGCAGACCCAGGGCCAGCTTAACGGCTTCTCTGCCGAGAGCTTGGCCGAATTCCAAATGGTCTTTGTAAGCGCCCTTGTTCACTGACTGATCGCCTGCCGCGCCTTGCATGAAAATGGCGGAAGCTCCGGTTTCATTCTCAATGACGCCTTTGAGCGCACCGACGTAATCGGCCGAAAACTTGAGCGTGCTTGATGGCAGCATCGTGGGATGCGCCGTGAAATTCACCAAGATCGCGAGCGGCTTTCCCTGCATGTCGTCGAAACGCATGACGCCCAAATCACGATCGCTGGGTTTGGGTTCGATTTTGGTGTGGCGGTTGCGATTGAAATCAGCGAGTGGCTTTACGCCAACGGCAAATTTGGCTGGGACGAGTTTTTGATTGGCTTCAAGGATGGCCGCCACGATGGCGTCTTCGAGTTGCGGGTAATAACGCAAAGCGGCGTCAAAACGTCCACGCCCTTTGCCCGGCGCATCGGTTAGTTCAAGCACCGGCCCGTGATGTGTATGCGAACCGGCGATGAAAGAATATTCGATGCCGGCTTCGGCTTTGATGCGCTGGCGAATGCGTTGCAGCGAAGCTTCAGCGAGGGAACGCCCCAAGTCCAACCGACGATGGCCAGCTTTTGCTCGTTGGTCTGAATCACCAGCGCAGCGGCATAAAGCGGATCAAGCGTGCCGTCAGACAGTTTGTCGTGACGGTCGCCGTAACCCCACATCGGCACGGGTTCGCGCGGTGTGATCTCGCGACGGGCCGCGCCAGCTTTGAACGTGGCAGGGTTTTGTGCAGTAGCAACAAGGCTAAAACACAAAACGAGTGACAGAGTGCTAATTGTTTTCATAGTGTCTTTCTTGATTTTCAATCATCAGACAGACACTCAAGTTAAGCAACAGCAACTTTGTCCAACTGTTTTTTAGTGACAGTGGCTGCGCTCTCGCCCACGGCAGCCACGTTGATTTTAGAAATAAATTTCAAACCCAACTGCCAGATGCGCGCCGAGACGCCATTTTGCTGCAAGCGGTAAAGGTTATTGTTAAAGCGCGGAGCAAGGTCGGTCACGGCGCACGCCGGACTCAGCGCTGCCGTGCGGATTGCGCCGCCAGCGGGCGTGAGTTCCGTCGCAGCGCAAACGCCATTTTGTCCGTTGGTGCCGGGCAGGCTGGCGATGGCTTGGGCGAGCGGCACGTTATTCAGGCGGTTCGCCAGAATCGCGTCCCACACACCCGGCGCAGCCAGATTGGCATAGGCGTTTTGCACATTGCTGACCGGTGCGCCCGTGGCGTTGTTGATCAGAATGTTTTGCACGCCGCTGCTGAAGATGTTCGTCGAAGCGCCGCCGCCCGTGAAGACGCGGCGATTGAAGACGTTGAAAATCTCTGCGCGGAACTCGAAATGCGCTTTGCCTTCACCAAACGGGCGAATGCGTTTCATCAAGCTCATATCAAACGTATTCACCCACGGCAGCCGCAACTGGCTCAGGTTACGCGGCGCGTTGCCGTATTTGCCGGGATCAGGCCAGGCGAACGCTTTCGGATTGAGGTAAGAAGTAGTAGCCGCATTTTCAGGCGTCCAGTCTGGATTCTTGAGCGGCACGCCCGCCAGCAAGTTGGGACGCAGCGTTTCACCGCGTGAACCAAGAAAGATGCTGTTGCCAGCGCCGAGCGTGACAAAAGCCGGAGCGCCAGAGCGTGCGCGGCCAATCGCGCTCAACTGCCAGTCGCCAATCAGATGATTGGTGAAGCCTTCGCGATTGAGCAGCCACTTGCCCTTACCGAACGGCAATTCAAACAAGCCCGTCAGGTTGAATACGTGCGGCGTGTCGAAGCTCGACACCGCGCGTTCGTTGCGGCTGTTGAGCGGGTCTTGCGTGCGGTTGACGTCTACGTCATTGCCGGAGTTGTTGAACGACTGGTTTTGCGTGTCGAAATTGATGCCGCCTGAATTGTCGTCCATTGATTTGCTGAACGTGTAATTGAACCGCAAATCAATGCCTTTGGAGTAACGGCGCTCCAACTCGAAGGTTGCTGCATGATAGGTCGAAGCCGAACCTGTGCGATAGAGCACGGCAATTTGTCCGTTGCCACGTCCGTTGTAACCGGGAAACGCCTGTCTGCCGGTGACTGGATCAATGCGGTTGAGATCAGCCATCGGCGAGAACAGCGACGTGCCACGGCTGCCTTGAAGCCCACCGTCACGACCGTGTTGCGCAAGAGTTCGTATTGCAACTGCAAGCTGTAATTTTGCACAACGGGCGTTTGGAAATTCGGATCGCCAATGAAGCCGAGGTTGTTATAACGCACGTCGGGTGCGCTGGCTCGTCAGGTTCGGGAAAGTGCCCGGCACGGCATCTCCCGGACGAATTACCCCACTGGCCGGAACACGGAACAACGAAGGATCAGGCGTGATTACATAGTTGTTGAAGCCGAATTGCATCGGGATATTGCCATTACAAATGGCCAAACCACAGGTCGGACGATTGATCGGCGCGTTGAAATCAGTCGCACCCGCCGCCACGCTGTATTGGCGATAGGTGAACGAGGCCACAGAGCCTACGTTAGGAACAGGCACGCGGTCGTTGCCCATCAAAATCGCGTGAGCAAGACCATAACCGCCACGCACTACGAAACGACGCTCTTTGTTCCAACCGAAATCTGGCGTCCAGGCGAAACCAAAACGCGGTTCAAAGTCTGTGTTTTGCGGTTCGATCATGTAACGCGAACGGCCATCCACACCGGCGTACTCAACACTGGAGCCAGTGCGTTGGTGTTCAGCACTGAACCGGCGGTGTTCAGTACGGCGAAGGGATTGGCTTCGAGGCGCGAGAGATTCAACTGGCCTTGCAGGTTGTATTTTTCCCAGCGCGGCGATTGGTACTGATAGCGCAAGCCGATGTTCAGCGTCAGGTTCGGACGCACTTTCCAATCGTCCTGCACGTACAAACCATAATTGAACCAGCGATAGTAAAACGGATTTGAAGCGTTTTCGGTCTGCATTTGCAGGAACTCCGGCACGCCCAAGAGGAAGCTGGCGAACTGGTCGCCGCCAATCGCTGCGCCCTGACAACCTACGATATTGCCTGGAAACGGCGCGGCAGAGCAGTACTGATTTGAAGTCATCGCCGCGTTATAAGCGAAACGTCCGCCCGCTTGGTTGCCCAAACCGGCGCTGGCTTGGTTGAGCATCAGCAACGCGCTCTGAAAGCCCATCTTGATCGAATGGTTGCCGCGCGACCAAGTCATGTCATCGCTGATCGTGTAAGTGTGTTCGGTGATTTTGCCGATGTCCTGCGGCGAGTTGAATCCGGCGATGCCAAAGCCGCGTCCGACGGTTTGATTGGCACCGGTAA
This sequence comes from Ottelia alismoides, assembly GCA_037367405.1. NCBI lineage: Eukaryota > Viridiplantae > Streptophyta > Magnoliopsida > Alismatales > Hydrocharitaceae > Ottelia > Ottelia alismoides. The sequence goes on from JAZKJV010002401.1 coordinate 24,922, forward strand.
AGGTTCCGGTCGCCGGGTTGAACGTGCCGTTGAATCCGGTTGGCGTCGCGCCGGGGAAGAAACGCGCTCCGCCATAGCCGAGCGTATTCACCAACCCTTTGCCGTCGCCACCAACATCCAAATATTCCGAAGTCAGATCACGGTTTTGCAGCACGTTCGGATAGGTGCGCGAGAAATCGCCGAAGGACGTAACCAATGCGCAGTTCGTTGACCAGCGTCGGTTTGAACGTGCCCGACCAGTTAAGCAGGATTTGCCGCGCGTTGTTGTTTTCGCTGTTAAGGCCGCTCGACAGCGGATCGCGGAAGTAACGGTCACCAAAGAACGGCTGTTCGGTGTAGCGACCATAGATCAAATGGTTGCTGTTCAGGCGATGATCCAGACGCAGCGTGTAACGGTCGTCCTGGTTGTTCGTGCCGCGAAAGTAAACGAAATTCGCGCCGTTGTTCGGATTGTTCGGCTCTTGAATAAACGCCATGTTCGGACGCGGGAACAATTCACGCGCGATGCGTTGCGCAATCGGATTGACGTAACTCACGCCGTTCACCGACAGGCGCGTGCCATTGCCGTCAAATAGCGGGAAGTTGTTGAATTGATATTGCGGATTCGAGGCGCTGGGCGCTCCGGTGAAACCTGAGCGTGTGCGATAAGCGAGCGCTCCACTTGGCAGTCGGACGAATTGGTTGAACAGTGGCGCGTATGGAATCGTCGTCCCGTTCGGCAAATACACTCTCGATTGTGAGAAATCGCCGTTCAGTTCCAGATCGGTCGGCACACGCTCAAACGTAGGCCCGCCAGGATTGGATAGCACTTGCCGCGTCGGTTCGTACGAAAAGAAAAAGAAGGTCTTGTTGCGTCCCGTCATAAGTCGTCGGGCCAAAGTATTTTTCGGGCAACCAAACGGGTCCGCCAATCACGAAGCCCAATTGCTGGCGACGCAGCGGCGGACGCGGGTCGAAGTTGGTGGCGGCCACGCGTGTGGCGTTGAACGGACTGGCCGACAACGCCTTTTGGCGGTGGAACCAATAGGCCGTGCCGCGAAATTCGTTGGTGCCGCTCTTGGTCGTTTGCTGAATGATCGCGCCGCCCGCCTGGGAATATTGCGCGGAATAGTTGGATTGCTGAACGGAAAATTCCTGAATTGTGTCTGGCGTAAAAGAAACGCTCGTACGTGCGAGCGCGATGCTGGTGACATTCGCGCCGTCAGCATAAAACTGCGTGGTGCCTGCGCGTCCGCCGTTGATGCCCAATTCGCGGCCCGGCGTCACGTCATTCACGCCAAGCCCGCGAGTTCCCGAACCCGCCGAACCCGCCGTCGCCCACGCAATCATGCCTGGGCGGAATCTCGACGATGGTGCGCTGATCAACCGTGCGCGTGACGTGCTCGTGTCGGTTTGCAGTAATGGCGCTTCGCTGGTGACCGTCACGGTGTCGGTAACATTGCCGGGTTCCAGCGAGATGTTCCAACGTGGTTTCTTTGGCGGTGTCCTACTTTTCGTACTGAGGACGCTTTGAAACCGGGGGCTTCGACGCGCAGCGAATAATTCACCGGGCGCAAGCTGGGCGCGACATATTGGCCATCTGCGCCACTGGTGACAGTCACAACAGCATTGGTGCCCAAGTCGGTGATTTTGACGGTCGCGCCGGGAATGGCCTGCGCCGCTGGCATCACGAATCTGTCCGCGCAGCGAGCCGGAATTGGATTGCGCCAGCGCGGTCACGCTGACACAGGCAAATAAACAGCATAGGAGCTGGGTAACGCTCCGCCTTAGCAACATCATGGTTCCCTCCTAAATTATGAGTCCGTCGGCAGAGCCTGCTTCGGGTTCTGCGTCAAAGTGGTCTTGGATTCCTGCCGCGCGGGCAGGTCGTGATCTTGTTGAATTCCAGCAAAAACAGCCTTCTGAGCAATAAACGCCAAGATAGGAAGCTGAGGACAGAGCGTCTACTAACCAGAGTTAGCCACGCATACTAACTTTGGTTAGGTATTTCAGCTTTAGCGCACAAGGTGCGCACAGTGGTCAGCAATTCTTCGCCAAAGAGTTCTTTCAGCAAGAAGGCATTCGCTCCGGCGTAGAGTGCCAGCGCTTGCTTGTCCTGAAAGCTGGACATTGCAATCACGCGGCTGGCCGAGAGATTGATGACGAATCAGGCGTAAGACTTCCAAGCCGCTGCGCTGCGGCAACCGCATATCCAGCAGCGTGACATCGGGTTGCAAGTCACCAAAGAGCGTCAGGGCTCGTCTCCGTCACTAGCTGTACCCGCGACGCACATGTCGGGTTGCGCCGCGATCAATTCGGTCAGGCCTTCGCGCACGGCTGGATGGTCATCTACGATCAATATGCGAATGGGTGTTGATTGCAACATGGTCAAGGCACGAGTGAATTAACGGTCACGTGGGAAGAAAGGAAAGTTTACTGAGGCTCAGCGGGAAGCGGCTACTAACTAAAGTCAGCGCCGGATACTAACTTTCGTCAGGTCTGGGCTATTCATCCAGATGCACGATGCCACGGCGCAACGCAGTCGTCACCGCCTGTGGCGGGTCGCTCACTGCCAGCTTGCTGAGGATTTTGTTGACGTAAAACTTCACTGAGCCTTCGGTCACGTTGAGGGTGTCGCCGATTTGCTTGTTGCTATGTCCATCCACCATCAGGCGCAAGACATCGAGTTCGCGCGGTGTGAGGCCGTGCGGCAAAAGATTGTGTTCGGGGTCTTCGATCACGCCAGGAGGCAGATACTGTCCGCCCGGCGTGAACGGTGCGGATGGCTTTGAATAGTTCTTCGCCGAACATTTCTTTGAGCACATACGAAGCTGCGCCTGCCTGCAACGCTTTGATAGACATCCTGATCGCCGTGAAACGAAGTCACAACGATGAAGCGAGCGTGCGGAAATTCCTGCCGCAACGTTTTGATGACTTCGACACCGCTCATTCCCGGCAGGCGTAAATCCATCAAAGTCACATCGGGCTGATGCTGGCGAAAAAGCTGCATCGCCTGTGTGCCGTCCGAAGCCGCCGCCAGCACGCGCATATCCGTTTGTGTGCCGAGCATGGCCGAGAGGCCTTCACGCACGACGGGATGGTCGTCCACGAGCAGGATGCGAATGGGTTGATCTTGATTCATGCTGTGATGCTGGTATTGAGTCGAATTTTGATTTCTGTGCCGGTGCCCGGCGTACTGAGCAACGCAAGTTCGCCGCCGATTTGCGCCGCACGTTCGCGGATGCCCAACAAACCATAATGCCCGCCGAAGCCCTGCGCCTTGGTTGCCGTGTCAAAGCCGCAGCCGTTGTCGCGCACGCGCAACTCGATCAAGCGAGAATCGAAACTCAATTGGACTTCAATTAAAGAAGCCTGCGCGTGGCGCAGCGCATTGGTCACGGATTCTTGCCCAATGCGCAACAGGTTGTTTTCCTGCTCTTCGGCCAAACGACGCGGCGTGCCTTTTACCTGATAAGTGATTTGCGGCGAACTTTCGGTCGTGACCTGCGCGATGAAATTTTCGAGCGCCGTCCCCCCTATCATCGTGCTCCAATGCCTGATGCCGCAAATCGAGCACGAGGCGGCGCGCATCTGCCAAGCCTGTGCGGGCCAATTCAACGGCGCGGTCGAGATGGCGTCCGGCGGTTTCGGTCGAAATCGGCAACAGCGTTTTGACGACGTGCAATTGTGCGAGTAACCCGGCGACTTCCTGGGCCAGCGTGTCGTGAATGTCGCGCGCGATGCGGTTACGTTCGCCCATCACAACCGCGTGCCGCACTTGCATCTGCCGCAGGCGCTGCCGATGCGCCAACCAAACAAGTCCGGCAACCAGCGCCGCGCAACTCAGATAAAACCACCACGTCTGATAGAAATGCGGTTGCAGTCGCAGCCGAATCGTCGCCCCGGTTTCATTCCACCCGCCATCGCTGTTGCTGGCCAACACGCGAAAGGTGTACGACCCCGGCGGCAAATTGGTGAAATACGCCGTACGCCTTGTGCCAGCGTCAACCCAGCCAGTTTGCGGCGACCAATTCATCCATCCGCGCTGCTCGCTGCTTAACTGATAGCGAAACTTCAACCGTTCGGGCGCGACGAAACTCAACCCAGTGTATTGCACTTCGAGTTCACCGCGACCGGGCGGCACAACGATTTCGCTATTTGCGGCAAAGGGCTGTTTGTCTACCAGCACTTGCTCGACTAAGACGGGCGGCAGATACGGATTGGAGGAAAACTTTTCGGGCTCGATGCGTACGACGCCGTTGAGTGTCGGAAACCACAAGGTGCCGTCGCGCGTGCGATAGCTGATGGATGCGTGCCGAAATGCACGGAGTTTTGCATGTCCTGAGTGTGGCCGTAAGAAACCGTGCTAAGCGTTTTGAGCTGTCCGTCAGCCAGTGCATTCAATTCCTGCCGACTGACGCGAAAGATGTCGCGGCTGCTGCCACACCACAGATTGCCCTGCGCGTCTTCGAGCATTGGTAAACCGTATCGGTCGGCAGCCCTTCTTTCATCGTTACGGTTTTGAGCACGCCGTCTTTTAAGCGACTCAAGCCACCGCCGCGTGTGCCAATCCAAAGCGTTCCATCGGCATCTTCGTAAAGGCCGCTGATGAATGGATAAGGCAACCCTTCGCGTTCGGTGAAACGGCGCAACGTGCCTGCGTGGTAATGCAACAATCCGTAATCGGTGCCAATCCAGAGGCCGCCTGCACGGCTGACGAGAATGATGCGCACGGGCGCAATCGAAGTTTTTAATTCGTCGGCGAGGTTCACAAGTTTGCCCGACTCAAACCGAAACAGCCCGTCCTGTCGCCCGACCCAAAGCTGCCCTTGCGCATCTTCGGCCAGAGCAAAAATCGGAGCCAGCGCCGTTTCATTGCGCGTGTGATCGGTGAATTGCTCAGCGCGCCAACTCACCAGCCGATTGCTTGCCACGGCCAGCCAGAGCGTACCTTGACGATCCACCAGCAACGAACGCACGCCGCCTTTCAGCAACGGTTCGCCTTTGCCCACGATTTGCATCCTGCCGTTTTGCCAGCGCGTCAATCCATCGCTGACCACGAACCCAGCCAGACGCCTTGCGTATCTTCGCCAATCGAATACACCAAATTCCCGCCCAATCCGTCGCGCGCCGTCAGCGTCTGTACGCCCGCTTCGCGCGCGCAGGCCAAACCGCCGCCATCCGTGCCAATCCACAAATTGCCTTCGCGGTCAGGATGCAGCGCGATCACGAAATTATTCGGCAAGCCCGCGTCTTCGTGTCGCACAAATTGTCCATCGCTGAATTGATACAAACCGCCGTGCGTGCCGGCCCACAATTGCCCCGTCGCATCAACCGTCAATGCATAAACGATGTTGTCCAGCGCGCCCGGTTTGATTTGAAAGCTTTCCGTTTGTTCCGCACGCCAACGCAATACACCTTGCCCGACCGTGCCGAACCAGAGGTTGCCGCTGCGGTCTTCGGTCGCGCTCACCAAATTTTGGCCGCGCAAATGCTCCAGCCATTCGCCGCCCTGTCGCCACTGCAACAAGCCGTCATTCGTCAGCGCGAAAACATCGCCCGCACCGCTCACCCAAAGCTGACGAATATTGCGGCGCGCAGGCAAAGCCTTGAGCGGCTCGCGCACCAGTGCCCCATCACGCAAGGCCTGCACGTGATTGCGCGTTGCCACAAGCAGCGTGCCTTCGGGTGTTTGAGTTATGCTCGTGACCATATCCGCCACCAAGCCTTCCGAAGTGGTGAACGCCGTGAATTGACCGTTTTGATAACGCACCAAACCGCCATCCGAGCCAATCCACAAGTTGCCCCGCTCGGTCTTCAAACACGCCGTGAAAATATTGCTGCGCAACGCGGGCGTATTCGCCCGGTTGAAAACCAAAAAGCGAATGCCGTCAAACCGCGCGAGTCCGTCAAAGGTAGCCAGCCACAAATAGCCGTCGCGTGTTTGCGCCATCGCGCGAATTTGGTTTTGCGGTAAGCCGTCGCGCACCAGCCATGTGCGCAAACTCAGGTTGGGTATTTTGGGTGAAGTGCGAAGGGGCTTTTGCGCGGCAGCCTGAGGGCAGGTAAGACAATACAAGGCACTAACAATGGCAAGCTGCACAAATAACATCAGGCTGGCGTGCGCAAAATAAAGATGCTGCCTTTGGTTATTCATACATTGCCAAGTTTGGATATAAGTAACGCGATTCCTTTGATTAACGTTTTAGCCAGCCTTGCTGTTGCAACCATTCGCCGAAACGCTCAATCCATTGGTCACTTGGCAAGTTTTGTTTGCGCATGCCAAAGCCGTGTCCGCCCTTGGCATAAAGGTGCAATTCAACTGTTTTCTTCGCGGACAACCATTTGCTGTAAAGCGCTACGCTGTCGGGCGCGAGACCGAGTTGATCATCCGTCGCGGCCACAATGAACATCGGTGCCCCGTCTTGCGGCACCTCGCCCGGGTTTCACAGCACCCATATACGCGTAAATAGGAGCGACAAAATCTGGCCGGGTTTTCGGGAGAAGATGCATCGCGACAGAAGCAGTCACAGTGCCACCCGCCGAAAACCCCATGAAGCCGATGCGTTGCGATTGATATTCAATTCCTTGGCGTGTTCACGCACGTATTTCACCGCCGCCAATCCGTCGGCGTGCGCGAGTTGGGCAACGTCAGTGTTATTGGCATCTAGTGAACAGCTTTGAGACTGCTCATTTTGCCCATCACTTCCTTGACGCCGTCTTCGGCGGTTTGCACCAGGCGATAGCGCAACACAAATGCCGTTACGCCTTTGGCCGCCAGCCATTTTGCGACATCGTTGCCTTCGCTGTTGATTGAGAGCGCGTGAAAGCCTCCGCCCGGCGCGATGATTATGGCAGTGCCGTTGGCCAACGCGGCGTGGGCGCATATTTCGTCAGCGTAGGGTTCACGACATTGGTGACCACTTGGGTATTCCAGATTTGGGAGAAATATTCTTTCTCTGGCTGCGTCCATTTCTCAGAACCGGGCGCGGCACCGGGATAAAGACGGATCACTTTGCGCCGCGACCGTGCTGGCAAAGGCGCAAAGCATGAGCAGGTTCAGGATGGTTTTATTTGTCATGGCTTGCTTGCTGGAATTAGGAAACAAGACGCTGGCAAAACTTGCCAGCGTCTTGCGGTTTGTTTTAGCGGAATAGTTGGGGCGCAAATTCAACGAGATAATTGCGCCAATTGATCCAAGTGTGACCGCCTTCGGTTTCTTTGAACGTCGGATTGAAACCTTGTTTTTTGAAGAGGTCTAACGTTGCCTTGGTCGTGCCGAGCAGGAAATCTTCCTTGCCGGTGGCGAACCAAAACAACTTCAAGCCTTTTTTCAGATTAGCATCTGACAGCTTGGCTTGATTTTGTTTAACCCACGCTTCTCCAGCGGGCGAGATGGTGGGAATCGTACCGGCTGTGGGTGGCGGGCTGCCGGAGTCATCCGCAAAAATGCATTCAAAAGCCCAGAACTATACACGCCGACATATGCGAATTTTTCGAGGTTCGGAATTCCGATGGCAAGCGTTTGTCCGCCACCCATCGAAAGCCCCGCAATCGCGCGGCTGTTACGATCAAGCAACACCCTATAATTCTTTTCGACATATGGCATCACATCGGTGGTGAAATCCTGCGAGAACTCATCCGGCGGAGGCGCTGTGCCCGCCGCTGGTGCGGTCGGCGCGCGCATTGGCGCACGTGAAGTATGCCCGGCAGGCATAACAATAATCATTGGCTTGGCTTTGCCCCGCCGCGATCAGGTTGTCGAGAATGATTCCGGCACGCCCCACCGAAGTCCATGCTTCATCGCAATCGCCCGCCCCGTGCAGCAAGTAAAACACCGGATATTTGCCTTTGCCGGATTCATAACCCGGCGGCGTGTAAATATGCATCCGGCGGAATTTGCTCAACGCTTTGGAATAATACGTGACTGCCGAGACGGCGCCGTGCGGCACGTCTTTGGTGTCAAACACATCCGAGCCAGGCACAATGACCAAGCTCCAAACGTTGGTGTTTGATTCGCTGATGGACGGTTGCGCGGATCAATGGTCGAGACTCCGCCAACATTGAAATTGTAACGATATGCGCCCGGATCAATCGGGCCGATGGTAACTTCCCAAACGCCATTTTCGCCTTTGGTCATTTCTTTGCCGGGGCCCAGGCCGGGAATGTCTCCGGCAGGAAAGGCGCACGCCCGTCGCTTGCGGAGCCAGCAAGCGAAACGTGATGCGGCGATCTGAATGCACTTCGGGTGAATTAACTTGCGGGGGCGGCGTGCCTCCGCGTTGTTGGGCAAGCAAAGCTTGCGAGCTTAACAAGATCATCAGGCAGAGCAATAAGCTTCTGCCATAAGGGTGCTGTAGCTTTTTCATAGTGTCCTCTTGAAAGTTGAAGGGTTTCGTTGACAGTACCAAAGACGTTCATCGGCGTGAAGCGTTTTCAAAATTTTATCGCAAACAAAAACAGGGAGCGCAGGCGGTTTGGCCTGCGCTCCCTGTTGTCATCTGATGAAATCTGAGTTTTAGCTGAGGCTCATTTGATGTTTACCGACAAACTGTTGGCCGCTTGGGTCTCAACCGAAAATCCAATCGCGATCTCTCCACGCCCAATCAAGCTGCGTGGAATCAGCACATTGGCTTGATCTAAACCGACAAAACCTCCCGCCGTGCCCGCATAAATCACACTGGCTACAGTTCCGCCGAGTAACGCCGCTACGTTAGCCAAACCATTGTGATTGCGAAAACCCGTCCCGTACAAAATCAGATAAACCTGTTCATTGGCGGCTCCCAAATCCAGCGGAACATGGACCAGGCGGTTCAACGTTTGGTCGAAACGCACAACAGCTTCATAACTTTGCACATTGCCAGGACGCACACGCAACGCCACCGCCGCTGCCAAGCCGCTACCGCTGGCTTGGGCCGAAAACATTCCGGGCGCGACGCGTGCAATGGTCGTATTCCCAGCCGCGATGACGCCCGAGCTGTTGACGACTTCGATGCGCGCTGTGCCAGCTGCCGTTCCCGCCGGAAGCTGAAAATTGAATTGCGTCGGAGAAACGAAAAACAAAGGAGCCAATCGTTCGACGTTGGCGCTGTCTCTGACGCGGACTGTTACTCCCGCCAAAGTTGTCGGCAAGGGATTGGTTGCGGCTATGGCGGTGGCGGTCGTCAGATTAGCGCCGAAACCCGCCACAATGGCTTCTGCCGCCAAAGCAGCGGATGAATAACTGGCCGCTGAGACAACACTAAATGTTCCGATTTGCCCGGGTGCCAAATGTGCCCCGGTGATGCGCGCGCTGCGCGTTAAACCTGCGCGGTCATAGTCACGACATTCGTCCAGGGTGCCAGACGGAACCGCTGGCGTTGCGGGGTCGCATGCTCAGACAAAGGAAGGCAACGCGTAATTTGTCACCCCCAATACGTTTGATGTCACAGTCGGGCGAAAGTCACCCCGCCGCCGGATTTACCAGTTCCGGTTGCACGGTATTGATCGCATTCTCTGCCCGCAATTGCGCAGGGTTGCACGTTGGGTTGGAAGGTTGACACGCGCCGCTGTCCTCGATGCCGAGCGCGTGATTCGCAGGGCCATTCCAGATTATGTTCCCGCGAATCTGCAAATTCACATCAGCACGCGCCGGATTGGGCACGTTGCTATTGGCTGGGGCGGTGGCCGGATTGTGAATATCAAAATGCTGATATTGGCTTTGATAACCGGCCGGATTCAAAACAATGTTGTTATAGATGAACACATTGCGGCTGGGGATGAATTGGCCGCCTTCGCCAGTGGCTCCCCATCCGCCAGCAGTTAGGTTCTGCTGGCAACGCGCAGTGTTTCCGTCACAAGCGCGCCCGCCTTGCACAACTTCCATCACGTGCGAGCGTTGGCCAACGCGATAAAGCGTATTGTGCGCCAGCAGGATGTTGTATCCGCCATTCAGCCCAAACCGGCACCTGCCGTGTCATGCACAACGTTGTTGATGACCTTGATGTCATAGGCTTCGTAATGCAACCACGGCGATGTCATGAACTCAAAGCCGGTTCCTTGTCCGGCGGTGAAACCGCCCGTCCCTGCGTTATAAAATTCATTGGCTTCGATGCGCAGGTAAGCCGAACCGCCTTTGACATACATCGCCCAGTCATTGCAGTTGTGTACTTTGTTGCCGACCGCATGGCCGTATTGCACGGCAACATAATCAACCGCATTGTCGTCGGCTCCGTGAATGTCGCAATCTTCCAGATAGAGATAGGAACACTGATTGGCTTTGAGCGTTTCGTGAGAAACGGGCGTGGTTTGGCCTTCGTTCACCCATAGGCCGCCGTCGAGTTCAAGTCCGCGCATCAATACGTGATCGCAGAACTCAAGGTGCAAGGCGTCTCCTGCCGGAACCGGGCGAATCGTAAGATCAGTCAGATAGAAATATTTGCAATCAAACACATTCAAATCGCCTTGCAAGACAGCTTTTCCGCGACCATCTACGCTGTTGAAGATAATCGGGAATTGCGCCGTGCCGTAACGCGATTCGAGGTAGTTCGGTAATGCTGATTCAGGGTAATTCCCTTGCGTGAGTTGTACGCGATAGCCGTTTCCCGTCAACGCTCGACCTTGCGGAATGCGTTGCCAAGCGGCAGTCAGAGTTCGCAAAGCGCTGGCTCTGACAGAGCCGTTGTTCGCGTCGTTGCCATTCGCCGGATCAACCCAAATATCTGTGACGGTGATGCTTCCGATGTTGTAATAACGCGGGTCTTGAGCTTGCGCTTGCACAGGGGAGATTTCATTTCGAGCGAATAACAAAAGCAGGATGATCACAGCGGCAAGTGAGAAGGACGCAAATATTTTGGACATAGTGAATACCTCAAAACTGGCTGGTGTGCGTGAAGGGAAGGAATGCGCGGCGTTATTTACACCAAAACTCATCCCAACCCAATCTATTTTTGAGGCAGTTGCTTGAAGCTTTTTGCGACTGAGGAAGTTGGCTAAATAGCTGTTAGGGAAAACGCTAACTGACTTTTATCGTTTTGAAGGCGTCTTAGGCTTGGCGCCGGTTTTGCGGATGAGGTCATCCATCAAGGTGACCGCAATGCGTAGGGAATAAAATCGGCCAAATTAATTGGCGTCCGTCCCATCCCATTGCGTTCATCGAGCGGCGCGCCTTTTTCAGCCAGGAAACTGATGACTTTGCATATGTCTGTCTGAGTCGCGCTGCCGCCGAAGACCGACACCGCTGCGTGCATCAGCGTCGTGCCGTTCTGCGTGACGGCTTTGACATCGTTGTCATACTCGAAGGCAACCTTGACTAATTCGACATTTGAACTGCCTACGGCCTGCATCAAGAGCGTAGTTCCGTCGTCGCCTTTGATTTTTGGATCGGCTCCTGCAGCCAGCAAGGTTTGCATGATCTCAAGTTGGTTGTTGCGGGCGGCCAAGTGCAATGCGGTAATTTCACCTGCCGGTACCCGGAACGCTGCGTTCGGGTTACCGGCGCGAATCGCTTTGGCATTGCGCGCGTTGGGGTCTGCGCCTTTGGCCAACAACTGTTTGGCCACTTCGAGATCGCCTAGTTGCGCAGCCATATGCAAAGGTGTCATCCCGCGACGATCGGCGATTTTCACCTCCGCGCCTGCTTCAATCAGGGCAAGGGCCGCTTTGCTGTTTCGATATGCCGCCGCCAATAACAATGCGGGCGTGCCATCGGGCAAAGTCGTGTTTGGACTCGCCCCCGCTTTGAGCAAGCTTTTCACCGACGCTGCATCGTTTTTATTGACCGCAAACAACAAGGCTGTGTAACCAGATTTGGAAACGAGATTGGCATCGGCTTTGTGTGCCAGCAGCAATTCGACCACGTCGTGGTGGCCTTCTGCGGCTGCCCACATCAAGGCCGATTGGCCTCTTTTTTTCTCAATGGCGTTGACGGTTGCACCATTAGCCAAGAGCAATTTGACGCTTTCGCTATCGCCCGCATTCGCTGCCAACATCAAGGCCGTGCTGCCATCCCAACGCTGGTCGGCGGCATTGGCTCCTGCCCCGATAAGTTGTTTAACCAACGTGAAGTTGCCGTTGTTGCATGCCAAAGTCAGCGGAGTCTCACCGTATTCGTCCGCGGTTGCTACCTTGGCTCCGGCTTTGAGCAACAATTCAGCCGCCGCTGTGTCGTTCAAATAACAAGCCCATGCCAAAGCAGTGGCTCCGTCGGGTTGCGCAACATTGACGTTAACGCGCTGGCGGAGCAACTCCTTGATCAAGGCATGGTCACGCCGTTTCACTGCATCCAACAATTGGGATTCGTTGGGCGCGGCGAAGACGTGCTCCGCAGAAACAAGCAGCTTAACAGCAGTGCAATTTGAAACGATTTGAGCAAGCGCATAACCAAATATCGAACGGGTTTAGGCCAAACTATCCAGCGAGGCTGTAGGCGTCGCCGAACTTTTGCGCCGAGACGCCTGCCTTTTCGAGCATGGCCATCAGCAAATTATTCAACGGCGTATCTTTGGGATAAACGATATGACGATTGCCTTTGACTTGTCCGGCGGCACAGCCAGCCACAACGATGGGCAGGTCATGATGCGTGTGCAGGTTGCCGTCGCTGATGCTGCTGCCATACATCACCAATGAGTTATCAAGCAGATTGCCACCAGCATCGGGCGTGGCTTTTAACCGCTCAAGCAAATAAGCAAACAGTTTGACGTGGACTTCGTTGATCTTGCCGACCTTGGTGATTTTCTCAGGGTCGTTTTGATGGTGCGTGATGTTATGGTGTCCGTCAGAAATGCCAATGTTACGGTAAGGACGGTTGCTGCCCTCACGCGCCATCATCAAAGTAATCACCCGCGTCAATCGCTTTGATAAGCCAACACCTGCAAATCCATCACCAACTTGACGTGATCTTCAAATTCGTCAGGCCACGGCAGTCGGACGCTCCATGACCGGCAGCTTGATCGTAGCGTTTTGCTGCTCAGCTTTCTGAATGCGACGTTCGACATCACGAATCGCGTCAGTGAATTCGTTGATCTTGGCGCGGTCATTTTTGCCAACCTGATTGTTGAGACGTTTCAAACCGGCATTCACATAGTCGAGGATGGATTTTTGCGATGCCAGTTGCGCCAAGCGCGCAGCCGCATCGGTGCTGTCTCCGTCGCCAAACAGGCGTTCAAAGATAGCGCGCGGATTATTCTCGACCGGCAACGGAGTGGTCGCGTTGCGCCACGAAATCGTATTCGTATAAGCGCAGCTATAACCGCTATCACATCCGCCCGCGAGTTGGTTTGATTCGATGCCGAGTTCGAGTGAACCGAATTGAGTGTGCTGGCTCAGCGCTTCAGCCGCAATCTGATCGGCAGAAATGCCCGCGCGCAGAGAAATTTCTGATTTTCTTTGGATGCGCACCGGTCAACCAGGTCGCTCCTGCTCGCGCGTGGTCACCCGCACCGTCACCCAACGCGCGGCCTTGAACTTGCGCTAAGCCGCTCAAAACATTCAACTGATCGCGGAACGGCTCGAGCGGTTTCATAATCGGAGCAAACTGAAAATTGGAGCCTTCACCTTGCGGACGCCACTTGTCCATAATGATGCCGTTCGGCACATAGACGAACCCAAGTCGCACCGCCGGTTTCGCCGCAGCCGTCAAGGCCGGAGTCATGGCGTCTAGCATCGGCAAGGCAATGGCTACTCCCATGCCCTGTAAAAATGTGCGGCGCGGTAAAGATTTCTTCGTGATTATCATGCTGTTGGCGTCCTCCTCATCAAGAAAGGTTTGCTCTTCGTAATTGCGTTAATAATTGCGGGCAAGCGGTAATCATCAGCGGCAGTCTCCCGCATAATCGCGCGGATCGTCGGTGCGTCGTAAGCTTCAATACCACGTCCGAGCGCATAAGTTAATAATTTTTCGATCACCGTGCCGACAAATTCTTCGCGATGTTGCGTCAGAAGAATCTGTTTGAATTCAGACGGGCCATTAAACGTCGTCCCGTCGGGCAATTTGCCTGACACGTCAATGACCGCACCGGCATCTTTCGTGCGCCATTTGCCAATGCCGTCGTAATTTTCCAGCGCGAATCCAATCGGATCCATCCGCGCATGGCAGGAGGCGCAAATCGCATTGGCGCGGTGCATATCCAATTGCTCGCGCATCGTGAGCAATCTGCCGTCCTGTCCTTTGGGTTTCAAATCGGGCACATCAGGCGGTGGTGGCGGTGGCGGTGAACCAAGCAAATTTTCAAGAATCCATTTGCCGCGCTGCACCACCGAAGTTCGATTCGGATAAGACGTAACTGTCAGCAAGCTACCTTGGCCTAATAAGCCTCCGCGCATCGTGCGTTGTTTTTGATCAAGCGTGACGCGGCGGAATTGCGCGCCGTAAACACCTTTGATGCCGTAATGCTCAGCCAAGCGTTGATTCAGAAAAGTGTAATCGGCATCTAGCAAAGCAAAGACCGGGCGGTTTTCGCGCACAACGCTTTCAAAGAACATTTCTGTCTCGCGGCGAAATGCGATTTGCAGGCTCAAGTCGTAATTGGGAAAAACATCCGGGTCGGGTTTCATCGTTTCAAGGTTGCGCAATTGCAGCCATTGCCCGCCGAAATTATTTACAAAAGAGACCGATCGCGGATCATCCAACAGGCGTTTCACCTGCTGTTGCAACGTCGTACCGTCTTTCAGTTTGCCCTGCTCGGCTAAGGTCAAAAGTTCTTCGTCGGAATGCTGCTCCACAAAAAGAACGAAAGCCTGGAAGCCAGTTCAACATCATTCAACCGATATAACGTCCCCGCTGCCGCTTGGCTCGGATCAGTTTCAACCCTGAAAAGAAAATCGGGCGATACCAGCATCGCTTCAAGCGCACTTTGAATGCCGTCATCAAAATCGCCGCGTTGCCGTCCAGTTCGATAGAAGCCTAAGAGAGGTTCAATATCGGTGCCTGTCACCGGACGCCGAAATGCCCGTCTGGCCAGCTTGCCCAAGATTTGTTGCGCGCAAGGCTCCTCTTCGGCAGCAGTGTTCGGACGGCAAGAAAAGATGAGCGAACGGCTAGCGGTTGTGCCGCGCCCTGAGACATTGAACGGCCCGTTCACAATCAATAATTCGATGTTCGTGGTTTGCGGAATCTCAAAGCGAGCAACCTTTACGCCGTCAATCCGCAAGTCAAGCGGAGCCAATGCAGTTGGTGCATTCGTGGTCGCCGGGCCGCCACGGCGTGCACTGGGCAAACCGGGTTCGTTTTTGGCGCTCTCACCGGGATATGCGGCACCCACTGAACGCAATCCGGCTTTCACAATGAGACGGTGATCATAATAACGCGCAGGCTCACCCGTTTCGCCGTTGGATGGCGTTTTGATCCGCAACTGGTATTCACCGTCCAAGGGGAAATAATGCTGCACTGACAATCCACCGCGCGAAAAAAACGGCAAGTCATCGCTGGCGCGGTCATTTCGGTTCGTCTTCGGCGGTTGGTAACGATCTTCGGCAGGCTTGAGGTTGCGATCTCCGATGGCTAGTCGGCTAACGCGGCGGGCAGCCACCAAATACTTTTCCAACAAGGCGGGCGAAAGGGTCAGCACTTCGCCGATGTTGTCGAATCCATATCCGGAATCATCCACCGGCAGCCATTGCCCGGGCTTGATGTCCACGGCCAACAAATCGCGAATCGCATTGCTGTATTCAGCCCGGTTTAGACGATGGATGGCCGGCCGGCCAGGATTGGGGTGTGTTTGCGCGGCTTGATCCAACGTGGATTCGAGCCACACAACGAATTCTTGATTTTCAGCTTTGGTTGGTTTCGGAGCACTGGCCGGAGGCATTTGGCCGGTGCGCATTTTGCGCAGCATTCGTTCCCAGACTTCTGTTTCGCTGGTCACTCGATTGAAATCGAGGTTCTCAAGCGAAACGCCAGCCGTTTTGTTTTTTTGGCTGTGGCAACTCACGCAGTAATCATTAATGAGTTCGCGTCTGGCTGCCAGCTTGCCATTGCCTGCGGTCTGATTTTGTCGCTGTGCTTGCGAGGGCCACGCCAACCAGATCGCCGCCAACGCGCTGATTGCAACCAAGGCCAAAGCCCGTTTCGGTTTATTCAAACTCATGATGGACTAACCCCAAATGCTGCTGGAAATTGCTTATTGTTTTAGGTTCGCGACTTTCGCTTTTCCCTTCGCATAGACAGTCACGACAAACAAATCCTCGTATTCTTTGTCATCTATGGTGGGCACAATGTCGCCGCCCAGAGCTTTAATGATCTCGGGCAAAGTATTGCTGTGACCGACCACTAAAACACTCGCGCCATTGGCCGCATAAATTTTCTCGACCATTTGACGGTAATAATCAGGCGAAATCTCTTTGCCGTTCATCGCCGACATCGCCACCGGAATTTCAGTGATTGTCAGGCCTAGTTGTTTAGCCAGCGGTTCGGCGGTTTGTTTGGTGCGCAAAAATTGCGAAGTAAGAATCGTTTTGATCTGCGCCTTGGCCAGCGTGTTGACCAGTGCTTGCGCACGCGCAACGCCGACTTCCAGCAGTGGCGGATTCGCCGCCGGGGCTGCGGCTTTCTCGGCGTGGCGCACCAGATAAACCGTCGTAACTTTGAATTGCTCTTGAGCGTTGACTGACACGGTCAACATCAACCCGATAGCGAGCAGCAAAAACAATTGATTCACTTGTGATGCCAAGCTTTTCAGGCTGCTTTTTGAATTTAGCTTCATCAACCAATCCGCCTATTAATTAAGTCTGACTTTTGGTCAGGGCAGTGCGTCAATCTTTGCGCCCAATCTCCAACTTAGGCTCGCATTTTCTTATATGTCGTAAGGCATTTTTCTGCCGTTTCCATCGCCGAAAAACGACTGCCTTCCTGTTCGATCAGATAATTTTCAATGCCGCCTTTGGCCTCGGCGGCAGCGAATATCTTCTGCCACGGCGAAGCACCTTCGCCAAACAGAACTCGATAGCCTTTTTCATCTTTCTCTTCACCGGCAGCCCAATCTTTGCAATGCATTGAACGAATGCGTCCGGGGTTGGCATTGATCCACGCAACCGCATCAAAGCCCGCGTGAATGCAGGTGCCAACATCTAGTTGCAAGGTGACGTCCTTGGGAGTATTTGCTGCCAAAATTTCAATGGGGCGCTTACCTTCGAGCAATTGGAATTCAGTCTGATGATTGTGGAATCCGGCGCGCATGCCCAACGGTTTCAGCTTTTCTGACGCCACCGTGAGCTTGTCGGCCAAGCCTTTCCAACCATCCAATCCTTGCACGCGTCCGGCGCTCGCCATCACCAGTGTTTTTGAACCGATGATTTGATTGAGTTCAATCGCCTTGGGCAAATTCTCTGGCGTGAAAACTGTCGCCGAGTTGTGGGTTGAAGGACAGGTGATTTTCAACTCATCCAACAGCTTGCGCACTTCCTTGGCATACTCGGGCGTCCATTGATAGTAGGGCGAAAAGAACTCAACCGTTTGATAGCCCATCTTGGCGATTGCCCGCACGGTACCCATCAAATCTTTGGCCAGCTCATTGCGCACCGAATACAACTCGATGCCAACCGGTACTTTGCTGGCTTTGGGCAATGCCAAAGTGACCGCAGCCGATCCGGCTAGGGTTATAAACGTACGTCGCGAGTATGTGATTGGATTCTTCATCATGGTTTATTTCTCTCGTGAACAGATTACTTAACGAACGGATTGCAGAAATTCCAACAGCGCGGATGTCACGGCCTCTGGTTCCTCGATTTGCACCCAATGCCCTGCATTTTCAAGCAAGACCTTGCCACGCATGTCAAATAATTTGCGCTCCATCACCTCAATGCCGCGCCCGCCCCCGAACTTGAGCACCGGGTCGCGCAAACCGGCAATGAAAAAGGAAGGTTGCTCAATTTTAGCGTCTTCGAGTTGTGGCGTCAGATCAGCGTTGCGATCAATATTGCGATACCAGTTTATCGGGCCGCGAAAACCGCTGATTTCATATTGCGAGACATAGTAATCAAGGTCTTCTTCAGTCAGCCACGCCGGAAGCGTTCCGGGGTCAGTCATTCCGTCGAGGAATTTCGCCGTGCTCGGTTTGGCCCCGACAAAATGATTCTGACGCGCATCGCCTGACCCCATAAAATAAATCGTACGCAGGCTTTTTCGAATATCCGCTTCGAGTTCGGCCTCAGCGACACCGGGCTCTTGAAAATAAACCATGTACCAAAACTTGTCGCCGAAATTTTCCTGCTTGGTGAGTGTGCCTTTGCGCCAGCGCGTGAAGGGTACGCTTAAACCCGCGACTGCCTTGACTCTTTGCGGATGCAAGAGTGCCGTATGCCATGCCACCGGCGCTCCCCAATCGTGGCCGACAACTATGAATTGCTCGTGCCCCAAAGCTGTGGCGATGCCCGCAACGTCATTCGTCAATTCAATGATGTTATATGCCTCGATGGCTGCTGGCTTTTCGCTCTCGCCGTACCCGCGTTGATCTGGCACGGCCACTTGAAAGCCTGCCGCCACCAGCGGATCAATCTGATGACGCCACAAATACCAGCATTGCGGCCAGCCATGCAGCAAAATCACCAACGGCCCGTTGCCTTCGACTACGACGCGCAAACGTATGCCGTTGGTTTCAATCATTTGAAAGTTGCGAGCTTTCATCGCTGAATAAACCCTCCAACAAATTCATCAATGATTTCATGCAGGCTTGGGGCGCTGCATTGAAATGCATAAACAAAGAGTACCGGCCAAATTTGAATCGAATGAGTAAGTGCGTTTGTTGGCTGATAATGTAGGGCAAGTACGCTCTTAACGCCAATAACCCGTGCAGTGAAGCAGGATTTTTACTGTGGAATAAGTCCGTCAGCGAATTTGCAGCGTGGTTGCGTTCACGGTTCTGCCATCAACCAGAACTTGCACGTCAACCAGTCCGCGACGGCTGAGCGAATTGGGCAGATTGAAATTCAATTGATCGAGTCCCGCAAACGAGCCTTGCGCCCCGGCATAGAGCGTGTCTACAAGCTGCCCGCCTACATAAACCTTCACGTTCTCTATTCGTGTGCGTCCGCGCCAGCCAGTGCCGAAAAGCGCAATATACACCTTGTCGAGTGCGGCGATCGGATTCACGCCCAAATCAATTTCAACGGGGACAAAGAGGTTATTGTTGACCTGATAGGCGGCGATGGATTCGACACTTTGGCTTCCATTTGGTTTCACGCGCAACGCAATGCCTGAACCCACTCCCGCGCCGTTAGCGTTGGCTGCGAAGACTCCGGGAGCAACCGCAGCGATTTGAATATTGTGACTTCCGGCAGCCGTGCCGTTTCTCAAAAGCGTCGCGGTGGCGGTTCCAATCGCCGTACCTGACGGTATCAGATAATTGATTTGATTGGGTGAAACGAAAAAGAGCGGCGCCAGTCTTTCAGCCCCCAGCGCATCGCGCAAGCGCAGCGAAGTGCCACTCAAAACAGTTGGCAACGGTATGGAGTTGGCAATCACCGTTTGCGCGCTCAAATTTTCACCGAATACGGTTGCAATAGATTCGGGCGCGAGGCGCGCGCGCCGATAGCTCGCCGCCGAAACGCTAATGGCCGCAGCCGGGCTTGCTGCCGGACGGCATTGCGCTTGGGCCAACCATACGCCAGCCCTGCGCAAAGGCAACGCTGCCAAATCAATTAAACCATCCGCATTGAAATCAAGCGCCGCCAGCGGACCTGCGCCGCTGATGGGCAATTCTGTGCGCAGCGCAAAACCTCCCGCACCATTGCCGGTAAAGATTGCTACGCGGTCGTTTGACTCTGACGGAGCGCCGGATGACAAACGGCTCAACGCAAAATCTTGCTTTCCATCCGCGTTGAAATCGCCCATCAGAAAAGCATTTCCCAATGTACCAAGATTGATGACACGCGGGGCGTCGAAACTGCCCGACGCATTGCCAAACAATACCGAAAGCCCGGCGGTAGCATTCTGCAAGATCAGCAAATCGAGTCGGCCATCGCCATTCACGTCAGCCATTTTGACTTCACGCGGATTAGTGCCGATCCCAAACAAACGAGTTTGGAATTTGCCTTGCCCGTTATTTTGCAACAATGAAACCGTGGCCGAATTCCGATTGGCTGCGATTAAATCGGCTTTCCCGTCACCGCTAAAATCGCCCGCGACAATTGAGCGCGGATCCAAGCCAACCTCATAAGCATCAGACGAGTTGAATCCGCCAAAGCCATTGTTGAGTAATATGTGCACTTCGTTGCGCGACGGAATCGTGGCTGCAATGTCGGGGCGATTGTCTCCGTTAAAATCGGCGGCAATCAGGTTGGCGGGCAAACCTGGCAATTTGGTATACAACGGCGTGTTGGTCGCAAAAGTGCCGTTGCCATTTCCGATAATCAATTCAAGCCGACCGTTGGTATTGTCAAAATCAGTCGTGGCGCGGGCGAGGTCTTGTTTGCCGTCGTTGTTGAAATCAGCCGCCACGGCATCGGTGTAAAAACCCGATGTGTTGCTGTAAAGAGGTGTAAATTGAGACTGGCCTTGGTTGATAATCGCCAAAATCGAAGAGCTGGTAGCCCGGCCAAAATAGAAATCAGGCTTGCCATCATTATTGAAATCACTCACGCCCAATCTCTCTCCGCCATAAAAAAAGTTGGTGATGAGGCGAGGTGCTTGAAAACCATTTGCCCCACCCAACAAGATCGTGGCGCGATTTTCGCTGACAGCGGAATTCAAATTCGCTTCGATAAGGTCAAGGTAATTATCGCCGTTGAGATCAATCACAGCGCGTTGTCTGACATTGTCTGCGCCAAGGTAAACCGAGGTAGAAGCCAATTCGCCGGTTCCGCTGCCAATCCCCAAACGCAATGAATTTGACTCGTAACCCAGCAAATCCTGTTTGCCGTCGCGATTGAAATCCCGCGCCAAAAAACGGGGGCCGATAAAATCATTGATGGGTTTCGAGGCTAAAAAGCCTCCGTTGCCATTGTTGGCCAACCAATTGGTGCCAACCGTTGAACTCGTCACAATGTCGGCATAGTTATCCCCGTTCCAGTCAACTGTCGTGACGAAATCAACCCTCGATAAATTCTCAATCATCAGCGGAGCTTTAAATCCTCCGGCATTGTTGCTAATCAAAATTGCCACACTCGAGCCGGGTATACCCGTAACGGCTAAGTCTTGTTTGCCATCACGATCAAAATCAGCCGTGGCCAGAGAGTTAATCATCAAAGGGCTGGTTGCTTTGCTGGCCTGAAATTGCCCGTTCCCCAAGCCTCTCAAGTAACTAAATTCAAATTTGTTCTTTTCAGCGAACACAATATCCAGCACTTGGTCTCCGCTGAAATCAGCCACGGCAAATTCAACTTCCCCTCCTGCCGGTGATTGGCTGATCGCATTGCCAAAGGTTCCGTCCCCGTTGCCGAGCCAGACGGCAAAACCTCGACCAATTTCAACCGCGAAGATGTCCAGCTTGCCATCCCGGTTGAAATCTTCAGCCGCCAAAGCACCGGGAACCGTGCCTTCTAAGTTGATCTCGGAATATTGTTCAAGGTAACCAGTCCCGTCGCCCAGATATAAAACCAGCGCTCCGCCAGATGTAGCCTGTGAACTGGATGAATATGAACGATCAACTCCAACTATTACATCGGCCTTTCCGTCTCGATTGAAATCACCCGCCACCACTCCGTTTAAGACACCATTCACAACAATGTCGAGCAGGGAGGGATAGCCGACACCAGCGCTCCCGCATGGTTGCGCCGTCTGGACGGGCTCACGTGTAGCCCTTGCCCCTTCTGTCCCAAGCAAGGCAATCAAAACGATAAATAAAGCCGACTTCAATGCAACTGGCAAAACTTGTTTGAATGACATGCAAGCCCTCATCTGATGTTTACCTTCACGAGATTGACAGCTTTCCCTCCCACCGTAAGGGCGATGTCTACATCCCCGCGTCCAGTCAAGGCTCGCGGCACACGCAAGTTCACCTGATCCAATCCGGCTAGCCCGCCTTGCGGGCCAGCGAACAACACTTCCGCAGCTTGTCCGCCGATGGTGGCACTGACATTCGATAATCCTCCGTGACGCGACAAGCCGGTACCAAACAGCAAAAGGAAAACTTGTTCATTGGCGTTACTCACATCCAGCGGTATCGGCAAAAAGCGCAAACTGTTAATGTCAAATGTCGCAATCGCTTCGTAACTTTGCGTACCATTCGCCCGAATGCGTAAAGCCACAGCAGAGGCGTAACCCGACCCGCTTGAATTTGCCGCAAACAACCCCGGAGCCAAGGCTTCAACATTAAACACGGTGCGTGTGATCACTGTTGCTCCGCCCTCAAGGCGTGCGGTTATCGTCATTGACATCGGTCGTAACGGCAAATCATCGGGCAACAAAAGATTGAGTTGGCGCGGCGAGGCATAAAAGATACCGGCTTCCTTTCCATACCCTTGATTGTCATTGATGAACACACTGGCTCCGGCTAACGAAGTCGGTAACGGGATCGTATTCGCAGCCGCTTGGCTCCCGCTGAGATCAGCGCCAAACACGGCGACAATTGAGCCGGGAGCGAACGTGTCGGTGCGATAATTGGCGGCTGAAGTAACGACAGCGCGCCGCTCTGCCACAAACAGCGAGTACTGGTCAGCCGCCAGATTTTCAAATCGGCGACTCGGTGGATCAAAAACCATTCCGGCCCGTTCAGGTGTCACCGTGTAAGTCGCATTGGCTGCCAACCCGGTGAAGGAGAAATTGCCGCCGAGATCAGTGCGCGCTTCTGCCGTACGTCCGCCGGCAAGTTTTACCGTTATGTTGTCCAAGGTCTGGGAACTATCAGGCGAATACACTCGACCTCCCAACACTATTCCAGCAGGCGCGCCGCAGCGGTTCAGGTGGATGCTGTATTCGGCAAACTGGCCGACCGAAGCCGAAAGGTCTGGGCGTCCATCCCCGTTGAAATCGCCAGGCAACAAATCAGCGGCATAGTCGTTACCGCTAAAGAATTGCTGACCTTGTGGTCTGCCAAATTTGCCGTCTCCGTTGCCAACGGTGAAATAGATTCCTTCCAGATTGGAATAAGCCAAATCGGGTTTGGCATCGCTGTTGAAATCAGCCGCCACAAGCTGAAACGGAAGCTGCAAATCAATCAACGGAGTTCGTACTTCAGTAAACTTGCCCGTGCCGTCGCCCAAATGAGTGCTGAAAAATTGCGCCTCAAGCAATGTGGCGCTGTAAGCCAAATCATTGTTCCCGTCGCCGTTGAAGTCAGCGACGACCGCGTTGCTGTAGGCCACTTGCCCGCTGGAAACTTTGGCCGCACCAAAGCTGCCAAAACCATCCCCGGGCAACACATTCAGAATAGGTTGCCCGTTCAAAGAGTCTTGGGTTGCCAAGTCGGGTACACCGTCGTTGGTGAAATCGGCCAAAGCCAAGATACGTCCTGAAACCATGACCCGGATGGGAGAACCTAATTTTCCCGCACCATTATTCAGCAAGATGACCGCCAAAGATGGGGAACCAAACTGCGTCGAGTTGGAGGTGAACAACAAATCTACTTTTCCGTCTTTGTTCAGGTCCTGATTGAACCCGGGCGGTACCCCAAAACGCTCTGAGTCGTTGGAAAGCAGATATTCGATTGGGGTGGTCACAATCGTACCGTCTCCCCGGTTTAACCACACTTTTATCACTGGCCGACTTGCATCTGGCACAA
This sequence comes from Ottelia alismoides, assembly GCA_037367405.1. Classification (NCBI taxonomy): domain Eukaryota; kingdom Viridiplantae; phylum Streptophyta; class Magnoliopsida; order Alismatales; family Hydrocharitaceae; genus Ottelia; species Ottelia alismoides. The sequence goes on from JAZKJV010002401.1 coordinate 48,531, forward strand.
TGATCTCGGGTTTGTTGTCTCCGTTGAGGTCGGCAGTGAACACTATCGAACCCAAAAAACCTTCGGTCAGCAAGCGCGGTGTAGTAGGTAAACCCGCCGCATCCATCGTGGAAACTGAGAGCCTTCCGCCAACCATCGTGATGACATCAGACCGTTTGTCATCGTTGAAATCAGCGATCGCACGCTGAACCGTCGCAGGAAAGTTGAAAGGCGCGCGGTAAACGTTGTTGCCAAATCGCGCGGTGGCACAGTCATTGGCTCCTTGCCAGACAATGAAATTGATGCCCGCCACTCTGATTTTGCCTACCCGCGGAACAGTCGTCGGAACAACACTAAAGCTCACTGTGCCATTACCGCTGCCTTGCGTCCCGCCAGTCAGGCGAATCCAACTGTCAGTCGTCGTCGCCGTCCAAGGACAACGCGCCGTTGCTTGCACCGCAATGGTGCCGTTGCCACCGTTCGTCGAAAAACTTTGGCTCGCAGTCCCCAAGCTATAACCGCATGGTTGAGCAGTGAAATCAGCCCTCTGGTCGGTGGTAACATTGGACAAAGCCCGCGTAGCTGGCTCAAATGAATATCCGGTCAAGTTTGGGGTCAGCGTAAAATTGCCGCCATTGTTGGTGACGAATTGGTAATTGCCGTCCGTATTGGTCGTGCGACTAGTCGCCTGTGTGCCACTAATTTGCACCGCAACACCAACCAGCGGTTGCAGCGATCCTGAGGGGGTGGCAATCGTGACACGACCGTATAAAGACGGTGCATTCACAATTGAAGTGCTCTGATTGACAAGGTTATTGGCTGAGTTGGGATCAGGTTCCTTGCCTGTCACACGAATGACATTCGTCTGCGTGCCAGTCGCTATGCCTTTGGCCTCAAGTTGAAATGACTTGCTGGCTCCGCTGGCCAGCGTGCCGACATTGCAGGTGACAATGCCATTGATATGAGTGCAATTCACGCCTCCTGTCACAGCGATGTAACTCAATCCGGCTGACAAGGTACTTGTCACTTCGATAGCGCTGCCATTCGCCGGGCCGTTATTGGTGACATTGATGGTGTAAGTAAAATTGTTGTTCAGTTGCACAGGATTGCGCGCTTGCGCGACTGAGAGTAACAAATCAGTTTCGTCGCCAATCTTGGCAATGAATGCATCGGCAAATCCGTTGAGTGTCGCTTGCAACGGGTTTTTCATCGGGAAATTTAACGCGTTCGTTGTACCTACCAAATAAGCTTGCCCGTTGGCATCAAGGGTCATCCCAAAAAGCGAATCTGGGCCTGAGCCGCCCAAATAAGTCGAAAAACGAATGGCAGACGCCGCCGGGTTGAGTATGGAGAAAAACACGTTTTGCGCAAAGAGGCCTCCCTGCTCGGTTTGAAAAGCATCACGCAAGGGGAAATTGGCCGAATTGGTGTGCCCGGCTAAATAAATGTTGCCGGCTGCATCCAAAGCTACGGCATTGGCTCTCTCCTCATTTCTGCCGCCCAACCATGTGGCAAACTCGAGCGCAGTGCCGTTGAGATTTACACCGGCGACGAAAGCATCGGTGCCCCCTCCGCCAAAGGACGGCTGCAATGCGCTGGCAAACGGAGCTCCTTGAGAGGTAGTCCAACCCGAAACGATTGCTTTGTCGTTGGCTGTCAGCGCTAAACTCTCAGCCGTTTCGCTGCTGGTTCCGCCAAACTTTGCAGTAAAAATTCTAGCTGTGCCGGTTACGTTTAATTTCGCTAGGAACACGTCAGCGAATTGAGCCTCAGGGTTAATGGCTGGAATTTCACTCGAGTCTGTTCCGCCTGCGACAACGACATTCCCGCTTTTATCCAAGGCGATGGCATTCAAACTATCGTTTTCACTGCCCCCCAGATAAGTCATCCAATTCACCGCATTACCGTTGGCATTCAGTTTGGCGACGTATCCGTCAGCCCCAATGTTTGCGGCTAAAATCATGCGACTTGGCTGCAACGGATCAAGCGCAAGCGCTACGCAATTGCCTTGCGTAATGCCTGTGTTGCTGGCAGCCCAAACACCTCCGCCGTTGGTGCTCTTGAATACTCGGCCATTGCTCACAAGCGCGTAAACAGTTTCTGCCTGCTGAGGATCAGTCACCAGATTATAGATTACTCCTGCCAAACCATTTATCCCTAAGCCGCTTGAACGATTCGTCCAACTCGCGCCGCCATCGGAGGTTCGATAAATGCCTTGAAATTGAATCGCCGCATACAAGGTGTTGGCAGTAACCGGATCAAAGACCAAGGATTGGATTGTGCTCGACGGCAATCCCACGTTGGCTGACGTCCAAGTTGCTCCGCCGTCTAAGGTTTGTATGATCCCGTTTTGGTGCGCTACAAAAACATTCAGACGATCCCGAGGATTAATCGCCACCGCATAAACAGCAGTGATTTGCTGGCCAAAATTTCCAATTCCCAAGTTGAGCTTGGCCCAAGTGTTTCCGCCGGTCAGGCTCTTGAACAAGCCACGCTGATTGCCCAAATAAATCGTATCAGTCAAGGTTTGGTCAATCGCGAGAATGTGCCCTTGTGAATTGAAATTGCCAGTAATTTCGTTTGTTTTCTCAGTCCAAGTTTGTCCACCATTTGTACTTTTAAAGACCCCAGAAATTGTGAGGTAATACAGCGTGGCACTGTTCTGCGGATCAATAACTAAGGGATTCGTACGTGAATTTGGCGGCAGGGTAAAAACCTCTGTGCCCGGCATGAGCGTCCAGGTCGTGCCGTTATTCGTGCTCTTGTAAATTCCTGTTGAGGTAGAGGCGTAAACTAGTCCGGCGGTTTTAGGGTCATAAGTAAAGGCTACCGGGCGAGTCACATCCAATGCAGGCGGAGGAACGGCTGACCAGTTTGCCGCGCGGTTGGTGCTTTGAAAGATGGAATTTCCCATGCGTGCGCTTTGAATTGCGCTGCTGACTTTTCCAGTCAACAAGTCGCTCGAGAAAGTGTTACCGGCGAGGTAAACACTGCCCGCGGCATCAACAGCAAGGCTTGAGCCTGAATCTGTGTTGTTGCCTCCCATCAATGTGGAGTAACTAAGGGCCGCGCCATTGGCCGCAATCTTGACCACAAAACCATCTGTCAAACCTTTCCGCTCGCGTTGTAACGCTCCGTTGGTAGTGGGGAAATCAGTGCTATCAGTTGCGCCAGTGACATAAACATTGCCATTGCTATCAACTGCCAAGCCGCTGCTAATTTCGTTGCCCGTCCCGCCAATCCACGTGCCAAACAACATGCTTGTGCCAGCCGGATTGAGCTTCACTACATAGATGTCGTTGAAACTGCTAGACAGGTTTGACTTGATGGCGCTCGGCCCGGGAAAGCTGGCTGAATTCGTGGTGCCCGTGACATAGATGTTCCGATCTTTATCAAGAGCGATGGCTTCGCCACTTTCACCGTTTGACCCGCCAAGATAAGTCGAATAGACCAAAACCGGATCAATCACCAAAGGCCGTTGCTTGTCATACGCACCAAGCTCAAATCCGACTTTGTCCCGACTTTGGTTAATGGCAAAAGCGCATTCAATGAATTCGCGCTTGCCATCCCTTTCCTGCCACGCGACCGGCTTGTGAAACTCTACCGCACCATCGCCCGATATGATATCAAGCTTGCCCTCGGGCGTAGTCCTAAGCGTTGCCCCATTGAACGCCAATTGAATTTTCTCGGTTGCCGCCATAGGGGCGACTAAAAAATCAAATTCAAGTTGTTGCTGTGCCCCGTGCCATACCAAATCAATTCCCGGATAAACTTTTTGATAAAGCACACGCCTGTAACTCGGCACATTCGTGCGCCAATGTTTCGCTTCTTTGCCGATAAAATAGTGGTTACCGCCTGCCAACTTTTCTTGCGGTTGCACGCGAGGCTTGGGCTGACTGCCTACGAATTGCATTTTCACTTCGGACAAGTCTGAGTCTTTGGATTGCCGCAACCATAACAATGCACCGTTCGGTGTCAGGTTGATCGTGTACCCCCTTCCCCGTGCCCGGAACTGGGTTGCGTCCTCAGAAGCTTCAAAACGCATGGGCAGGTTGGTCAATTGGCTCGCCACCTTTGCTGAGGCAGGCTCGGGAACTTTGGCTTCTCGCTTGGCCGAGGGAGCCGAATGATTGAGAAGGAAAAATGAAGATAAAACAAATGAACTCAAGCCAAGAAAGCGCGCGAAGCGCGGCCCCAATAAAGGTTGCATGGTGGCTCCTCTGCAAAAAACTATTCAGGAATCAGCACAGATGCTCACGTCGCTCTGCCCAGCACGAACATCATGCCATTGGTTGAGAAAGGGGTTGAGTGACAAGCTGGCCACGGCTTCAGGGATCGGCAAATTGCCGGGCAGCTAATAATTCGTGTTAGCTCCGCGCTTATAGCTCAACGCGGTCGCTGTAGCCAACGTAGGCCGTATAAGCATCAAAGTAAACTTCCAAAGTCTGATCGGCAAAAATTGGCTGCAGGGTTTGCTCGCACCAGGCACGAATTTCGGCTTCAGTTTGGCCTGCCTGCAAAGCGAGTTCGACGCGGGTTTCGCTCAGAGCGTACAAAACATAAGCCTCAAAGGTCATTGGCAGGACGACTTCCAAATCTTCGAAGGATTCAAGCCGCAATCCATACCGTTCAAACGGCAAGGCTTTGACATCTAATGCGTAACCCGGCGGAGCCGGAAACCGTGCTCTAAATGTGGCGTACCAATCATCCAAACGAGTGTCGTTGAGCATTCGTCTGCCCTCTGAGAAATCATAAATCAGCAACTTGCCTGCCGCGCCCAACACGCGTTTGGCTTCGGGCAAAAACAAGTCCAGGTTCGCGTAATTCAACGCTCCGGCGGCGGTGAGCAAATCAAATGATTGGTCGGCAAAAGGCAATCGCTCGGCACAAGCTACGGTAAAGTGCGCGTTAGTTGTAACGACCTTGCGATATTTGAGCATCGGCAAAATCGGTTCAATGCCAAAAAGGCCATCGGCCAGAGGTGCCAGCGCGGCGGTCGAAAGCCCCGCGCCACAACCGATATCCAGCGCGCGCGGCTTGCGATTGTTTATGCGCAGGCGTTCACGCACGATCTTAATGATTTCGGCATGCACCGGTGGACGGTGATGTGCGTAACCAAATGCCAAACGGTCACTCTCATAAATATTCCCTTCGGCTGGCATGAAAATCAGTCGCTCCTTCACTGCTAAAGATTGTACGGGTGGTCGGGTGAGGCAGGCTATTGAACCACAGATGAAAGACTAAGTCAGCGGCTGAACGCCAAAATTGAATCACCGCAAACGAAACAGTGCCAGCGAGTGAGTTCATGCACTGAACTCACTCGCCTTGTGACTCATCAAGCTTGCGCCGCAGGAATGGCTACCCGCGCTTGCTTCTCGGCAGATTGGTTAGATGCGTAAACGGCGCGCGCCGATTGCAATGCTTTCTCACCGCCACAACGCACCGGTTTGCCGGTGCGCACCGAAGCGCAAAATTGCAAAATTCAGCAACCTCAGTTTTATAAGAAATGCCTCGGTCAATGGCGCCGGCATTCGCGCCCGCCACCGTGCGGGCTTGCGATTCTGCCGGACGCGTCGCGCTTGCGTCATAAACCGGGGCGCTCGTTTGTTTCGAGACTTCGACTTTGGCGGCTTGCGTGACGGCAGCACCTTCGCCTTCGGTAAAGAGGTAAACCTCGGTTTCGTTTTGCAGAATCAACGTGCCTTTGGTGCCCATAAACATTTCGTAATGGTCTTCGAAGGCGTTTGATTCAATCGAGGAAAACGTGGCGTGCCGTCCTCCCGGATATTCGAGCGTGGTGAATACGTGATCAAACATTTCACGCCCGTCTTTATGCTTGGCAATGCTGCCAGTGCAGAAAGCTGCTGACGGCTGGGATTCAAAAAACCAATTCGTAGCTGTAATCCAAATGGCTGCCAAGTTCAGCGACTAAGCCTTCGGAATATTGCTTATACAAACGCCAGTTCACTAGGTGTTCCCAATCAGCGTAGCCGTATTTGGCAGGATTGAAATCAGGAGTGGGCGGATCTTCTTTGCGCCGCCAGTTCGCGTTGCGATGCACACCAGTCGCGCGAAATAACGTCGCCGATTACGCCTTCTTTGATGATGTTGTTATATGAAGCTTGATAGACGGGTTGTAATAACGCTGATAACCGATTTCGAGAATGCGCTTGTTACGCTTAGAAGCTTCAATCATGCGTTGCGCTTCGGCTTCGCTCTTGGCGATCATCTTTTCGCAAAGCACGTGTTTGCCGGCCTCCATGCAACCAACGGCAATCTCTGCGTGCGACCATAACGGCGTGGCGATGATAACGGCTTCGAGGTCTTCTTTCTGCAACATCTCTTGCCAGTCGTCATACTCTTTGGGTTGCGGCCATCCGCCTTTCACCATGTTTCGGCGACAGCTTTGCGGCGCTTGGGATTGATGTCGCACAAGGCACGCAGGTCAATAAATTCCTTCTGGCATTGCGCAATCAAGCCGCGCCCCATTCCGCCCGTGCCAATGACTGCGGCTTTCACCGGGCCACCTTTGAGAGGACCGAAACTCGCTGCGCTCATGCCCAAAGCCACAAGCGCAGGCGTTCCCGCCAAGGCTTTTAAAAAGTTGCGGCGACCTTGCTCTTTTTGTTCCTCGGTTAAATCATGATGATCCTTTATGCAGTTTGCGTTTCGGTCAGGCGCGTGTGAACTCGTTGACGCAACAAGTCCAAACCGGGAATTTTGCCCGTGTCGAAAGACAGCAAGGACAAAGACGGCGGCGGCTTCGATCAGGGTTTTGTTGCCGATGAGGTAAGCACCTTCTGTACCGGGTTGGCGTACCAGCCAATGGTATCGCGACCAGATAAAACATCATCAACAAACCCAACGCACCAAGTGCCCCACGCGTGTGAACAAACCCAACATCAGCGAAAAACCCGCGAAGACCAGGCCGTATTTCACCATCGTATCAATGCGGTTGAGATATCCAGCGGCCAAAAACCATTGCATCACTTTGCCCAACGGGCCGGTTGCAGCCTTTGAGATAGCCAGCCGAAGACCAAGCTGGCAGCGGCGTGCCGTCAGCGCTCCAGCCGGCAACATCAGCTTGTAATAGCCTTCGTAAAAGAAATGCCAGCCGATCAAGGTGCGCAATAAGATTCAGCCCGGCTTGCCTGTATTCTGTTCAGCGGTTTGGCGTGCTCACTGTTCATTTTTGCAATTCAACCTCACAACGCGGATGCGCTCCGACACAAATTGGGATGATTCGTATTTCGCTCAGCCAACAAAACCAAAACGTTCGGGTGTGAAGCGCAATAGCTCTCGGCCAGAACACGCCCCCGATAAAAATGCCGTTGCCAGCGCATCGGCAGCGCTGCGCTGTCGGCCACAACTGAAACTGAAGTAACCGAATCAGCCGGCCAGCCCGTACGCGGATCAATCAAGTGCCCATATCGCTTGCCATTGAGTTCAAAAAATTGCTCTTCGTTCCCGCTGGTGGCCAACGCCACATCGCGCATGCGCAAGATCGCCATTCGTTGGATTTATCGCGCCGGGGTCTCGCAATCCCACCGACCAGCCAGTTTGTAACGCATCGCCCCGGCCCAACGCATAAATACTGCTGGCTCCGCCACTCAAGAGCGCTGAACTGACAGAACTGCGCAATTGCGCTGATTTTGTCTAACGCAAAGCTTTGCCGATGCTGCCTAATTTGATTTCGACGCCGGGTCGCGTGAATGCAACGGTTTGCGCAACGTCATCAAGCAATAAGTGCTCGCTGCCAACCGTTTGCAACGCTGCGGCAATTTCATCAGCGTCAGGCAAACAACCCTCTTTGCGCACGAATCCCCAACACCGACTAAGTGGAGCCGCCGTGATGTCAAAAGCGCCTTCGGTTTCTCGATGAATGTGTTGGCTCAATTGCAGGAGCCCGAAGAGCTCATCGTCAACAGGCAAAGCTTGATGAGCGGCATGTTGATTGAGTTCACTTACCAAGCTTTGAGGGCGAAAAATCGAAAGTTTATCTTCGAGTCGCGGCCACCTCATCCAATGCGCCAGTCGCGGCTTCAACACCGCGCCGTTCGCTCATCGGCAACGTAATTTCCCACGACACGCCATCGCCACGCGATGCACATGCAGCCAATATCCACTGGCTGGCGGCGCGGTTTTTACTTTAAGAAATTCACGACGCTTGAGCATGATTAGTGCTTCACTTCGACGGTGTTCAAACTCTTGCCTTTTTTTCGCCGGGACGATGTTGACGTTCTTAAATGAAATCGCGCCAATGCCTGCGACCTGTTCAGCCGTCTCGACTCCGGCAAACGTGCAATCAATAAAGCGTATGTCATCAATCACTGCGCCGGGAAAGCCCGCAATCCATAGCACACGCGGACTCGACTTGCTTTGCACGTTACTGATTTCAACGTTGCGCACCACCGGGTTGTGCGGGCCGTTGGCGCCGGTCTCGTAAAGGAAACCAACCGTCAGGATGGCTTCGGCGACGCGCCCGACTTGCACATTGCGCAATAAACACATTCTCAATCACGCCGCCGCGCCGCGCGTTTGATTTAAACCGCAAAGCCGGTCGAGGTTGGGGCTGTCCATTTGGCAATCCTCTACAAAGACATTGCGCACACCGCCTGAAATCTCGCTGCCCATCACTACACCGCCGTGCCCGTCTTTCATCACGCAATTGCGGACGATGACTGTTTTCGGCTGCCACGCCCACGCGGCGGCCATCGTCGTCGCGGCCCGATTTAATCGCGATGCATCGTCACCCACATCGAACAAGCAGTTTTCAATCAGTACATCTTTGCTGGCTTCAGGGTCGCAACCATCGTTGTTCGGCCCATGCGTATTCACTTTGAGTCCGCGCACGATGACGTTGGTGCAAAGCACCGGATTCACCTCCCACATTGGCGAATACAAAATGGTCACGTCTTCGATCAAGACGTTTTTGCTGCGGTAGGGTTGAATGAAATTCGGTCTCAGAAACGAGCCATCGCCAAACTTGCGCTCGGCCACCGGCACACCTGGTCGGCCAGTTCAATTCAGCTTGTTGCGGGCAGGCACCTGTTTGGTTGTTTGTCCCGGTTGCTTGCGGTTCCAACCCACCAGTTGTCGTAACTCGCCGAACCGTCCAGCGTGCCCTTGCCCGTGATCGCGATATTCACTTGCTCGTAGGCATAAATCAGCGGCGAATAATCATCAATTCGACGCCTTCCCAGCGCGTATAAACCAACGGCAAATATTTGGCAGGGTCGGGAATGAACTTTAACGTGGCGCCTTCGCTCACGTGCAAGTTGACGTTGCTCTTGAGGTGTATCGCGCCCGTGAGCCAAACGCCCGGCGGAACGACCACCCGCCCGCCTCCTGCTTTGTTGCAAGCGGCGATGGCTTGCGAATGGCTTCGGTGTTATCAGCTTGCGCGTCAGGTTTCGCACCGTAAACCCGTAATCTTGAAATCACGATGGCAAACGCTGGAGCCTTGATGCGTTGCAAGATTTTTGCGGCTTCCGTCCAGTCAACCTGCTTTGCCTTTTCTGGGCAGAGACCAAATTGCGTTCACACAACGCAACCCAAACCAACAATAAACAAGCGTTCAAGAGAATCAATTTGCGCATGAGTTTTAGCATTCCTTAGCGGGACGATTTGGCTTGCAGCTTTTCAGCGAGGCTATCGGCTACCATTTGTTTGTATTGCGGGAAGAAGCTTTCCAACTTGCCATGCCGTGTGTGCCATGGGGCACGGTGATCAAATCACAACTGACTCCGGCGGCTTTTAATTTCGACTGAAAGAGCGGCGACAGCTATACAACACGCTCATATCACCCGTGCCGTGCACCAGCAAAAACGAGGCAAGCCTGGTTTGATGTGATTGATCGGCGAGGCTTCGCGCAGCAATTGGCAACGTAGCCTCATCCGCTTTGGCTTCTTTGCGACCAAACAAACCGCGCATCGAAGTACTCAATCCGCCGCGCCGTTCCATGTCCAAAATGAAATCAATGGGCGCATAAAACGGCACTACTGCGGCAACTTGTGTTTCTTTGTCGGCCTTGACCACGGCTTGCGCAACGATTTGCCCTCCGGCTGATTCTCCAACGAGGGCGATGCGCGACGGATCAATGTTTGTTATCCTTGGCATGCGCTTTTACCCAACGAATCGCGGCATGCACGTCTTCAATCGACGGGGTAATTGTGTTTGGGAGCGAGGCGATAGCTGATGTGAACCACGCCATTGCCGCGTTGGGCAACCGGCGCAAACAACGGATCATTGCCGCCCGTGCGATTGCCCGCCGACCAGCCCGCCGCCGTGCACAAATATGACTGCGGGAAAGGGGCCTTCTCCTGCTGGGGTGAAAGCGTCGAGTTTCAGGCTTTCACTGGCAACTTGGGCATACTCGATATTGGTTTTCACGCGGCCTTGCAATTCAGGGTTTTCATACGCAAGGGCGACGAGCTGGAGCAACTGCTGCTTTAGGCGCTGCAATGGGATTCCTTCCTCCCAGCACATTGACGACGGTCAGTTCAGTCGTGTCCTGCTGCGCTCAACGGGCGCAGCCACTTACGCGCCCCGACGGGATTGCCGCCTGCTCCAGTTGGAATTGAATTCACTATAACGCGCAGTCTTCTCGCGTTCAGGCCCTGTCCTGTTGTGCCAACCTTCCGGACGCACAACTTCAGACATGTCGCTGTTGAGAAAAACGGTGTGGGCAAAGCCCCGCCACGGACGCCCCAGATAGGTTTTCGCGCCGGCTCTGCCTGTGATTTTGCAGTTGTTGAAAATGAATCCGTAAGCCTGTTTTTCCGGCGTCGAAGCGGCAGTAATGTAACCGTCTTTCAGCACGTGAATTTGGCAGCGTTCAAACCAAGCGGTTGCGCCGCCGAAGATAAAATCTACGTGACCGGTGATGTAGCAATTCTCGAAATACTGCGTGCCGCGATTGAGAAAGATCGTGTCTTGCCAGCCAAGCAAGCGGGCAGTTTTTGAAGCTGACCTGATCGGCGTCTACGCGCAAGGCAAGTGCTTGTCCGACGGGGCCAGCGGGAATTTCAAAGGTGATGTTTTCGGCGCTGAATCCGTCACCGTCTACGGTGACAGTCGGCGTGCGAAAGGTGCCAATCGGCTTGCCGTCAAAGCCGTGAGGTTGGCGTGCAGGTTGTAAGTAATGATGGTGGGTTTTCGGGTCTTCGCCGACGAGCTTGATCCAGCGGCGTTCGCGCTGGACGTAGATCAGTTCTTTATACACGCCCGGTTTAACGGCAATCACCCACGACGCGTCGCGCTCGGCAAACCCGGTGGCGCGGCCATGATCGCGTCTTGAATGGATTTGAACTGTCCGTCGCCATTGGTGCCACGGTGGCGTCGGCGGCAAGAATATCATTGCGCCGCCAATCAGCCAGAACAAACAAAATAAAATTCGTTTCGCCATAAACAGGAAAGGGTAACCAGTTGCCGATCAAGCAACCGACAACTGGCTACCGATAACTGACAACCGCTTTAGAACGTCAACTTAAAGCCATATTGAATTTCACGTCCGATGTAACCCGGGCGTTTGTTGATGACTTTGCCGAAATTCGCCGTGTTGTTGAAATCCACCACCGGATTGTCCCAGTTGATGTGATTCGCAATGTTGTAAGCCTCAACGCGGAACTCGAATTTCCAGCCTCACGAATGCGGAACGCTTTGCTCATCGTTGCATCCACCTGACTGGTGCCAGGGCCGAACACGCTCATACGTCCACGGATTGGTGCGGCGTTGATTGACCGGATCGGTTTGCGCCGATAACACCGGCAAAGCTGCAAATTTCGACCTGTCAAACCACGCGCCGTCGGGGCCTAAAGTGCGGTCGTCGAGACGCGGATTGCGCTGACGATCAGGTTTTGGTTAAAGATCAACTGGCGGCCTGAATACCAACGGTTGGTGTCGAAGTTGCCAGCCCCCAACGCCATATCTACACCGAGTGGTGCATTGCGCAAAAACGGCGGCCTTTACCAACAGGGACTTCCCACGTAACAGCGTGATTGAAACGATGCCGTGCAATCGGCAACGGACGCCACGTCAATTCGCGTTTATAAGTGGCGATGTCGTCGAAGAATTCCGTTTGCTCTTCGGTTTGATAGCATAATTCACCAACATGCTGAAACTTGTGCGAACGGACGTTGTGCTTGCACCTTGTAAGATGCCACTTTCAATTTGCGCAGTGCCGTATTCGCTTGATTGATCGCGCCGTATTGCGGGTAAGGCCGCAACAATGAAGCCACGGTTACGTTTGCCGCACCATTGCGCAGAGCGCCCGGGAAAACACTGGTCGTCAAATAGTTGCGGAACGGGTTCGCCACCGACGCATTCGTCACCGAACGCGGTTGGTCGTAAAGAAACGTTGGATCGGCTTGATTCAAATCAATGGTGATCGGGACGTTTCGTGCCGTAGTTGTAGAAGAAATCAAAGCTCACAATCGTCCGGTTCCACACGTCACTGTTGATAAGACAGTGAGAAACGGTCATTGTTTTGCGGCTTCAATTCATACTGATCAAGCGTGATCGTATTGCCTAGGTTCGTATAACGGCCTAAAGATTTCTCGGTCGGTTGTTGCAGGCGGATTGGCCGAATCAAACGCCGTTGGCGGTATAAGCCGCGTTGGGAATGGGTTGGAAAGCAATGCCGCCGGCAACCCGGTGTTCCGCTGATGGTCTGCAATCCCTGAGCCGCCGTACTGGTTGAATAGCCGGAGTATTGATTGACGAAATCACCCAGCGGATCACGGATGCGCGACGAAGGCGAACATATAGCGGGCATATCCCGAAACGAAACACCGACTGCTGTCGAGTTTGAAACGCGCCACCGATGCGCGGCAACAAATTCAAAGCTTGGCGCGACCATGCATTGCGATTGTTTTCATCAGTGAAAATCCACGCGCCGTTATAAGTCGGCTTGTAACCTTTGGTGGCCAGCAAACTCAATACCGCCGCAGGCATGTTGGGCGGAGTCGCTTGAAATTCTGGAATCGGGTTGGTCAAGTCGAGCCGTTGCGACAAGCGGTTGGCGATCAACCGGGCCGGGTTCATATTCCCAACGCAGCCCTAAATTGAGCCGTGAGCCGCGAGTTCACTTTGAAATCGTCTTGAAAGTAAGACGAATAGCCTTTGGTGACGACTTCCTGCACTGGATGCGTTGCGCAATCGTGTTGGCATCTAACACGCCGAGCAACATCGTCGCCCATTCGTTGCCAGAAGTATTGACGTTCGTGCTTGTGTTCTGATTCGCCGTGTAATTGGCACGGAAGTTCAATCCGAAAGGCACGAACGCGCGCCTTTGCCTTTGTCTACGCGCAACTCGCCACCGAACTTGATGTTGTGATTGCCTGCATACCAATTCATACGCACCGAACACCCCAACCTTGCGGACGCTGCCAGAAATTCGCTGCCGCCGGGGCGTCCCCATTGGTTATTGGTCGTGCCGGTTAGCACGTTCACCGCTGGGTAATAGACCAAATCGCGCGTATAAGTGACGAGTACCACGGATTATTCGGGCCACAAAGATTCCAGGCCAAGACTTGCCGAGAATGTAATCGTCGCCTGCTGCGAACTCGTCAATCAGCTTGTGGTAATTGCCACGAATGTTGAGGACTTTGGAAGAAGAGATCGTGTAAACCGCATCCGCCGCGATGCTTAACCGTTGCGGTGGCTACCGCCCGCCGGAAACAGTTTGCCCCGCCGCGTTGTCTTGCGGAACCTCAATCAGGTCTGTTTTGAAATAGCCGTAGCGGACAAACGCCTTGAGCTTTTCGTTGACATTCCAGTCCACGCGATTCGAGATGTTCCAATAACTCACGTCTTCAGTTTTGGTTCCCTGCCAGTTCAAATCATTCCCCGCCAGATGGGCAACGGCATTTCAGCAATCAGCTCAGCGCCTGCGGGTTTAGGAGATTGGCTGGCAGGATGTTGTTAGCGAAGCCGGGCGTACGCCGCTGGTGCCGGTTGACAAAAACGGATTGAAAAATTGGGCGCGCGCACGTGGCAGCAGTTCCACCACATAAAGTCGCTGTCGTTCCGGGCGTGGCCGCATAGGTATAAGCACCGACGCGAGATTGGCTGAAATTGCCTTGCCGTTCGAGCGCCGTTGGCACAGTGATTTTCACCGTAATCGGGCGATGGTCGAACCACTGTTCCCACGATGAGAAAAAGAACACTTTGTTTTTGACGATGGGGCCGCCAATCGTGCCTTCCATACATTTTGAGTTTGGTGCCGCGAAAGATCGTTTCGTCAGCGCCCGCCGTACGTGGCAAAGTCGGATCGCCATAAGCTGTAAAGCGCGGATCGCGGCTGTGGTAATAACCCGAACCATGAAACCTATTCGTACCTGATTTCATGTTCAACGTCGTGACACCGCCCGCGCTGTAGCCATACTCAGCGTCTACTGCGTTCTTTTGAAACGACACTTCCTGCACGGCTTCAATCGAAAGGCGTGTATGAGTTTTGTAACTCGATGTGAGCGCTACGCCGTCGAGTTGAATGTCGTTTGCGCGTGTCGTCTGTCCGCCCGCGTCAAATTCGTTAGCGTAAGCGTGATGGTAAGGACGATTTTCTCCGTTGGCGTTTTCGCCGCCGTTGATAGTCGGATCAAGCGCCACTACGTTTATAAGGATTGCGACCACGCAGCGGAATCTGGCTGATGATTTCATTGCCAATCGTCGTCGTGTCACTGGATGAAATTGAATTGCACCGCCACCGGCGTGTCTTGAATCGTGATGACTTCGCTCACGCCGCCGATTTCCATCTTGGCGTTGACCGTGATGTCGCCGCGGTTTTGCACAAGGATGTTGCGTTGCTCGAATTTCTTGAAACCATTCGCTTCAACAATGATGCTGTAAGTGCCTGACTCGACGAAGTCAAAAATAAATAATCCTTCGCCATTGGTTTGGCGCGTAACCTCAACGCCAGTGCCAATATTACGCAACACCACTTTGGCGTTGGGCAACGCGCCGCCCGACGCGTCAGACACAACGCCTTGCAGCTTCGCGCGATAATCCTGTGCCGTGGCCATTACCGTAGCCACCAACAACATGACAAATGTGCAGAGAGCTGCCTGCACACAGTTTCTATAACATTTCATTTCTTTACACCTCTGTAGTTGGGTTCGCAGAGAACAATTGCATTGTGCTCTGTCATCTCATCATCAAACTATTTATGAGCGGGGGTTTCTCGCCCACGATTTATCGCGTCCGCGTCCGGCTTAATGCATCACAATTTCTTAACCGTCTAAACCTC
Source organism: Ottelia alismoides (assembly GCA_037367405.1). Lineage (NCBI taxonomy): Eukaryota > Viridiplantae > Streptophyta > Magnoliopsida > Alismatales > Hydrocharitaceae > Ottelia > Ottelia alismoides. The sequence goes on from JAZKJV010002401.1 coordinate 63,757, forward strand.
AGACCGAGGCATCGTTGAGCGTATAACCTGCGGGCGTTTGCAGCTTGAGTGAAAGCTGTGGCCGTGCGGGCAATCATAGCTTTCAGACGTTCGCAGTTAGCAGCCCCTTGCCCACTTGCACGCTTTTGCCTTTGGCCAGTCTCAGTTTCAACTCCTTGCCGCCATAACAAAGCGAACGGGCTCCCCCAATAACGAACGCACGGTCGCTGCGGTCAGTTTCCGTTACGCCATGCGACATCAAGGTCAAAACCGCCGCGAGCGCGCAGGCCTTGCACCTTGCCGTTCGCCCACGCGCTTGGCAGTGCGGGCAACAACTTGATTACTCGTTGTGGCTTTGCACGAGCATTTCGGCGATGCCCGCCGCCGGGCCAAAGTTGCCGTCAATTTGAAACGGCGGATGCCGTCAACAGATTGTCGTAAGTGCCGCCTTGAAACTGCACGCCTTCGACTTTGTTTTGCTTGCAACCGGAGTGAGCAACAACTTGAGCCAATTTGTTGGCGCGTTCGCCGTCGCCAAGGCGCGCCCAGAAATTCAGTTTGTGGCGAGTGACCAGCCGGTTGAGATGTCGCCGCGTTTTCGAGTGTCTGCGCGCCGCTACAGCCAAATCCGGTGTCGTATCAAGATTGATTTCGTGGCCGGGATAAAGTGCCCAGAGGTGTGAGATATGGCGATGGGTAATTTCAGGCTCTTCATATTCTTCCAGCCATTCCATCACCCGTCCGTCTGAACCGATGCGTGTCGGAGCCAGTCTTGCTCGCTGTTTGGCCAAATCGCGCGCGAAGTCAGCATCTTCACCCAGCAATTTGCCGCCTCGATGGTCGCGTCAAAAAGATAGCGTAACAACTGCTGGTCAATCGTCGGCCCATACAAACGTGGGCCGTTTTGCCATCCGGTAATTTGAATCCGTTTTCCGGCGAGTTGGCCGGCGCTGTGACTAACCATTTGTGTTGCGGCTCTTCGATCAGCATGTCGCTGTAAAATTGCGCAGAGCCTTTGAGGATTGGATATGCGCGTTTGAGAAAGGCTTTGTCTTTGGTGAAAAGATAGTGATCCCAAAGATGCTGGCACAGCCACGCCGAACCGGTTGTTGTCGAACCCCATGAAGCCCCTTCGCCTGGCGCGGTGAAGCCCCAAGGATTGGTGATGACGTGTGCTACCCAACCGCGCGCGTTGTATAGAGCTTGGCGGTACGCGCACCGGGCTTTTGCAGTGATCAATCAACGCAAACAGCGGTTCGTGCAACTCTGACAGGTTGGTGTTCTCGGCCAACCAGTAATTCATTTGCACGTTTACGTTGAGATGCCAATCGCCATTCCACGGCGTATCCAGCGGTCCTTGCCCAAATGCCCTGCAGTTGGCAGGCACTCCACCCGGTCGCGAAGACGAAATCAGCAAATAACGCCCCGAACTGAAAGTAAAGCCCATCATCGCCGGATCATTGGCACCTTGGCGATTGCGCTTAAGCGTTCGGTCGTTGTCAGGTTCGACAACGCGTTTGCGTTTTCGCCTAAAGACAATGAGACACGGTTAAAGAGCCGTTGGTAATCAGCCAATGCGCGGCCCAAAGTTTGGCGAATGGTTTTCTTAAAGCCCTCGTTATGTCGGAAAAAGAGGCAGCCAGCACATCACTCGTTTTACGTCCGGCAAACCCTTGGTAGTCAGTTGCGGCGCTCACCAGCAAAAGTACTTCGTTGGCATCGCGCACTTGCAGCGCAGACTTGTCACGCGCAACAGTGCCTCCTGTATTTATAACTCGCAGCCGCGCGGCATATTGCATCCCTTTGCCATCAGTTCCGTTGTCGAGTTGCCCAGTCATCAACAGGCTGTCACTGCCTTTCGCTGGTGACAACGAACCGTTCGGGACGGTCGAGCGCCGCGTCAAAACTTAACTGGCCGGGTTGATTGGCTCGCAAACGCACGGCGATAACTTGATCAACCGCGCTCACAAAAGTTGTGCGCTCAAATTTGACCCCGTCTTGTTCATATTCCACTGCGAGAGAGCTTTGGTGAGATCAAGGCTGCGCCGGTAGTTGCTTACTGAACTGGGCTTTGCGCGTAAAACTCAACCGCAGATTACCGAGCATCTCGAACGAACCATAAGGCACGCCGCGTCCGTGCGCCCGGTTTGAACCTTCCCCTGACAAGTGAAATTTGCGTAAACCAGTTTTTCTGCTTCCGCGTTTTTCCTTCCAGCAACAGCGGCGATTTCAGGCAGATGTTGCGCCGCATCGGGTTGTCGGCGTCCTGCGGCCCGCCCGACCAGAGCGTCCCTTCTTGAGCAAGACGCGTTCTTCGTTCACACCGCCAAAAACAGTGGCACCTAAACTCCATTGCCCAAAGGCAAAGCTTGCATGAAAATCATTGGCGGGTTGGCGATACCACAACGAAAGTGGTTCAGAAGGCGGCGCAGCGTTACCCTGAAAAACAACTGACTCACGTTGCGTTCGCACGTTGCCGCCGACTGGCCTGTAGGAAGTTGCGCAGCCATAGAAACAACGCGACGGTGAGGCTCGGCCACAATTTTTGAATGTTAAAACAAAGCCTCATAGCTTTAGTTTCCCAAGGGCTTTTCTGTCGCTTTAACGGTCTCGCGGGCTTGGATTGATAGCAGGGCAGGTTTTGTCCTGCCCTGCTATGTTCGCTAAGCCAAAGTGACTTGCAGCTTAGTCACTGACGCAGGAGCGAAATTACAAGTGATAATGCTGCCGTTGAAAGCGGCCTTGCCGGGTTGCGTTCGATGGTGCGCGGACGTTCAAAGCTGTTGTAAGCGTGAATGTCCGGCGCTGTGAGTGTGACGACTTGCACGTCTTGATGGTGGCTCCGCGCACGGCGATTTTCGGTCTCTTGTCCTGCTGTCAAAGCCGGATTCGTCACCGTAAGCGTCAGCGTTTTGTCGCGTAACGAGGCCCATCCGTTGATGCCTTGCAAAGTGGCGGGCTTGCCGTTGCGGTTATAAGGCAAACGCGCTGACATCACCTCTGTGCGTAAAGATTGCGCGCCTTGATGAGCCGCATACATATCAAAGACGTGATAGGTTGGGGTGGTGACGAATTTGTCCTTCGTGCGCAAAAAACAAAGCCTGCAAACAATTGACGAGTTGCGCAATGTTCGCCATGCCGACCTTCTCGGCCGTGGCGATGAAGATGTCAGCGAAGCCCGCCAACACTGCGTCGCGGAATCGTGATTGCTGGCCGAGCAAATGCGACGGATGGACTCAGTGGCCCGGCTAAACCCGTGCCCACTCGCCCCACATTTTCACACGGTGGGCGCGGTCAAATTCACCCATGATCACCCAGTTATCAGTGATGAGTTTTCGACGAGATTGGCTTCGCTCAACAACTCAAACCACTCGTCTTGCGGATAATTCACCGCGTCGCCTTTGCCGGCCACCCAATCGTTGGTACGGCCACCAGTCACATTCCATGAATAGTGATGCAACGCCCAACCCCACATTTTGCCGAAGCCGCCTTTCTCGGCGAGCTTGCCAAAAAAGCGCCGCGTCCAACTCAAATCCCCGCCATTCGGCCCGACCGACGAAAGCCAAGTTCTGTCCGTAACGCGGAACCCATTCGGCAAAGCGACGGAATTCGACGACATATTCTTCTGGGTTGAAATTACCGCCACAGCCCCACGACTCGTTGCCCACGCCCCAATAGCGCACGTTGTAAGGCTCGCGTTGGCCGCGCTGTTCGGCGAGCGTCGTGGTGCCTGCCGGAGAGTTGCAGTAATCCACCCACTCGTAAAAATCTTTGGGCGTCAGGCTGCGCAAGTTGGCAGCGAGATAAGGTTGCGCGCCGCTCAGTTGGCAGAAGCGCAAAAACTCGTCAGTGCCGAAAAGATTCGGATCATATTTCACGGCCCGTCCGGCGCGCCTTTGGGCCACTCACCGGCATCAATCCAGAAATTCGGGCGACGCGGACGCGTTTTGCTGACACCAATGCCGTCGCGCCAGTTGTAACTGTCAGCGAAACATCCCGCCCGGCCAGCGAAATCACGCCCGCTTTGATCTTTTTCAAAGCTTCAACCAAGTCTTTGCGGATGCCGCCGATGTTGGGGATTTTGGAATTCTCACCCACCCAGATGCCGTCATAAACGACTCCGCCCAGATGCTCGGCGAAATGCCCGTAAATTTCAGGCGAGATGCGGCCAATCGGTTCATTGATCAACACTTCAATGCGGGCATCGGCAGAACGCGTTTGGTGGCCAACATCTTGGCGGGACGACAACACCCACCCCCCCCAGCCAGTGCAGTAGACAGAAATGTCCTTCTTTTCATGCAGTTCCTTTGATCAGCCAGCACACGAGACGCAGTTCGGCGTTTAGTATTGCCATGCACTGCCACTTGTTCTTGCTAGCCTGTCGGTGAATTGAATTTGTATTTGGTGTTTTGGATCGCCCAGCGACAAGATTTTACGCGCAAGTCCTTTATCCGTAAAATTCATTATCTTGAAGCTATCCATCGAATAAAACGATAAGGAATCACCGTGGACATTCATCAAATCAGGGTTTTCACGTGGCGAGTCAAACTGGCAGCTTTACGCAAGCCAGCCAGCTTTTGCATCTTTCGCAATCCACTATTAGCCAGCACATCAAATTGCTTGAAAGCGAATTGGGTTGTTTGCTTTTCTCGCGCAGCGGAAAACGTGTAGTCCTGACCGAAGCCGGCAAAATCTTACGGCTACATTGTGAACGCATCTTGCTTGAAGTGTCGAATGCTGAGCTGGCCATCAAAGAATTAAACGGCATGCAACGCGGCAAGGTCAGATTCGGCACGGGAGCTACCACGCTGATTTACCAATTGCCCCCCATTCTCGAAGCCTATCGCACCAAATACCCCAAGATTGAGCTGGTGATTCTGTCAGACACAACTGATGCCATCCTCAAAGAATTGCGCGCGCACCGGTTGGATTTGGATTGGTGATGATGAATGCCGTCGAGGACGATTTGGATTTCACTCGATTATGGCAAGAAGAACTAATGGTCGCCTTGCCATTGAAACATCCGTTTGCCAAACAGCAGAACCTGTCAGTTGAAGACACGCGTCAATTGCGTTTCATCCTCTATGAACAAAAGACCGTGATGCGCCAATTGATTGACCAATTACTTTGCAAAGCTTGAAATACGTCCACAGATTGCGATGGTGATGGAAAACATTGAGGCAATTAAAAGCTTGGTGAGCACAGGGCTGGGCGCTTCGATATTGCCGGTTAGCGCAGTCGGCACAGACAAGCTGGACAAAAAATTGAAGTTGTTGCGGGTGGCTGGCCAAGAGTTAAAGCGGGAATTGGGATTGGTCAGGTTGAAATCAGCCGCGATTTCAAATGCCACGCAAGCCTTGCATGATTTGATAGTCAGTCAAAAACCAAAATAGCTGATGCAAATTGTCTCAGTTTGGCGGCAAACTGTGACAAGTGGTTTTGCGTTTCAAATTTCAAAATTTGGATCAGCCGCAACGGTACTCATCCAACTTGCGATGCAAGGTGCGACGGTCAAAGCCCAGCAACTCAGCCGCCCGCGACTTGTTGCCGCCCGTGAATCGCAGAGTTTCCAAGATATATGCCTTCTCAAGTTCCTCAAGTGTCATGCGTTTTTCTTGCGCTTGCAAAGCATACGCGCGGTTTGCCCGCCCTCGCGAATGCGTTCAGGCAAATCATCGGGTGTCACAGCAGTGCCCTCAGCCAAGGCCACGGCACGTTCCAAGGCATTTTCCAATTCGCGCGCATTGCCCGGCCAACTATAGGCCGTCAGTACGGCCAGCGCTTCGGGCGTCACATTGAGCACCGGCATCCCGAAGTTTGCGCGGCCTTGTGCAAGAAAGTTCGACCAGCAAAGGAATATCAAAGGGACGTTCGCGCAAAGCCGGAATATGCAATGAATGACATTTAAGCGCCAATAGAGGTCTTCGCGAAAGCGGCCTTCTTTCACTTCTTTTTCAAGGTCACGGTTCGTTGCCGCTATCACCCGGACATTGACTTCTTTTTCTGTGTCCGCGCCGATGCGTCTGATCGTGCCTTCTTGCAACACACGCAAAAGTTTGGGCTGCATCAGCAACGGTAATTCGCCAATTTCATCAAGAAACAAGGTGCCGCCTTCTGCCGCTTCAAACAAACCGGCGCGCGCCTGTTTGGCTCCGGTGAAAGCTTGCCCCGTGTGACCAAAAAGCTCGGATTCAACCAATTCAGCCGGAATCGCGGCACAATTCACGGGCACGAAATTGCCTTGCGTTCGGACAATTCGTGAATCGAATGAGCCACCAACTCTTTGCCGGTTCCCGATTCGCCAGTGACGAGCACCGTGCTCATGCTGCGCGCGGCACGAATCATCAGCTTGAATAATTCCTGCATCGGGCGTGAAGCCCCCACGATGCGTGCAGGCGCTTTGGGAAGCACCCGCCGCACCTTCGCTTGTTCGCGTTGGGCGGCGGTGGCTTCGAGAGCTGATTCGATCACACTGAGCAATTCAGTGGTTTCGAATGGTTTGGTTAAATATTGGTGCGCACCGGCTTTCACCATTTCTACGGCCTGTTCAACCGAACCGAAGGCTGTGATAACCACGACTGGCGTTTCTGGCCTTTGTTCGCGCATCAACCGCAGCAATTCTTTGCCTGTGGCTCCGGGCATATTGACGTCCGTAATGAGCATGTCAATGATTTGGCTTTCGTCTTCCATAAACGCGAGCGCCGCCCGACCATCAGGGGCAACGATCGTTTCATAGCCATTTTCTTCCAAATCATCAATGAGCAGTTCTCTCAAGTCGTTATCGTCTTCCGCAATCAATAGGCGGGGTTTATTCATTCGACCTCCATATCAGACATACGTGCCATTCCAATAGGCACCACTTCGAGTGGCAGCGGCAAATGAATTGCAAACACCGCGCCACGAATTACCCCCGCCCTCTGACCAGTTATTGGCCTCAATCCAACCTCGATGCTCTCAATGATGCGGCTTGAAACTGCCAAACCAAGCCCGGTCCCGTGGCCTACCTCTTTCGTGGTAAAAAAAGGATCAAAAATATTTTCTAGATGCTCTGGCTTGATGCCAACCCCTGTGTCAAAGACGCTCAACACAACGTAGTCTTCCTCTGATAGAGGCGTGTTTTTCAACTCATATTCGATGCGAATCTCGCCGCCGTCCGGCATCGCGTGGATCGCGTTAATGCATAAATTGAGAAGCACCTGCCCCAATAAATCCTTGTCACCGTTGATCTGCATTTTTTTGCGGGCCGATATGCATAACCCGAATATTGGCTTCGATCAGCTGTACTTCCAATGCCTCGAGTGTCTGGGTAACCAAAGCCACCAAATCAATTAGGACAAGACGCGGATAATAAGGGCGGACAGGTTCAGCAAACTGCGCACGATGCGGGTGATGCGCTCGGTCTGGGTACGAATAATCTGCAAATTGCGGGCTTGTTTCTCAGGACTCGCCGTAGGCGCGTCTTGCAATTGCTTGGCGCGACCGTCAATTACCTGCAAAGGTGCCCCCATTTCGTGCGCGACCCCTGCGGCTAAATGTCCCACTGCCGCCAAACGCTCAGAGTGGCGCAGTTGACGCTCAAGCCCTAAGCCGTTCTTCGGCTTCCTTTTCCGCGCGTATGCGCTGCTCCTCCAATGATTTGGCCATCGGTTAAACGCCGTCGCCAGCGAACTAAATTCCTTGCCGCTTTCAGGAACATGAATGCGAAGAGTAAGGTCACCCCGACTGACTGCGTCGGCACCAGAGAGCAGCGCATTGATCGGGCGCATCAGGCTGCGATTGGTCACGATGACAACCAACAGAAAGATGGCAAAACACAGCAATAACCACGTCAACAAGGCGCTCGCGCGGTTTTCGTTAATAAGTTTGTCAACGAAACTGAAACGGGTAGAGATTTCAATTGCCCCCTCTATCCGGCTATTGATGCGCAGCGGCAAGATAACCGTCAGCAAATCGGTATTCATTATCCGACGTTTGATAGTTAGCTTTTGGCCGGTGTTGATCACCTGGCGAGCTTCTTCGGTATCGCGAATTTCAGCTTTGGCCAATGTTTCAGAAACATGGGTTATTTCACCAGCTTCGTTAAAGAGGATGACGCCATAAATGTCTGTGTTCTCACTGAGACGATTGATCAAACGCTGAGCATCAAGGCGGCGCCCTGAGTTGAAATCTTCTTCCAGCGCCAGTTGCAAGGTCAGCGCATGCGCAACAACTTCTTTTGAACGGCTGCCTGTAAAGACTTTTCTCGCTCACGCAATGGGATATACGTCGCCACTGCCATGACGATGCTCACCGTAATCGTCATAGGATGATCAAGCGAGTGCTGGTTTTAAGTCTTTGATCGAAAAACATAGTGTTGATTAACGAAAGTCTATGGTGGCAAAAGGCGCAATGCCAAGTCAGATGACATTGCGCCTTTTTGTCGCTATCAAACGCTGTGCCTTTGTTGAAATGCTCTCAAACTGAAAACAAAATTTTCGCCCTTAGCGAATTGCCAATGGCCGCATCGTGAATCCAGCCGCCGCACCTCGGATCTTGTTCGTCGCTGCCACATAGCAAAATTCGTAAACGCGGTCGCGTGCCAAGTCTTCAAGATTATGGAATTCGCCGATATGCACGCCCTGCTCGACCAGCAAGTAACGATGCACCGGATTGAACGAACGATATTTCGCCCTATAAGCTGCGTTGTCCTGCGGTGTCGGGCCGTATTCCAATCCGCTTGTGTCGGCTCCGATAAAGATTGCGCCTTGATCTTCAACCACCATTTCGCTGTTTCGAGATTGATTCCGGCAGAGTCGTGTTGCGCAATCTTGGCCTGATCGCCGCCCGCTTCACCCCAAAATCGCAGCGTCCCGGTGCGAATCAAAACCACATCGCCAGGCTTCAACGAAGTCTTTTGCCTGCTCAGTGCAGCCTGTAAATCGGCCACCGTGATCGCGTAATTGCCCGGTAAAGCATCAAGCCCTTTCGCTCCGGCCACATCAATCATCACTCCGCGCGCGACAATCGGAGGAATCGTCGTTGCGTCAGCTTTGCGCACGCCCCAATTGCCGCCCCAATCGCTTTCTTTAAATCCGTTGTACCAGTGATTGTCGTCGTCGGTCGTGATATGGCCCAGACCATCTATTTGAGTGCCTACGTTATCGCTGATGAAAAGCGCAGCACTGTGCCAAGCGAGTTTGTCAGCGTTGTCATTCACTAACGGCAAAAGATCACGTTGACGTTTGACGCCTTCGGGCGAACGAAACGTCATAATCTCAGTTGGGCTATGCCCTGGCCATTTGTATGAGGTTCGGTCGTAATTCACCCCCAAGTCATAAGTGCGTCCACGATCTGCCAAACGCAAGGCCGCCAAGCGCGTAGCATCTGTCATCTCGTTGAGCGAACCCACTTCATCCTCCGGCCCCCACACCCAGCCCCAGCCTTTTCCTTTTTGCCATTTTTTCAGGGCAGCAGACTGACCCGCCGCCAACCAACCCGTGGCAATGCCGACACACAACAATAGTAAGGTCACGAATATTTTGCGTTTCATCTTTCACTCCGCTGACTAATCTTCAGGCAACAACGGCAAGCCAGTCCCGCAAGGCACTTCCTGCTTTTGTTTGGCTTCAACAAAACGGATAGCTCCTGTTTGATCGAGATTAAAATCGCGCCTGCCTGCGGCGTCATTCAAGCGTGTCACCTGTATGCAATAACCGTTCGCGTCATTGCTTGCAGTCGTATAAACATAATCACCCAACGCTTTGCAGCTAGCCAAGCTGTCATCAAGCAAACCAGCATCGGCCAGTTCTTTTAACGTGCCAAATTTGCCATTGGTGTTTTTGTAACTTACTTCGGCTTCATGCACTTTTTTTAGCATGGCCACGACGACTGTTTGCCGCCCGGTCTGCAATGCTTCTTGCAATTTTGGCAAAGCGATGGCCGCCACGATGCCCGCGACAAAAATCGAGAGTCCGCTCAAGACGATTCCGGCAATAGCCATTCCTTTTCCGCCGTATTCTTGCGGGTTACGATTCGCTTTTACCAAAGCCATCACGCCCAAGATCGTTCCCACTAGCGGCCCCAAGCCACACAGTGCAAGAAAAATTATGCTCACGATGCCAACCACCAATGAAGCAATGGCTAGGCCTTTTTTCTGCTGAATA
>JAZKJV010002402.1:0-47586 GCA_037367405.1 Ottelia alismoides
GAACTTGGCTGGGAATGGGGGAATGGATACCCTTTGAAGTAGTTTGCACAGGTGACAAATGTATATGTTATATGAAATGAAAGAACGATCATTCTCTTTAAAGGTTGTTATGGTCTCAACATGTAAATCATCATAACTTATCTTATGCTCTGGATCCCTAATGTACTTTCTCATATTTGACACATGAAATACATCATGTATTGCCGAAAGATGTGGAGGAAGCGCAAGTCTATAGGCAACTTTCCAATGCGCTGAATAATTTCAAAGGGACCCACGAACCTGGGTGCTAACTTTCCACGCAAACCAAAACCTCTGAACACCCTTCATAGGTGATACTTTGAGAAATACAAAGTCACCTACTCAAATTCAAGGTCTCTTTGCCTGGTATCACTATAACTTTTTGGCGACTCTGGGCAGTTAATAGTCTTTTTCTAGCAGCTCTACAGCTTCCCGGGTCTCCTGAAGTCTATCTGAATCATAAAGGTTCTTTATTCCGACCTCTTGCCAACACAAAGGAGTAGTACACCTTCGTCCATATAGTTCTTCAAATGGTGCCATGCCAAGCTGGTATGGTAACTATTATTGTAGGTGAATTCTGCAAGAGGCAAATGTTTAATCCACGATCCCTTCCATTCTAAGGCACATGCTCGTAGCATATCCTCTAGTGTCTGAATAGTACGTTCTGACTGGCCGTCTGTTTGTGGATGATATGTTGTACTCAAGCATAGTTGTGTACCTAAGGCTTTCATGAAGTTCTCCCAATAGTGTGGAGGTGAATCGTGAATCTCGATCGGAAACTACTTCCTTTGGGATACCATGGAGGCGAATCACATGTGTAATATATAACTCAGCAAGCTGTCTGGTGTGAAAAGATAAGCTTATCGGAATGAAGTATGCTACCTTTGTCCAGACGATCTATTATAACCCGATACTGTCTTTACTACCAGTCGTCTGAGGTAAGCCAGTAACGAAATCCATGGAAATGCTTTCCCATTTCCATTCAGGTATAGGGAGGGGTTGCAATAATCCCGGTGGCTTTTGGTGTGAAGCCTTTACCAGCTGGCAAGTGAAACATGAATTCACAAATCAGCAACATCTTTCTTCATTCCTGGCCACCAAAAGTATGAATGAAGATCCTTATACATCTTCGTAATTCCTGGATGAATAGATAATCTAGAACAATGAGCTTCTTGTAAGATGTCTTTCCTTAGTTCAAGTGTGTTTGGTTACACAAACTCTGTGATGATTATACAGTAAACCATCTTGTATCTGGATCTCTCTATCTCATTCTTCTCAAGTTGTTGTTTTAAGTCTTTGAGGACTGGATCATCCTCCTGTCCTTTCTTTATTTTATCCCAGATCTCTGGTTTGTATCGATGAGGAATAGTTATAGTATCAACACTACTATCAAATGGTTTCCATTCACTTAACGTTGATAGTAAACCCCAGAAGTGGATAGCACTCACTAACCCAGGTGAATAATGTTCTTCTTCTAAGGGCATCTGCTACGATGTTCCCCTTACCAGGGTGGTAGGAGATAGTGCAATCATAATCTTTCAACAACTCTAGCCACCGTCTCTGTCTCATATTGAGCTTTTTTTTTATCAAACAGATATTTCAAGCTTTTATGATCGGTGAAGATTTCAAAAGTAATACCATACAGTAGTGTCTCCACATCTTTAAAGCGAAAACTACGGCAGCTAATTCAAGATCATGTGTTGGGTAGTTCTTCTCATGTGTCCTGAGCTGTCGTGATGCATACGCAACTACCTTACCATGTTGCATAAGAACCGCCCCAAGTCCTTCTTTTGACGCGTTAGTGTACACTGTAAACCCTTCACTCCCGGAGGGTAGAGTAAGGATTGGTGCAGATGTTAGGCATTCTTTCAGTGTCTGGAAAACTAGTTTCACATGTATCAGACCATAAGAATGGGACCTCCTTTTGAGTTAGTCTAGTCATTGGCAATGCTATCCGTGAAAAGTCCTTCACGAATCTTCTATAATATCCAGCTAAACCCAGAAAAGATCGTATTTCTGTGACAGTCTTCGGGCGTTCCCAACTCATCACCGCACTAACCTTTGTAGGATCAACTGATTTACCTTCCCAGAAATAACATGGCCTAAAGAAAGATACTTCAGATAGCCAGAAGTCACATTTGCTATTATTTAGCATACAGTTTGTTCTTCCTTAGAGTTTCAAGTGCCCGCCTGAGGTGGTGTTCATGCAGATACTTATCCTTTGAGTAAATAAGCACATCATCAATAAAGACTACTACAAAGTGATCTAAATAACTCCTTGAATACTCTCTTCATGAGATCCATGAAGGCTGCTGGGGCATTGTTAGTCCAAAAGGCATAACTAAGAATTCATAATGCCCGTATCTAGTTCGAAAAGCTTCTGTGGAATATCTGTATCTTTAATTTTCAACTGATGGTGTCCAGATCTTAAATCAATCTTGGAATACACAGTTGAACCCTGTAACTGATCAAAGAGATCATCTATTCTTGGCAGTGGATACTTATTCTTTATTGTCCTCTTGTTTAGTTGTCTATAGTCAATGCACAACCGCATCGAGCCATCCTTTTTCCTAACAAATAAGACAGGTGCACCCCATGGTGAAGTACTAGGACGAATGAATCCTTTATCTAACAGTTCTTGCAATTGTACCTTTAACTCTCGTAACTCAGCTGGTGCCATCCTATACGGAGGGATAGAGATAGGCTGAGTATCAGGTATGAGAGAGATTTCAAATTCAATCTCTCGCTCAGGTGGTAATCCAGGTAGTTCCTCTGGAAATACATCAGTAAACTCGCACACTATAGGCACATCTTCTATCATTCTTTCTGACCCTGATGTTGTGGATACATAAGCTAAATAACCTTGGCACCCTTGCTCTAACAACTGTTGTGCCTTCAATGTAGAGATATATTCGATATTATCATTGGATGTCTTTCCAATGAACTGGAACCTATCGAGTTAGGAAGGTGGAATGTTACTGTCTTCTGGAAACAGTCAAGACATGCATGATGCCTTTCTAACCAATCCATTCCTAGTATAAGATCAAAATTAATTCAATTCGATAAGTAACCGATAAGCATGTGACTGATGTCCTGTAGATTGTCACACACAGTTGTCTAAAGATCTTCTTGAATTATAATTGACCTCCTAGTTTCTTACAATAGGAATCAAACATTCTTTCTTCTTGTTGTTGTTTGTTTTGGCGTGCCTACGAAGTGCCTCATCCATTACTCCTCCAAAATGGAATAGGTGCAACCAAATTCTATGGACAGATGGTATCTAGAGTCTTTCTTATGAGGATGAATAGATTCCTTAACTCAATCATCCGCGGTCTAGAAGACTTTGATCTCTCATAGTGGCATTGAGTCCTCACTCTAATGCTTATTACCTTTGCCCCCATGTCTTGGAGCATTGCCTCATAGCCGCTAATTGTCTAGACACGTCTTGGTCTGCCATGATCCTGGATGAGTCAAGGTTAAAGGTCAGTTCCTATATGTCTTAGCATGATGTACATAGGGGACAATGACTTGTGAATGGTACTACAGTCAGTTATTAAGATCAAAGGATCTTAATACAACCTTAGTTTTCTGAACACCGCTCATAGTTGATAATTACTAAATAAATTACTGGAGTAGACCTTGCTCTGATACCAATCTGTCGCGCGACCCCGTTTCCTGGGCCGTCGGATCCTCCAATATCCGGATCTGGTTACTCAGCAATAATTTATTCAGCAATCACAACTAACATTCAGAAATATACTGCAAATAAAAATACTCGGAAGAAAGTATTTCAACACTTTTCCATTCACAAAATAAAGTTTAGAGGATACATTGTCCCACTATAACCATTACATGTACATCAGCTTGAAAGGAAAATATACAAAAGATTACTAACTACCTTAAAGAGTAAAGCCTACTATGGCTGGGCTGGATGTCTAGTATGTAAGCCGGATGAATTTTTTAAAGTCCTTGCTATGGCTCACCGATACCTGTTGGGTTTTCCATAAATCATAGGATAAAATTAGCGAATGCTAAGTAACGAAGAAGAGAAAAGCAAATAATTGTGTAATTTTTTCAAAACTTGATATCACAAAATTTCATTCCTTTTTATTAATTTAAGTCCTATTCCTTTCTATTCCACATCAGGGATTAGTCCAGGGGAACCCCACCATTCTTGGACTCCGAAGCTGTGGATGCTTCGGGATTAGAGATTGTGTTGATCTTGGTAAGCTTATGCCGCCGCATGTCCGCCTCAACCAATCCTCCAATACTACCCTGACAATTTCCTTTTCTTTATTATAACAGGGTCTCAACCTCAGCCTGGAAAATCAAATGAGCACACCGTCCTCGAGGACTCGGTTGCTTAAAACCTCAGGCTAACATTTAATCATCTAACCTAGCGGCTTTAAATACATGTTATCGTGACCCAGCCACTATTGAACCACTCGTGCCTCCACATGACACGACCACTTCTCCGTCGTTCCAACCTGAATATATTGCCTCCCGGTACCACGCGTTGCAAAACATTCAATTGTGCGCACTTATCATAACAGGGCAACCGTGTACTACCTAGGTAGGAAATGCCAATACGGGTTCCTTCCGACAACCTACAGGTTGCATGCCCGACCTGTAGTACTACTCCCAGTCATCCTTATCGTGACACATGATCCTTTTCAGGATCCAACTCAAATCACACCAATTCACATGATGTAATTCTTTCGTTAAGTCTTTGATTTGCATAAACCGCAATACTTGGTATCGACTCAACATATATATTATTCATAACCATATGTATACTCTTATTTATGCCTATTTTAACTCCCAAACCCTAACTTTCAGATCCAACGCATCAATTTGATGTGTAAATCTTATTTTAGTGGGAATTACAAAGCAATTCTTCAGACTTTTTCAAAAATAGCCAAAATTAGGGTTCTTCGTAGCAAAGAACACTAAATCAAGAATTTCAATAATTTCGTATGAAAACCCAACAGCAAAAAGAAGGATTCGTTACCTAGTCGAGCTCTCTCTCGTGTATGCAAGGCTTTATCGAGTTTCATTTTTAGAAAGGCTAATTTAAGGCTCCTGAAAAGATCGAATTTCATTTTTCGTATCACAACGCTAAGAACATGTTAAGAACGCAAAGAACGAACGAAGAACGCGAAGAACGCGAAGAACACGAAGAACGTCAAGAACATATTTTCTCTTAGAAATTCGGCAGAGTTTCCCCTTATATCGGGATATATTTCTCAGAAAATTTCAGCAGAGTTTTCCCTTATATCGGGACATATTTCTCGGAAAATTTCGGCACAGTTTCCCCTTATATCGGGACATATTTCAAATAAAAACGAAAAGAGTTTCCTCTATAAAATCAATCGAGAGGAAAATAACAATGAAACTGAAAGAATATACTCAACAACAAGAGATGAAGACGGTAGACACCACACATCTTAGGTGAGTGAACGTGTGACGAATCACAGGGTCACTGACGTGCACAGCCGCCCGCACCTAAGTAGGGTATTACACAGATTTCTCCATCGAAATAACTATAAAAGCATAATACGAAGAATAGAAACATAAACGATGGAGAATCGGTAGACACCACGCGTCTTAGATGAAGTAAACGTGTGACGAATCACAGGGTCACTGACGTGCATAGCCGCCCGCACCTAAGTAGGGTGTTACACAGATTTCTCCTCAACCACAACAGAAAACGAATCGGAAAGAAATATAAATCAAAAACAAAACTTGGAAGAACAAGAGTAAGAAAGCCTAGCTTACGAAGCAACTAAGAGAGATCATACCTTTCTCCTCCTCGTTCTCCCGGCAGCGCTTCGCTAGCGCTCCTCCGCGCCTCCCACTCCTCCTCCCAACCTCTCGACCCTAGCCCTTGGGGTGGTGGTGGTAGTGTAAGTTGTAGAGAATGAATGGGTAGGGGGGTCTATTTATAGGCCCTAGAAAACCACTAACCATGGTAGAAAACAATGGTTTAGACCTTAACCATGGTTTAGCGGCCCATGGTTTTGGCCCATGTTTTAGCCAAAACTTATCCCAAACTTGGAGCTTAAGTTAGAACATTCCAGAGGATTCTAGATTTGCTAATGACGCTTAATTAAACTAATCGTGATTAACTTTCACTAATCGCGATTTAACTTTCGCGGCTTACGCTTATCTTTTGCTAACTATTGATTAGTGTTTACTAATGATCATTAGCGGTTTTCAAGCCATCATTAGTTCCTTTAATTATGTTTAATTAGTCTTAATGATAGTCATTATGGGCTAATGACATCTTAGCCTTCCTTACTTCTTAATTCTTTCGAAAATCATAAACAATTCGAAACGAAGTCCGATTCACACGAAACAAATTTCGTTGGTTTTCTAATGACGAGCCGGATCTTATTATATAGGATCCGAGATATGCCAAAGTTCAAGGCTTTACAGAGGTGGATTGGCTAGAGGGTACGAGGGGTCCACGGAGTTCGGAATAAAAAACGTTCCAGTCAGCCATCTCGAAACAAATAGAAAATAATTTAGAGAGCACGATGGTTAATCAAGAGAAGTGAGAAAAAAGAGCAAATACACAAAAGCGATCAAGGATGCACACAAACCAGTAAAACAAACGCACATAAAACAAACCCCTTAATTCACCTACTGAACTCAGTGAAGCCCGTGAGAAATCAAAAATTGTACAAAAACTTAGGTTGGTTTGATGGGATTTGGCAATAACCTTAGTGTGTACGTGAGCGATTAAAACGATCACAATGAGGGGATTACTCGCCCCAAGATGATAATTTTATTTTTGGTATTTTTTTGGATCAAGTAATTTTATAGTCCATTTTTATTGATTATTATTTTTATTTTGATTTTTTAAGAAGAATGCACAAATCTTATCGAGGAATCAAATCTTTTTAGCACCAAGGTGATCAAAATTAGAGGTAGAGTCGGAAAAGCGAAGTGAGGCGAAAAACGATGATGTATGCTAAAGAAAATTTCTGACCCTTTCCTCCAACACTGTACATGCAAGGATGCTAAGAAGAAATTGAAACCTACACTATATGCAAATGCAACCGGTGAAATCACCCTTGGTATAGAAAATGCTATTAACGTGAAGAACCGATGATAATGACTCAGAATAGAACCTAAGGGTCCAATCTTGGAGTCTCCTCGGTGCCCACCAAAGTGGGTCCTATAAGCGCTATTTGGAGGATTCTCGTGATACGTGGTTCCAAGACTGAGTGAGATGTAATTCAAAATTTGACTAAGTCCAAACATAAATTATAGGATATGCAATGGTTATTATGTGTTTGGCCTTAATTTATAGACAAGTAATCCTAAAGTTATGGCTCAATTACCTAAAATAAAGAAAATAAAAATGGAGAAATAAAGGAAAAAAGGAAAAAAAATCGTGAAAAAGCCGACGAGGCCCCCATGGGAACAATCCCTTAAGCACTGGACCTCGTAAAAGTGTGAAGTGTCTAGAGAGTCCTATTTACTACAATAAATGTATCTCTCTCTGACTTGAATTACAAAAAATAAATAAATGAAATAAAATGCAGAGTGAACCTATCTCCAAAAAATCTTTTATGTGTCCTTTGATGCTCTCTCCTATCGATAGGGTAGAATGGTCGTCTCCGCTTCCCAAGGATGCACAGAATCACATAGGCGATCCTCCTCAATCTGTGGTCCTTTGCAACAAAGTCAAGAGAGAAGATGTGATTAGACCGATAAACAATGAATATCAAATATAAGAAAAAATGAAGCAAAAATGGACAAATAGATCACAATCAAACAAGAACCAACCTATGTGCAGTTACTCCCCGACAATGATGACATTTGATAATTAGGATTTTTCGCGGGTTTAAATATGTCTCATATAAGGTGGAGACACAATCGTTGTGGTGACCCTCAAGAAACCCTAATTAATCAACAATTAACCTACAAATAAATAATCAAACAACGAAAATAAATGTAGAGTTAAAATTTATTTTGTTTAACTCTACAAAATGTGTGTATAGTGCAAGTATGTAGAGTGTCGAACAGAGGGGGCAAACTAGATAAATTGGGCAACGAATAACAAATGTGATAGTGAAATATTTGTCTATATTTATTTTTTGTGAGTTTTAATTTTTGTATTTTTTTTATTTTTATTTATAATTGTATATTATTCTTGTTTTCTATTTTGATTTTTTTTTATATTTTCTCTTATATTTTATATTTTTTCTTTTCTTTTAAAATATATAATATAACTATATATAAAGCATATATATAAGATATACTAATGTAGACATAAATACTAATAAAGCAATCAAAATAAAAGAAATAAAATGTTTTTGGATTTTAATTAATTTTTACATATTCTTGTGATTTTTTAGGTTTTTACTTTTTTATATATTTTTAAAGTAAAAATACCCTAAATCAGGGTTTAATCAAATAGATGAGATTGGAATGGAAATTAAAAACATCAAATGAAGTCTAAAATTTAGCAAATCAATTTTAATATATTAATATATAGAAAATTTATAAACATAAAAAAAGTTTTGGAATTTCTAATGAATTTTTATATTTTTGTAAGTTTTTTTTGGGTTTTTCAATTTTTAAGTGTGTTATTTTTTAATTTTATGAATGTTTGGTCTAAAGGCTGAAAATACTTGGATAAGCAAAATATATTTTTTAGTGAATTTTTCAAACATTTATATATTTTTATGGGTTTTATAGGCTAGACAGGGACTTTTTAGGCTACTTTTTATTTTATAAATCAATGAAGGGACCTAAATTGAAAATTTTAAAATAATGCATGGAAATAGAATACACAGGAACCTAAGCATATTTTGTGGATTGTTTTTTAGCAATGTATCTATATCAAATAAATAGAGACAACAACAAGAAACTACACTACTAACATGTGCATTTTTTTAAATAAAAGAAAGTACAAGGGGAAATATTCAATTTTACCAAAAGCATATAACGTAAATAAAAAGTTCATGGATACAAACGAAATACAAACGAAATACAAATGAAATACAAACGAAATACAAACGAAATAGAAACGAAATACAAACGAAATACAAACGAAATACAATAATCCATAAGCGCATGCCTAAAAAAATTCACCTCACCTGGGGAGTCACGTGAGGGGACGTGGCGTAGACTTAAATGTAATTATGAGAAGTCTAGGGGGCTCTATGCAAATATTACAAAATATCAAAAGCGACAAATGAAAGTTTGAGTATTATAAATAAACTATAAAAAGCATCTGGGGTAGCTGTAAAATACCTAGAAAGTGCGCAGGAACAAACAGATAATGGGCATTCACTTGCCACGTGCCACGTTCCTGGCACAAGATATCAGTTCACAACAAAGAATCAAGATTAGAAGTAGCTCGAGGATCTGACGGTTGTGATGCGGCCGATCGAATACTGGTGGAATGATCTGGAGCGTGTCTTCAATCCAACAACTGGAAGAGACACCTGAAGAACAGGTCAAGAACACACCGACGACGCACTTCGATCAACTGTCCTACGCTCCTCTGGTAGTCTATAAGGTTGGGTTCAAGGGAAAAAGGGTGTTGGGGCTCCTCTGCTCCCAATGGCATCTTCATATGGCACCCTGGAGCTCAAATGACGAAGAACAAGCTTGGGGATGATAAGAGCTCCAGGTACCTCCTCTAGGACTTGCAAGGGTTAGGCACCACAAAAGAGAGGGGGTTCAGAGCTCTTATTTGTGATAATGGATGAGTGGGTGGCTGGTGTGGAGTCGCTCTAGAGAAGGTGGAGGAAGGAGCATCGGGGGCTCAATCCATGTGTAGTCGAGATGGGATGGAGGTGAACAAAGGTGGAGAAGGTGGGGGGGAGGTGAAATGAGGTGGTCTGGGAGTCGGTCAACAAGGGAGACACAAGGGACGGAGTTCGCCGGAGTAGGGCTCCAGCGAACTTCGATGGTGGATTTTACGTCTAGATCGAGCAATGGAATCACAAAATAAATACAATAATAAACCTAAGGGATGAGCAAAGCTAATAAAGAAAGAAGTCAATGCCTCGAATGGCCGGGAAACCATGAGGTATACCTCGACGGTGGCAAGCCACTGGAGATGGCGAAAGGCACGCTCAACCACGCCTAACTACACTGCCACGGAGCTGGAGAAAGCTCTTTCACCACCTTTAATCAGGAGCTCCATAAGGGGAAGTTAAAACATGTCTAAATAGGTTCAAAATGAGAAGGATGAATCGAGGAAGGTTTTGTATATGTTGAGTAGGAGCGAGGTTTGAGATGATGTACATATCGAACGAGGAAGATATGGGTGGAGATATGGTGACGGTGTGGATCATATATGTACATAGGAGAAATCTCATGAGGATCCCATCATATACAATCAACGCATCAAGCACAAAAAATTCGATAAATGAGGGAGAAAGAACTTTCTGATAGGGCTAGGTTGCAGGTCTGAAGAGTTGACATGCGGTCAACCTTTGAACCCACCTGGTTGAACCCATCCCAAAAAAGTTTGTAGAATATTTATTAAATAGTAAAATTATTTTATAAAATAAAGTTATAAAAAATGTTTACTATTTTATAAATTATTTTATTATGATTTTTATTTATTTTTCTAGGTATATAATTACAAGTTACTTTTTGGGGTTGATATATAGGTATATTCATCTATGTTTTCGAGTCTTTTATTTTTATTTTGTATTTTGTATTTTATTAATTTAGTTATTATTTTATAAAATAATAACTTACTTTAGATAATTAAATATATTTTTATTATATTTTTATGTAATATATACATTTAAATAAATAAGTAGATTGATTACATAGATATAAGTATAGGTATTTCATCTATATATTTTATAGACATATTTTATTTAAGTGTTTTCTTCAGTGTCTTATATGTACATATGTTATAAATAATATTTATAAAAATATAAAAATATAAAAATAAAATGAATATTTTAAGATTGTATAATATACAATAGGGGTCCAAAACCTAACTTCCGCAGCTTAACTCCAAAAAAATATGAAACTACTTCATTAAATAGCTTATTAAAAGTTAGATTCAATTAAAGATGATTTTGATAGATTTTGAATTTTTATTTGAGAGATATGGATCTGGGAAGTTTGGATTTTGGAATTTTATTCGTACTATAAGTTTTATTCTGTATTTTTTTGTATGAAATCAACTTCGCACTTTTCTATATTTTATTATCTACAACTCTCATGTACAAAGTTTATTTATTGAGGTATAAAAAGTAGATAATAAAATGAATCCCAAAGATAATAAATAATGAAATAATAAAAGGATTTTTTATTGTATTTTGGACCTTATCCCCCCCCAACTTTATTCCTTATCGACTTAGTCGTCGAGGTGCCAAGGTCTCGGGTCTAGGGTCATAAAATGTATTTATTCTTTTTCTTTTCTTTTCTTTTCTTTATTATATAATTTAGGCATTAAAATAATGAATGAACGTTAATTTATGCAAATTAAAGGTTTTTGGATGCATTTACTAGGGTTTTTAAGGTCAAAATGATATAATAAATGTGATGAAATGGAGATTCATCAGTCACATACCACATGACCAAAGTGGGTTATACTAACATTGGCCTATGCACGCAATAAAGTCCGCAGAAGATGTAGTGAAGAAAGATAGCCTCTCTATCAGTCCAATGGTTGCACAAGTCAAGGGAAAGCGCAAGCGGAAGCATTGTTCTTGGAAGGGTTCAACCAATAAGAGAAAGAAGAAGAGTCAAGGTGTTGGATTATCTTCTAATGCATACACTATGATAACATTGAAGAAAATAGATGTTTATCACAACTGTAAGAAGCCAGGGCACTGAAAGCGTAACCGTCTAGATTACCTGAAGTCGGTTGACAAAGGAAAAGCCCCAGCAAGTACGAAATCTACCTTCATCATTGAAACTAATTTTTTTCATTTGACAAGAATGAAATTGGATTATAGATTTTGGTGCTTGTGTTCATGTATGCAATTTATTGCATCTATTTTAGGAAACTAGAGATCTTGATCTAGGGGAGATAGGCATCTAGATGGGATCTGATGCAACTATTGCAGTAGTCGCCGTCGGAACCTGCATACTGTCAATATGTAGTGGGAGAATCATTTTACTTAAAGAGTGTCTTTATGTACCTAAAGTCAGAAGGAACCTTATATATGTATGTAAGCTTGTTAGAAGCGGATAGTCATACCTTTTATGTAATAAAGTAGTCATAAGTCATTATGTTAAACATATTGTAGATGATGTTTTGAATTCTAGTGAACTATATGAATTGTGCATTGATTACAATGTCATGAATGTTACTACCACTAATAAAAGCCCTAAAAGATCCAGGGTGATAGAAATCATTCTATTATGACTTGGAATCAAAGGCTTGATCATTTATTTATTTATTGATAGGATCAATAGACTTAGAAAGGATGGAGCCTTATTTTTTCTACAAGTTGAATATTTGCCAACATGCAAACATTATATTAGAGGTAAAATAATTAGGATGCCTTTTCGTAACAAGGTTACACTATGCGAGGGTATTCTTGACCTAATACATACTGATGTATGTGGTCCCTTTAGTATCGCGACCCAATATGGATATCGATATTATTTGACATTTATTGACGACCATTTGCGATACGGGTTTATATTACTACTAAGAAACCTTTAAAAAGTTCAAAAAGTTCAAGTCTTTGTTTGAGAACCAAACCAATAGGAAGATTAAATGGATTCAATCTAATTGTGGTTGAGAGTACCTCTCATATGAATTAAAGGAATAGCTTAAAGAGAATGGAATTGTCTCCAATCTCACTCCTCCTGGAACTGTCCAACTTGATGGTGTTTCTGAAAGACGCAACAGGACCATCATGGATTTGGTCCATTCAACGATGAGTAAAGCACATTTACCACTTAGTTTCTGGGGATATGCAGTAGAGACTGCAATATATATCCTAAACAAGATTCCTAGCAAGTCTATACCTAAGACTCCTCACGAGCACTAGTATGGAACCAAACCTAGTGTTATCACTTGATAGTTTGGGGTTGCTTGGTCCATACGAAGAACATGGATGCAAGTTAGCAAGAATCTCACACTCGTGAGTGCTACTTCATTAGGTATGTTAAGGATGGTATTGGATACCAGCTTTATGACCCTAAGAACCATAAGGTTTTCGTCTCTAGAGATGTGAAATTTTTGGAGGATGATTTCCTTAAAAGTCAAGAAAAAATGAAGTAGAGGAACTCATTTAATCTCCTAAAGATTATGAGCTTCCTAAACCAAAAACTGAAGAGATAAATAAAGATGAAACTCACGTACTTTTTTAAAAGAGTTCGAGGGTGCTTGCACCACTAAAATGGTACGGATTCCATGTATTAGTGAAACTAACAATGATCCAGCTTCAGTTGATGAAGCACTTGTAGATCATGACATGGATAGATGGATGCTAGCAATGAAGTCAGAGATTGACTCCATGCATAAGAATGGTGTATGGGCCCTAGAGGATCCACCAAAATGGGTAAAACCCATTTGGTGTAAATGGATCTTCATGAGAAAGAGGGGATCTGATGGGAAAGTAGAGACTTTCAAGGCACGGCTCATAGCCAAGGGTTACATATAGAGAGAAGGTATGAACTACATAAAATGTTCTCTCTTGTGGCTATGCTTAAGTTCATCAGGGAACTGTTTAGTATAGCTTCATCTCTGGACTACGACATCTGGCAAATGGACATCAAGATGACTTTCCTCAATGGATACCTAACGAACCGTGAAATTCGCTCTCTTATTTATGTTGAGTTAATACGTTATAGTTAGCTCAATCAGATAAATAAAAAATCTCTTAAAAATTGTTCAATTAAATCAAAGCAGTCGATTTTATTTTACATGGGCAAGTCCAAAGTAGAACTCAGGGACACGAGCCTCTCAGGTATATATCTAGACTCTTATAGGTCGATATGCACATAAAGACTTTATGCAGACACGTGTAGAGAGACAATTTTTATTTCATTTTTTTAACATGCAACATGATGCAGATGCAACTATGCCCAGATTAAATAAACTTAATGAGAAATTAATATGTGAGAACTTTTAGAATTGATTTACGAAGTAATCTGCATTTAACAGTCAATTAATGGCATAAAATCATTAGGCATGTGACACAATGTAATTTAAATTAATCAACAAAATTCAAAGTGCCCAAATAGAAAGATAACTATGTCATTTGAAAGATAACAAAATAAGTTTCAAAATGCAATTCAAATAAACTAAATTATAGATCAGGTGCTCAAGATATTAAGAAAAGTAACCAGGGGTATAAATGGAAAGAAAACATCAAATTAACTTGATAAAAGACTACAAACATGTCCTGTAAGGACTGAAATGTAAATAATAATGTGTGTGTCCTTCCCTATAAATTTCCCATATGCTAGTGCACTAAATTGCAATTATTTAAACCTAAAGGGGGTCGGGTACAATTAACCCCAAGCACGTATGGTTAACACGTGATAGCGAGACCTATTTGCAATTTGAAGAACTTTGAGGGTCTACCCCGTAAATATCCCATCCCTCACGTGATTGAGAATGTGGGGCGAGGTTCGGCGTACGGTGTAGGCTCAGATGTGGCTCAGTCGTTAGTTCAGACAAGGAGCAAGGGGCTCATGAGATTTAGGATAGGCTCAAGTGCTCCGTACTAGTAGGATTGTGCTGACACTCGGTTATGGCATGTGTCCTCTTGAGGGCCACCTGATCATTAGAATCAGATGGTAGTTGTACACGTTCATGGAGAGATGACGTGGCTGAAGATAGGTCGTTGGATGAGCACCGAGAGGATGTAATCCAACGACACCTGTAAGCTCTGGAGCTTCTTCCTTTGTCGCGGGCTAGCGACGATATTCAACCTTTGACGGCGCTGTTGTAACTCTGCTACTCTCTTCTGGTCATGGTGCAACTCCTTGGAGGATCATGTAAGGTATGATGCCATCCTCGAAACTCAGGGAAGATGCTGGAGCTGATGGTGAAGGTTGACGATGTCCACTCATTGCAGACGAAGCTAAAGAAATATGTTTCGGTGAAGGCTCTAGCCATTGGTGAAGATACCTGCAGCGTTAGACGAATAGCAAAAGCACCTGCATGATGCGATGTGGATGATATGGGGGCGTATGGAGGCTAAGAAGGTGGCATACCGGTCGTCTTCTCCGACAAGCTTGGATAAGAGGGGGGCGAAGCGGTTTGGGGTGGTAGAGGAGTGAAGTGGTGATCTGAGGGAAACACGTGGAAGATGGAAGTGCGGGAAAGCTTTAGGGATAATCAATGGAAGGTGACGGTGCGTGGAGAAGCTTAATTAATTATGAGAAAATCAAATAAAAAGCAAGAAGAGATCACAAGACTAACTCAGAGAGCAGACGGATAGCTATGGTCTATGATTGAGCTTCTAGGCAAAGCCTTAGTCGTTGTTGGACTCCCACGGTGACTGGGAGAATCTCATCAGCATTATAGAGCCGAGATCTTGGTCTACAATGGCTAGGGGCCTCACCGGGCCTACGATGGTCATTGCATTGCGATCCAATCTCCCCCTATCATGGGGAGGCGGAAAGATGCTAGGTCGTATCCCACGTAAATATGTATGGAGGTAACAGTGGTCGGCGAGGGTGTATTTGAAGAAGGAAGTTGGAAGATTAGGTAGTAGCTGACGTGACTTACGTGGAGATGTGGAGATAAGGAGAGGGAGAATGATTACCTAAGGGACACACGAGGGTGATGAAGGATCATGCTTGGTCGTGGAGTGGTCAACGAGTGGAGAGAATGGCTGAGGAGGCGGTAGAAAAAGAAAGGGGGCAACGGGTACGCAAGGTGGAGGATGTGGGAGAGAGTGGAAGGTAGGAGGTAGGAGATGGAGTTTCAACCATTTCATATTGCAATCAAATGGTAAGGAGAAGGATGCAAAAGGAGGGCTCGGATCAAATCAATTAGGGGAGCATCAGATGGCTACGGAGAGTCACATGTGGTGCTATGGGAAAAGGGAGGAAGTGAATGATTGGGATGCGGTTTGAGGATTTGATCGAATGGCGGGAGATGGAGTGGGGAACCAACTGTGGGGATGAAAGCTCTTGAAGAGGATTGTGTGGCGCTGGAGGGTGGCACGTGGCATGTGGGGAGGCAGGTGGAAGCGGGTGGTTCTGATGTATATGGAGATGGATCGGAGGGCTAGGAGCGAAGCGGGAACGTGTGGTGTGGATTGAAGCGTGTCGGGATGATCGGGTGGTGGAAAATGGTGGCACATGACATTAAGAGAAGTGGGCCTTGTGGCTCAACCAGAATGACCCATGTGGCAAAATCACGTTATTCTAGAAGAAAACTCAAAAAAGGAGGAGAAAATGGCCAAATTTGGATAAAAACTCAAAACATGAAAGTTATAGATCTTGATGAGATCTAAAATTTTCATGTTTGACGAAAAATGGAAATGAGGTTCAATTAAGGGAGAAATATTTTGTGCATTTTTTAAGGGTATAAAAACACTATGATTTTTGGTATTATTATTTTTTTGTATTTTTATTTTATTCAAAGACTCAGATATATGCAATGATTTATCTGGTTTTTATTGACACTAATTAAGCTAGGGGGTTTATATCTGCAAATTAAGATGATGAATTCGAGTTTCATTACCCTCCTATACTTCAACTATGCTCGTCCTCAAGCATCTTGACCATGAATGAGTTGCATTAACCCCCGATTGTGCATGTGAATACAGGACCCGATCCATTCAAGAACTCCTAATTTTATAAATCCAAAATTTCAAAGCTCAACCATGCCTTAATGAAGAGGTATCCAAATTCTCTAATTTTTCATACACTCTCTTGTATACATATAAACTAAGGATATGACATTAAGTGTTGATCGCGATCGTGAGAGTAGAGACACGACGTTAGCCAAGGTCCCAGTTCAAGAAATTCTCCTAAGGACCCAATCCTCAGCTCTAGGGAATAAACCAAATATTACAATCAATCCACCATCTCTTTACTTGTCAGACTTAAAAATGTCGATGAAAGGAAAATTGATGGAGGTTTTAGGATGGTGTCATTTCCTCTCTCTGCCTCTCATTGGAACAAGGAATCTCTCAAGTGCCTTATTAACTCAACACATATTTTTGGTGTTGATCAGTGTGTTTCTCAAGAGAAGTTGGAGTTGTGTACACTTGTTTTCCTGGGAATACATTGGGGTGTTCCTTTTTTGAGTATCTATTATACCTTCTACACCTAGACTTGTAGCATTTACGATGTAGAGCCCTTTTTTGGTGCAAGCCTGACTCCTGGTCCAAAGAGCAGTGGTCCATGTGGACACTTTGAAATGGTTGGGAGCGCTTGCCGTTAGTGGTAGCTATTTGATTTTTAACTTTGTAGGATGAGAGCTTTTTTTAACATTTGATATTTCTTTGTATTCTTTTTGGCTAACTCCACTGCTTTTACCAAGAGATGGCACACAGTGATCAACTTTTTTATTTTATCACTCAATGACACTTAGGTAAATGTCAAGAGATTAGTACAAGAACAAAGTTCCCATACTGGTTAAAAATGTTGGCAATAAGCTTTCATGAAGCCAGTAAAGATTTTATCCCTTCCTCGAGCATCATTAAATCGAGTCCAGACTTGAATTCCTCATCCCAATTCCTCAAGTGAAATTTCAACTCCTCTTATCATAATCGCAGTCGTGTATGTGAAGTGTTGATCATATTCTTAAGGTTTAGAGACTAAGCACACAATTTAGGATGCAAATCTGTTAAACTAGGCAAATGTGGATAATTAAGTCGAAGACCCTGATGACTAATGTTGGTTAACCTAAAATCTCAAGACCTCTCGAACCAAGTATTCTTGAACATCACGGATCCTATGTGAAAGTGAAAATGTCAGGGATTAAAATCAACCTTCATTCATTCATTATTATTATTATTTTTAATTTTTATGAAGACTTTAAAAGGATTACTGACTATTTAAACTCAAATGAGTAGATGCATCTACTTTCAGCCAGTATAGGTGTAAGTATGGGCCGTAGAACGGTACCCGTTGCTTAAGGATGGAGTCTTACGCGATGTCCTATAAACCATCTAGTATGCTAAGGGAGACCCTTACTCAAAGCGGTTACTTATTTAAGTCTAGTAGTCAGTTTGTCTTTTAAAGGATTTTTTAAATTTTTCTCATTTTTATGGATTTTTGGAGTAAAGTTATGCTTCAGAAGCAAAATGTGGAAATGAACCATTGCCAAGAGATTATGCTGAATCTGAAGGAAATGTTCGGTGACATAAACCGCACACATCATTACAACGTGATGAAGGAGCTTATTCACTGCAAGATGTAGGAAGGGACCTCTGTCAGAGAACATGTACTCAAAGTGTTTGGGTACCTCTCTGAATTGGAAACCCTGGGAGCCTACATGGATTCTGACATGCAGGCTGATTTTATTCTCCTGTCGCTTCCTAAGACTTTCAACAACTTTATCGTGTCTTATCACATGAGCAAAGGCGACTTCACTAACGCTGGGCTATTAGCTGCAATGAAGTCTGCAGAATACGTGATGAGGAAGGGCGGCCCCTCTGCTAGTGCAATGGTTGCACAAGTGAGAGGAAAGCACGGGCGGAAGCAAGGTTCTTGGAAGGGCCCGACCCAGAAGAGAAAGAAGAAGAATCAAGGAGTTGATTCATCTTCTAGTGCTTCCACGCTAATGACATCGAAGAAGTCTGATGTCTGTCACCATTGCAAAGGTAAAGCCCCAGCAGGTATGAAATCTACTTTCATCATTGAAACTAACTTTCTCATTGGATGAGAAGGAAGTTCGGTTATAGATTCTGGTGCTTCTGTTCATGTATGCAATTCGTTGCATTTGTTTCAGGAAACTAGGAATCTGGAACAAGGGGAGATAGTCATCCAGATGGGATCTGATGCAAGTGTTGCAGAGGTCGCCATCGGGACGTGCAGGCTATCGTCATCTAGTGGTCGAGTCCTAGTACTTAAAGAGTGTCTTTATGTACTTGAAGTCAGGAGGAATTTGATATCTGTATCTAATCTTGTTAGACATGGATACTCCTTCCTGTTCTGTAATAAGTTAGTCATTAATCAATATGATAAATTTATTGCGGAAGGTGCTCTGATTTCTGGTGGACTCTATGAATTGTGCATTGATGAATGTGTCATAAATGTCACTACCACTGATAATAAAAACCATAAAAGATCCAGGGAGAATGGAAATCATTCGAATATGATTTGGCAGCAAAGGCTTGGTCATTTATCTATTGATAGGATCAATAGATTGATAAAGGATGGACCTTTAGATTGTCTACAGGTTCAATCTTTACCTACCTGTGAACAATGCATTCGAGGTAAAATGACCAGGATGCCTTTCCGTAACAAGGTTACGGGATGTGAAGGTATTCTTGACCTAATACATACTGATGTATGTGGTCCCTTCAGTATAGCGACTCGAAATGGATATCGATATTATTTGATGTTTATTGATGACTATTCGCGATACGGGTGTATCTTTCTGCTTCTTCATAAATCTGAAACCTTTGAAAAGTTTAAAGAGTTTAAGGCTTTGGTTGAGAACCAAACCGATAGGAAGATCAAACAGATTCGATCTGACTGAGGTGGTGAGTACCTCTCAGATGAATTCAAGGAATATCTTAAAGAGAATGGAATTGTCTCCAATCTCACTCCCCCTGGAACTCCCCAACTTAATGGTATTGTTGAAAGACGCAACAGGACCATCATGGACATGGTTCGTTCAATGATGAGCAAAGCATGTTTACCTCTTAGTTTCTGGGGATATGCAGTAGAGACTGCAATATATATCCTGAACAAGATTCCTAGCAAGTATGTACCCAGCACTTCTCACGAGCTCTGGTATGGTGCCAAGCCTAGTGTTAAACACTTGAGGGTTTGGGGATGCTTGGTCCATGCGAAGAACGTGGACGCATGTAAGCTAGAATCTCGCACTCATGAGTGCTACTTCATTGGGTATGTTAAAGATGGTATTGGATACCAATTTTATAACCCTGAGTTCCAAAAGGTTTTTGTCTCTAGGGATGTGAAATTTCTAGAGGATGATTTCCCTAAAGGTCAAGATAGAAATAAGGAAGAGGAACTCATTGAATCCCCTGAGGATTCTGAGATTCCTAAACCAGAAACTGAAGAAATAAATAAAGATGAAACACCCATACCTCTTCGAAGGAGTTCGAGGGTGGTTGCCCCACCTGAAAGGTACGGATTCCATGTGTCAGAAGAGACTAACAATGATCCTTCTTCATTTGATGAAGCACTCGTGGATCATGACATGGATAGATGTATGCTACCAATGAAGTCAGAAATTGACTCCATGCATAAGAATGGTGTATGGACCCTAGAGGATCCACCTAAAGAGGTAAAACCCATTGGGTGTAAATGGATCTTCAAGAGAAAGAGGGGACCTGATGGGAAAGTATAGACTTTCAAGGCACGACTCATAGCCAAGGGCTACACATAGAGAGAAGGCATCGACTACGATGAGACGTTCTCTCCTGCGGCCATGCATAAGTCCATCAGGACACTGCTAACTATAGCTGCATCTCTTGACTACGACATCTGGCAAATGGACGTCAAGATATCTTTCCTCAATGGATACCTCGAGGAGGATATCTATATGGAGCAGCCCTAGGGCTTCATAGTTGAGGATGGAAAAGTATGCAAGCTAAAGAAATCCATCTATGGGCTCAAACAAGCTTCTCGTAGCTGGAACATCAGATTTGACAAAACCATAAAGAGTTATGATTTTGTGCAGAATCCCAATGAACCTTGTGTGTACAAGAAGCTTAGTGGGAGCGCCATTGTGTTCATCGTGCTTTACGTAGATGATATCCTTATCATTGGGAATTATACAGGAATGATGACCAGTGTAAAGATCTGGCTGTCCCATACCTTCGAGATGTAAGATCTTGGAGAAGCCTTTTACATCTTAGTCCTGAAGTTGTTCAGAAACCGAGAAAAGAATATTGGGATTGTCACAACATGGATACATCAAAAAGATTCTTGAACGATTCCATATGGATAGTTCCAAGAAAGGATTCCTCCCCTTGGGACATGGTATCCATCTGTCTAAAGGGATGGCTCCTCAAAGTGTTGAGGAAAGGAAGGCCATGGCTGGATGCCCCTACGCATCAACTGTAGGAAGCTTGATGTATGCCATGATGTGTACTAGGCCAGACATCTGCCATGCAGTGGGGGTGGTAAGTCGTTACCAATCCTGCTATGGAGAAAAACACTGGAATGCAATAAAAAAACATAAATATCTAAGACGGACGCAAGATTACATCTTGGTCTACGGGGATGGTGATCTCCAAGTCTTGGGATATACAGATTCAGACTTCCAGTCGGATATCGATGATCGAAAGTCGACATCAGGGTTTGTATTCCTATTGAACGGTGGTGTCGTGAGCTGGAAAAGCAAGAAACAGGACACTACGATGGATTCAACAACAGAAGCCGAATACATTGCTGCATCGGATGCTGCAAAGGAGGCGGTGTGGTTGCGCAAGTTCATCGTGGATCTTGGCGTAGTTTCCTCTGATACTCCCATCCCGTTACTCTGCAATAACACGGGAGCCATTGCCCAGACAAAGGAACACAGATGGCATCAAAAGAGCAAGCACGTGGAAAGGAAATACCACATCATTCGGGAGATTCAAAAGCATGGTGACATCATCATCACCAAGGTGGCCTCTACCGACAACATTTCTTATCCTCTTACCAAACCTCTGACACAGAAGGTTTTTGACCAGCATGTAATGAGTATGGGTTTACGGATTGTACCTGAATGGTTCTGAGGGCTAGTACGAGATTGTTAGACATGTGAGCCCTAGGCGAACCATTCTTACAATAAATGTTATTGTAAGATATATGTTTATCAATAAAAGTTATTGATGTTTCACTTCCTTTCTGAAATTAAATGAATGAATGCACTATAAGGTCCCTCTGTATAATTAGGGTTATGTACCATGGCCATCTTGATGATCATATAGCTGTTGATTCATTAAATGAATCATAGAGGCTGGTGTTTGGATGAATATCTGAGTTAGATAGAGGACTCATCAAGCACCGTGAAATGATTGTTAAGAGATGATCTCCAGCCGGAGTAGGAGATGGCAATCCTTTCTCACATAGGCAGATATCTGCCCGACCTCTTGATGCAGGTCCTCTGCATGTGAATAGTGATTCGAAGGTGTCAGATTAGTCAAGTCAAAGGGTTGACCTAACGAGAATGAGATTAGCTAAGTCCTATGGTGAATGATGTCACAGCATAGGCACGCATCCTCTGACCGGAGACAGATGTATTATTATATGTATGAGTATGTACATTTGGCAGACCAATAGGTTGATGGCCTAACCAAGGTCTATACACTGGTGAGCTGGTGTGCATATAAGGGCATATGAGTAATACGATCTCTCAAAGGGATCATACAGGTTCACTTATGAACCGGAAGGCATGAGCTCACTCATGAGGTATTGGGACCGATCAAATTCCATGCTTGGTCATCGTGCTTTGGAAGCATGACATGAATTTGAAGGTATGATATATGCTTTGGGAAAGTATATGATCGATACCAACTCCTAATGACCAAGATTGAGAAACTTGGTGATCAAACCCTGAAGAAGACAGTGTAAAATTGATCTTGATCTTCAGGTTGATCATAGGTCTTCCAATATGTAGGATGCACAGGTATTGGGAATACCTGAGGGTGATGTGATCATAAACGATTGTATAACCATGATGCTTCCATTCCGAGGGAGTGATGAAACAGGTCTGGATTTTAGTGACTCCTCTCAGTAGAGAAGCAATCTGATCTTGGTCCAAATGTTGGACATTGGTCTGAATGAGATTCAGATGCAATGAAAAGATTAGATTTCCGATCTTGATTTAATAAAGCATCTATGAGAGGTACATAAGATCTGGATTTGAGATGAGATCTCAATATCCAAGTCACTATACGTGCAACAATACAATCGCCCTGTCCTTATCTCCAAGTATCTGCGGAGAAAGCACATTATTCTTGAAGGAGTTCAAGAATAGTTCCTATGATGAAATTTGTATCCAAGCAAGAAAGGACTTGATGATTAAATGCAATTTAATTATCAAGTATAATATGAATGAGATTCATATTGTGAGAATTATTATCCAAGATAGTTAAATGGGATTTACTTTTCAAGGATAACAGAATATGGATAGTACTATCCATAATATCTGTGTATTATAAATGTGATTTATAATGTATATTAGAGAGAGAAACTTTGTAAATAACATTTGTTAATTATTATTGTGGATGGGATTCACATTAGTTAATTAATTGGAAATGTAATTTACAAATTAGTTTGATTTGTGAATATGATTCACATATTTTTCAATGGCATGATTGAAATATTCACAAATTAATTTGGAATTAATTTGGTGAATAATTTTGTGATAATGATTATTACAAATTCATTAAGAAATAATAGTATAAAATAAAAGGGAGATAAAAACCACCAAATGAGGTGGCTTAGGGGTGATTTGTTATCTCCCCTTTTGTTATATTGTTATCTCTTAATAGTCGATTTATGTTAAATTAAATTATGTTGATAATAATATAATATAATTTTGATTTAATATAAATTAATGTTGGTTTTTAACCAACAACAATCATGGCCATTGATTAATACATAGATCAACTTGGACGTTGGATCTATGTGTCCCATGGATTGAGATCCATTGGATCCCAAACTAATATATAAGGTGGGCTAACCTAGCCTTTCAAAGGTACATGAACAAGAATTGTACAAGGTTACTACTCTCTCTCTCTCTCATTCTCGCCTACTCTCTCCCTCTCTCTTCTTCAAGGTGGCCGTCCATCTTGTATTGAGAAAGAGAGTCTCTCGTCTTCGCCTTCGATGACTCAAGGATCTCCTTCTTCTTTGGGGCTTCTTGCTCTAAAGGAAGACGACGGATTTCATTGGACGAAATCAGGGGATTCATTGCTTGGATCTTCATCGAGGATTGCGGGAGGAACGTGTCTCATCATCGCGCCCGCAAGTGCATTCTTCGTGGATCGTACTTAAGACATGACGATCTCTTGTTTTAGAGATCTCGTTATTACAACCACGCTTCAAGAGGTATTTCTTATACTTTGTGGTTTGATGAAACGATCCGAGAAAATTTCTAGTGATCATGTGGTTTCATCACTTGATTAAAAATTTTAATTTCCGCCGCATCTAGCGACTAGTTGCCCCGATCGCATATGATGCGATCGACAAGCTTCCGTGATGCGCTTCAGGATTCTCAATATCCTTCAATGTTCTCCCCTCCTCCAAGGCCATCTATCTCACTCACGATCATTTGATCATCTCACTTGCACACTTCGGCTATGTTGGACTAACTCGTGCAGGTGAATGCCATGAATGGCCATAGCTTCATTGGAGTAAACTTCTCCAGCCTCGTCTCCGGCTCCAGAGCACTGATGGCCTTCTCCAAGAGCTCTGGTGGCTGCCCCACTTGTCAACGAAGATGTCCGGCCATCCAGATGTATTCATAGAGTAGCAACATGGTTACTAGAATGAGGAGGAGCCAGAGCTTCGTCGCTGGAGTGCAGCCGACTCCGCCACAGAAGGCAGCAGAGCTGATGAACTCAACGCGCATGTGTTGTCATATGATGAAGATCCAACGGATGTCGTCGGGCCACGCTACACTTCCTCGAATGTACAGATACCATCCGATCGTTAAGATCGGGTGGTCCAGATGAGCCCATGTGTCTGCTTTGGGCCTGAGCTCCATACCTCGAGGCTCGGGAGCCCCGAACATTCTCCTAAGCACATCCGAAGCCGAGGCTACTCCCGAGCCAGCGCCAAACCTCGAAATCATCCGAGCTTAGGACCAGGTGCTCCTCACGTGAAACCCGGGGAAAATTGCAGGGAGGTCCTTGAATATTTTCACAAATGCAGATAGGTCCAGAACTTACATGCAGACCACATGTGCCAGGGGTATTTGCACTCATACCCTTGTGGGTTTTAGTATTTGCAAAAATACCCCTGTATGTATATGTTATTTACAGGGAAGGTCCCGAACTTTGTTCTATTTGCATTTTAGTCCCTCCCAGGGACCTATTTGCTATTTATCTTTTATGTTTTCTTGCATTTATGACCATGTCTTCACTCGTGCATATATTGAGTATCCTAGCTCCGATTGAGTCGATTTCAGTGGCTATTTGAAGCTCCTTTCATTGTATTCATTATAACATGCTTATATTCCAAATTTAACACTAAGAGTTTTGATGTATTGTTTTATTAGCTAGGTGTCCTTAGTGTAATGCTTCACATGTCTTATTTTTACATCTATAAATGTAGCTTCATTAATTGACCCTGATTTGACCTGTGATTAAATGACTCGAGTTTGTCGATGATTAGGGCATATCTATTTTATTTATGTTGCATTTCATCGCATCTATTTGCACGATAAAAATCAAATATAAAAAATGCATATTTAGTGGCATTAACTCCATGCACTCTTTGACCTATGATTCATTTATCCAACACTTAGTAAAATTAATTTGATCCCAAATATTATGAGATAGGCTCGCGTCCCTAAGTTCGACCTCGGGCTTGCCCAAGTAAAATATAAATTCGACCACTTGCTATTAATTGATAATGATATTAAGTAGTTTTGACGCATCTGATTCGACCAACTACAACGCACTAAAACGACTTATTAGGAGGCTGATTTTACGATTCATCACCGACCTAGTGGATCGATCTTGCGAAGAAATGCATATTTCAGCTCCTACCATGCCATCACTAGTTTCCCTAGATGATTCACCTAATAAAGGGACTTGTCTTGGAGATTGCATGAGAAGGCAGTCATCTTGACCACCCCTGGAGGAATATTTGGGTAATGAGTTGTTGCACATATATGACCAAATTGTTGTAGGTGGATTACGGTTCTTCTATTGTATTCTCGTGAAAAGTACGGGAGTAGAGTCAAGAATTGCATCTTCATCTCAAAATGGGAACGAATAGGTGGAATCTGAATCAACTCGATGACATGGTCTACTTCAGGGTTGTAGGTTTGCTTCATCATGGGCTTTAGCGGTGGTATTCATGGCTCTCCTCCATGACGGGGTCCACCTACTAAATAATTATCTTCTGCACCCTCCATGTTCATCTCATCCTCTCTGTGAAATTCATCCTCTCTCCTGGCATATCTCTCATTGATCCTCCTCCTCAAAGCGTTAAGCATTTTCTGAAAGGTGACTAGGGCCAATTCATGGTTCACCGACTGCTGTTGAATTGCTTGAATCGAAGCAAGGAGCTAGTTGTTGATGTCATTTTGTGTGGTATACTTCCCTTTCCCTTGTTCTGGATGCTCTACTTGCTGGGGTTATGGTTCTTTCCTATTCCTATAGGAGCTATTTCTGAATATGCTTGTAGTTATGGCTTGGGATCATGTTCTTGATCCACGCATTTTAATAAACCATGACAAGTCTTTTATGAGAAACAAGTGTTGAGATTAGTCTAGGATTAAGTTCAATCCCAAATGGTTGTTAATGGAGAACACGATATTGACTGAAATCGATCTCCATCCATAAGGGGTTTATTTTGGGACAAGAGTAATCCTGGTTTATTTGGAGAGGAAGTGCTTGTTCGGCCTGTGAGTCCATTACGAACAGTGGATTTATTAGAGAAAGACATGTGCTGAAAAAAAGGATCGGGGAGTCCAAGGAGAAGTTCGCAAGATTCGAACCAATTTCGTGGAGATGATCCCACATTGTTGGATATGTTGGCGACACGGAATCGATGTGGGTGTCAGCAAAGTTCCAACTGAACCATTCGTGAGATGACACATGAAAGGGTCAAAAGGAGATAGATAACAGATAAAATATATAGAGATGAATCAGGAATAAAAGGAGTATAAATGGTATATGGCTCAAAGAGAGAGGGGATCAAGAGGAATTATGAAAAAGGGAAAGTGTGACTAAATGGCATAAAGGCACGACATTTTTGATCTTGACATTAACAAAACTAATCAATCAGACTACAACTCACCGGATTCACCAACTCGACCAGTGAAGATTTAAAGATTTGACAATTATCTTTTTAAGTTTTAGATTTATTTTCAGACAACTATCTTTGAATGGGTCCTTAAGCACTAATCCTATAGGAGGGAGAGTACTGCTGAAGAAGGTACACACACTTTTCTTCCTCCTTTGTAACCTCTATCATGTACTTTTTGAGCTCCTTATGTATATATCTGGATTCCCTACTCATCCAAAGAAATATAGTGAGGAAGCCGATAGTGGCGAAGCAAGTACTTTAGGTGAAGATCGAAATGGAATAACCTGCGAGTGATCATGATCCTACTTGGACATGGGAGGTTGAGACAGACATCCCCATGAAGGTGTGACCTAAGCTCAAATACTTCGATAATTGTCGGTGTTCTACACAAGCGAGAATCACCTTCGTCGACCAAGTCCTACTCGCACGCGTACGATAGCAATGCTGGTACTTCAGAAACTCAAGCATAAAACAAGGTAGTATCTGATGAATCTACGTTTTGTCATCTTTATTCTATCATTTTGGCCTTAAAAACCCTAGTAAATACTTGTAAATAGCGTTAATTCGTGCATTTTATCATACATGCATTATTATGTAAATATTGTATAAAATGCAATTTTTAAAGCCAAAATTATAGAATAAAGAAAAGAAAAAGAATAAAATATTGTAAATATTTCATGACCCGAAACCCCGAGACCTAGGCATCTTGATGACTAGGTCGACAAGGAATAAAGTAGGGGGAGATAATTGCCAAAATACAATAAAAATCCCTTTTATTTAATTCATTCTTTATTCATTTTGGGACATATTTTTGGTTCCACTTTTTATACTTGAAATAAAGAATCTTTGAACATGAAAGTTGTAGATAATTAAATATAAAATTGATTTCATACAAAAATAATGCACAGATATAAAGTTATGATATGAATAAGTTTCTAGAATCCCAACTTCCCAGACCTATATCTCTCAAATAAAAACTCGAAACGTATCAAAATCACTTTAATTGATATAATTTTTAATAAGCTATTTAGTGAAGTGCTTTCCTATTTTTCGGAGCTACGGTTTGAAAGTTAGGTTTTGGACCCCTATTGTATACTTGTACAAATTAAAATATTCATTTTATTTATTGTTCTTTATTTTTGTAATTCTATATTTTTATAATTTTTAAATATTATTTATAATATATGTGCATATTAAATCTTGAATAAAAACAGCATTAAAATACAAAAATAAAATACTTTTATAAAGCATATAGATGAAACACCTATATTTATACCTATAGAAATAATTCATCTATTTATTTAATTATACAAAATACACGGAAAAATAAAATAAAAACATATTTAAGTGTATAAAAATAAGTTTTAAATATTTAAAATAACAAAAATAAATTAAATATACAAAATAAAAATAAAATATTAAAATATATAGATGAATATACCTATATATAGCCCTCTAAAAGGGAACTTGTAATTTTTATTCTCAAAAAGATAAATAAAAATCATAATAAAATAATTCAGAAAATTATAAATATTATTTATTTAATAACCTAAAAATAATAAAATCATTTATTATTTTCAAATGATTTTAAAAATATATTTTTCCAGGCTTTTTCCTGGTTGGTCCACGTGGACCAACCATGAGGGCTGGAGAGTTGACCTCGGATCAACTCTTTGACCCACGCCTCCTGCTTTGTTAGAACAATGTTTCCTCATTTTTTTCCCATTCTTGGAGACCGCTCCTTTCCTCCTTTCATGTCACGTCCTTCTGCATTTTTGCACCTCGTAGATTGGTGATTCACGTCCAAAGTCTTTCCTTGGGCTGTGAATCATTGATCGAGTCGTTCTTCCTCGATCTTCTCACCGCCAGAGCCACTCTTTCAAAATCCCAGCCAACCCTTTCTCCGATTTTTTGGAACCCCTTTGTCCCTAGTTTGAACGCCCTTGGTGTCGTGCTCCAGACCGGAGGTGTGATAGACCTCCTCCAGTTGGCGAAGGAGGCTCAGGCGAGGGACGAGGTGACTGTTCCACTTTCATCTCCGGCACACCGCCGAGAGGTCCAAATCTCCTGTTTTAGGCCAGTTCAGGTCCGTTTTTCTTTCTATTTCTTGCATTTTTATTATTCGTCATAGCTTTAGGAATCCACTAGTGCTCTCCACTTCGATTGAAATCCATTTAATCATCATTGCCACCACCTCACCAAAGCAAGCTCCGGCTAACACCCGTTTCGCCCCCAGATGCCTTCACTCCCACGCTGGAGGGTCGAGGCATTTTGCCCTTGACCTCCTTAGCCTTTCCTGCAGGTTCTCGCACACTTGGAGGAGCTGGAGGCGCATTTTGCATCTTGCCGGAGGTACCTGGAGCCAACTTGCTCCTCCACCTTCGCTGGCGTGCTCCAGTAGCCGCTGACCCCTTTTGGAGCCACCAACAGCCAGGGAAGGACGACAGGAGCATCTTGGGCCACTTTAGAGCTTCATTTCATGCTAGAGGGAGGCACCATCGTCGGAGGAAGCTCGTAGCAGCGTGCCTTCTTCCTTGTTCGTCCATCGACCGTCCCTGTCGTCCGATCAAGAACCAACACCGAAATCGCCTATGAGCCATTGGATTTGCTAAAATGTAAGCCGTCCGATCTTCATTTGAGATCTGATCTCAGCCGTCGTCAGCGAAGCGTCATCGCGCATCTTCGTGGGGACACGTGGCAAGTGAAGGGATATCAGTCCTCCGATCGAGCCACGCTAGGTATTTTGCATTCATTCCCCCGACGAGTTTTGTATTTAAATATTAGGATCGAAACTTTCATATGTAGTTTTACAAATTTTATAAATTTTGTGTTTCAGCCCCCAGCCTTTACTTATTTGCAGAAAGGTCCTTGTCCACGTCACCTCACGTGACCCGCGCACGTGAGGTGTGTGGACATTTTGCTAAGGGTCCCCTGTGGGTTTGTGTATTTAGTCTTGATCTCAAAAACTTTTTATATAGTTCTAATATTTTGGTCATTTTGATGTCATGCCCCTAGGTTCTAATCATTTACGATTTAGTCCCTACCCCTCACATGCCCGGTGCAAGTGACATTGGCAATTTTGCAGCTATACCCTGGCGGCTTTGCATATTTAGGATTAGTCTTTTAATTCTTGTAATTATTTGTATATTTTATGGAAAAAGTGCACTTGGGCCCTTGTTGATCTAGATAATTACATATATACCCCTGCTAATGTTGACTTTTCTCTTTGTTTCCTCTAATTATTTAATGCATCTATAAATTCCTAAAAAAATCCACAAAAATTAGCATAAGTTCCTGTTGCGCTACTCTTTCATGCTATATTTTTATTTTGCCTTTTTTTGCATTTTATTATTTATAAAAATTCAAAAACATGCATTTTCTTTACTGTCTGCATTAGAAAATACATCAAAATTATAAAAAGTTTTTGAAAAATTCCAAAAATAAATATTTTGTTTGTTTTCATGTGTTTTATGTTCAGACCCAAAATCACTAAAAAATACAAAAGAAAACTCCTAAAAATTACAAAACCCCAAAAACCTTCATAAAAATACTAAACAGATCCTAGAAATCCTAAAAATATAATTTATATTTCCTGAATTTGAGTATTTTATTATCTTTAAACTAAAATTAATTTGGATAATTTTGGTTGCTGTTTGATACTTTTTATCTCCATTTTAGTTTCAACCCTGTATTTTGCTCAATGTTTTCATTATTTTTGACTTTAAAAATACCAAAAAAAATGAAGAGAATTTTAGAATAATCATAAAGATAGTATAAAAATATAAAAAGTCTAAAAACACTTTATTTCCATGATTTTGAGAATTTTTACCTCTTTTTATCTCTCTGTCATCTCCCTTGTATATATATGTCTTATATAGCTTGATATCTTTGTTAAAAGAAAATATAAAAATATAAAATATAGAAAGAAAATACAAAAAAATCAAAGTATAAAATAAATAATAAAAATTAAATAAAAAAATATAAAATTAAAAATCCACAAAAACATATAGACATTTGATCACATTCACTTTTGTGCATTGAATTGCCCCGATCTACCTGCTTGCTTCCTGTGTTCGACCTCTACATACTTGCTCATATACACATCTTTTATGTAGAGTTATAATAAAATTTAACTCCAGACCGCTTTTCATTGTTTGATTTATCTGTTGTGCGTTAATTGTTGTTCGAAGATCTGATTTCTTGCGGGTCGCCTCAGCGACATTGTGATCCTGCCTTGTGTGGATTACTTTAGACTCGTGAAAAATCATCTTCAATAGTATCCAAATGGGTTGTTGGCTTTAATATTTATGACATCGCTCTGTAACTAGGAAGGAAACTTCTCTCTCCTCAACAATACCTGAAAATAATGAGGGCTTTGCTCAACCAATGCAATGAATCCAATCGATTTTATTTAGGTCAAGTGTTTTTAGCAGTGCCTTTTTTTGTGATATCACTTGCTTTGAATAGATTTCATACAAGTGCCTCACATTTTTTATTTTCTTTTTTCCTAGGTCGTCTAAATTAAAGGGAGAAGGCAGAAATGCAATGCAAGTCAAAAATATGATGATGAATGCTCAGTTAGAAGACTCACGATGATTCCAATCTCTCTCCATGTGGGATGCAAGACCAAAATTTCAAACCTAATCTATATGCAATTGAAACGATGAAATCACCCTAAGAACTTGAAGTGCTATTAGCTTGAAGAACTAAATGTCAAAGTCTAGAATGATAATCCGAAATTCCGATCTTGGAGGCAGCCTCGGTGCCTGCCACAATGGGTCTTACAAGAGTTGTATGGTGCTTCTCACGACGCTCGATAATCAATCTAAGTTTGGTCAATTAATTTTGAAGTAAGTCGAATCGCGAAGTAATATATTGGAACATGAATTGCCTTAGGGATGTGGACCTAGCTGTCGAGCAAGCAACCTGGATCTAAGGGCTCATTAATAGAAAAAAAATAAAACGGAGGAAGAAAACTCAAAACACAAGAAATAGATAAAATAAAGGTGGATGAAAAAACGGAAAACCTAGTGATCCCCCAAGTGAACGGACACTTGGAAATTGGGCATGAGTTTCCAAGAGTTCAGGCACCTGATTATTACGAATTTAATGAATCAGAAATAAATCACTCTCTCATCAAAAATAAGAAACAGATCCTGTGCTAAACTCCTCTCTCTCTCTCTCATGTTGGCTAGGTCGGAAACCAGACTCCTCGTCTCGAGGGATGCACCGAATCTCTTAAGAACTCCGCCCTCGATTCGCATTCCCCTCAAAAGAAAAATAAGAATTACTAATGTTAGCATAATAGAGAAACATATCAAATAAGAGAAAAAAATAAAATACTAAAATGAAAATGTTCCAAAATTATATCCTACGCGTTGCTCCCTGGAAAGGACACCACTTGATAAACATGAAAAATCAAAGGGCCTGAAATAAGCCTCACAAGGCGAGGACTCAGTCGTCATGACAACCTCTCAACAGTTGTCTTTAATTAAAAATTAACCCACACAATTTATAGAAAATCAATGCAAGTAGTGTGAATAACATTTATTATACCATACAATAGATTGTATTGCGGACAAAACAGTAAGGTTCGAACACAGGAAACAACAGAGGATAGACAATCATAATTGGATAAAAGAAGATAATAAATGATTTCGAGCTTTTTAAGATATTTTCGGACTTTTGTAGGTTTTTTCGTATTAATTTTTTAAATTTGTTGTCCTTATTTTTATTAAGTGTTTTTAATTTAAAAATTTTATAATTTTCTTGATATTTTCCTGACTAATAACTTCTTTTTAAACTTTTAAAAGATACAATAAAGATATAACTACTAATATATAAGATAGAAAAATAAATATATAAACGTGCTTAAAATAATAAAAATTTGGAAATAAATGTTTTCTATTTTTCATTTTTCACTGTTTTTGTGTTTTTAAATATTTTTGTTAATTTTTTTATATTTTAAAGTCAAAAATATCCCAAAATAGGGATTAAATAAATTGGTCAAAAGTATTAAGGTATTGAAAATATACAAGTTGTTCTAAATCCCTTAAAACTAATTTTAATACATTATACAAAATATAAGTAAAAATCAGAGACATAAATAAATATTTTTGAATTTTCAAAGTAACTTTATATTTTTTATAAGTATATTGGAGCTTTTAAATTTTTAGGATATTTCTTTTCAATTTATAGTGGTTTTTTGTCTATATGCTCACAATGCCATAATAAACAAAATATGATTTTTTGTCATTTTTTCAAAACAATTTTATATATTTTTATATTTTATATGCTAACAAGAATAAATAGATTGGTTTTTTATTTTCGATAAATAGAAAATACTAAAAAATATCTAGCCAAAAATATATATGATGTATGTATATATCATGTATTTATAATAATTTCCAATGTATTTTTGGAGACTTGGAGATATTTTCAATAAAATAAGTTCTATAAAAAGAAAATTGATCTAACATAGGCTTTTAAGTACATATCTAATGTTATGACCCTGACCAAACACCACAGAGAAACTTGGGGCTAAAGTTCATTTTTCCCAAAAATATCCAATAAACAATACAAAGAGGGGTGTTTTTTACAATTAAAATAGAGACCAAGGGGTCAGATGCAATTTTCACAAAAAATGTTAGACTAAATCAACAAATTAATGGGTCGAAGTGAAATACAAATTCTACGAGAATCCCGATGAAAAATGGCCCACCCCCTTACGTGCACATGCACGTAAGGTGATGTGGAATGGACCTGAAAGCAAATAAAGAAAGTA
Organism: Ottelia alismoides; assembly: GCA_037367405.1. Taxonomy (NCBI): domain Eukaryota; kingdom Viridiplantae; phylum Streptophyta; class Magnoliopsida; order Alismatales; family Hydrocharitaceae; genus Ottelia; species Ottelia alismoides. Next base: position 33,890 of record JAZKJV010002402.1, read on the forward strand.
CAAGGGGTAAAATAAAAGTATTACAAATATATTTAAATTATAGACAAATGTTTGAAGATAGAAAAAATGATGAAAATAGAGGGTGTATGTGCAAAATACCCTCCACATGCCCAATCGATGGTGGGACGTACTTCACTTGACATGTGCCACCTTTTCGTCGCACGATGATGGTTCGATGGTTGACGGCCCATATTAGATCTTTTAAGCAATGTCAACGGTGAAGGCTATGGTCAATCGAATGGTGGCTGCTCAATCTGGAGAAGGGGATTGATAGGATGATTTTAGAGTGTGGTGGATGAATTGTTGGGAACTCTCCTCTAATGAGCTGGTATTTCATGATACGCATGACTCCGGGCACCAGAAGCTCATCCGATGGGCTTCACATGTTCTCTCAACCACTCTACAACTGCCAGGTGCTTCACAATGTCCAAGGGGCCATTGGTAGGCCCCTAGAGGTCAGTGGCTATCCTTCAAAGACCTTGTCTTTTCTTTGCAAAAATAGCCCTTCAAAAGGGACCTTTTCCCTTATGACCTACAGGGTAAGCTCAGGGGCAAAATTACAATGTGTCATGGGTCTAATCGGGTTCGATGGGAAGAAAATGGTAGTGGGCAATGTCCTCCGATGAACGACGGAGAGGGCGAAACATATCTATAGATATGTGCGAGATCTGTGTGGATGAAGATGAGGGGGTGTAGGAATGAGAACGTAGGAGATGACATATATGATCAGAGTGGTGGAGGATGGCTAAAGTAGTCAGAATCAAGAGGTAGAGCCGGAGCTCTAGTAAGATATTTTTTATAATTTTATGCTAAATCAAATGAAATCATAGGAAACAAAATACAGTCATATACCAATGCTACACTAGGGAATAAAAAGAAAAGGAAAAGAAGAATCTTGCCATGTCTGGAGCACCTATAGCAGGACTTCGGGCGGAGACGGTGGAGCTCTGGATCTGCCTCGATTCGACGCTAACCAATCCCCCTTACATTCCTGAGAGAACCTTGTTGTCACCAGGGTTCTCAATAAGGGATTAGGTTAGGATTTTGGTGGCATAAGAGAGATCAAAGGGAGAAGGGAGGTGGAAGAGATGTTTTATACAAGAGGACCTATGGCTGGCGAGAACTCATGCATTGAGGTTCCTCAGATCAATAAGAGATACGTGTTGGAAAGAACAGTTATCGATGAAGATATTTGCTGAAGTAATCAAGAGAAAAGATTGAAAGAATCGACGTGATAATTCGAGGAAGTAGTGTTCAAACGTAGTCTGACACGGCTAAGGTTGGAAGAAGGACAACTGACCTGGGGTCTACTATCGCTGGTCTGTGATTGGTCCACCTAGGCCTTAAGAAGACAAACCAGATTTGAAATTAAAAAACAATTTGAAATTAATTGGTAATTAATCTATTTAATTTTCATTTAAAACATAAAAAATGTTTTCTCATTATATGTAGTATTTTAATACATTTTTTAATTATTTTTACAAGTTCATTTATTATATGTTCCTTTTTGGAGGTCCATTTATTAGTATTTTACATGTATTATGTAATTTTCTTTTTCTTTTTAATTTGGATTTTATCATTTGATATGAATAATTTATATATTTATAACTAATTTATTATACTCAAATATATTTCTATTGTCTTTTTTTGAGTTTATTTGTACACTTAGTTAATTAAGGGTATTAATATATATATTTGTGTAAAGTATATTCATCGATGTAATTTTGTATATTATTTTATTTTAATGTATTTTTGTTGGTTTTATTATATTATAAATATGTACGTATATTTTAACTAATATTTACAAATGCATAAAAATATAAAATAATGAACAAATATAAAGAATAAAAATGTATATTTTATTCAGGTTTATAATACAATATGGGTCCAAAACCTAACTTTTTCATCTTAACTCCAAATTAAATGAAACTACCTTCATTAAATATCTTATTAAAAGTTATACAATTAAAGGTAATTTTTATGATTTTGAGTCCATATGGAGGAGATACATATACAGGATGTTGAGATTTTGGAGTCTTATTCTGAGTATAAAATGTAGGACGTGCATTATTTTTGTGTGAAATCAACTTCGTATTTTTGTATATATTTTTATCTACAATATTCATGTACAAAGTTTCTCTATTTGAGGTAAAAATAATAAATTATAAAATGAATCCCAAAAATATATTATTGGGCATTTATTAACCAGGGTTTTTATTGTGCTTTTGACCCCTATTTCCACCTACCTTATTCCTCGCTGACATAATCATCAAGATGCCTAGGTCTCGTGATTTAGGTTTATAAAATATCTTTGGCATTTCATCTCTTTTTTCTTTTCTTTTCTTTTCATTAGCTTTTTATTCTGGCTTTAAATAATGTATTTTATATAGTATTTATAAAACAAATAGTGGTTGTTAATTTTTGCAAAATAATGATATATGCATGCATTTAGCTAGGGTTTCAAGGCCAAAATAAAAGAATAAAAGTTATGAAATGTAGATTCATCACTCACCAAAATTTGTCGTGTACTTTCCACCTCCTTTTGTAACATGTAGCATATTCCTTTGAGCTCCTTGTTATCGGATCTAGGCCCACCACGCAACCAAAAAGTGGGGGAAAGTGAGCCCTACCTGCCCCCATGCCGATATAAGCCAATACTTACCCTTATGGGGTACTCTGCCATGGTACGATGAGACAGGTACCTTTCATAACAATTTACCTATGCTTAGTACTTTAGACTAAGCCTGCAAGCGAACATAGAACTACTCGCCTACATGCTGATATAAGCACAAATAGTTTGCAATCCTATGAAATATACAAGGTAGAATCTGAATGTTATGGGAAGAACCTTATGTGCATCACGGATGCGTGGAGATCACATCATGTGAAATAGGGAGCAACTAATCGCACAAGTTGTTCGGGGTAGTGGAATTTAAAAAAAAATCAAATGTGATGAAACCACATGATCCATGAACACTTATTAGATCGTTACATCTAAACCACAAAGGGGTATTAGGGTTACCTCTTGAAGGATGGTTGCGATCGAGTCTCCAAACGAAGAGTTCTCCTATCTCAAGTCCGATCTAACGGAGGAGGCACTTGTGAGCACATTGATGAAATGCATACCTCTTGTAACCCATGTTGATGATCCAAGCAGTGAATTCCTGATATTGTATCACAAGATCCGATGTTTTCTCTATGAACGGGGTGCACCAAAGGAGACAGAGATCCACAGGTAGTCAATTTGACAACACAATGACGTTGCGATGACTACAAGTTTCTCTAAGTTAAAATGTGGATGGCAACACTATTGATAGAGATAAAAAGGAGTGGTGTGACTATGAGAGAGATATATGAAGACAATTTAATTCCTCTTGGAATGATTATATTCTTAACGGCAAGGGCTACCCTTCCTTTTATACTAGATGTATGTTGATCTCAGTCCACGTGCCCTCCTAATCCAACAATTTAGATTAAGAGGTTATTAATCAATGGCCATGATTTATTGCTATAAATTTGCAACAACTAATTTAATTAATTAAATATGTTTATCAAGATAAAAATTAATTCATTTTAATTTTAGTTATAAAAAATAGACTATAAGGAAGACAACCGCTACCCCCCAAAAAAGGGTGGTCCTCTCCCTTTTGAATTGGTCAAGGTGGATGACCACCTTCCTTCGTTGTGTGTGCGTGCGTGCGGGGGTGCGTGCGGGTGGGTGTGTGCGTGCGTACGTGCATGTGTGTGCGTGCGCGTGCGCGCTTGCGTGGGTGGGTGGGTGCGTGCATGCGTGTGTGCGTGGTGCGTGCGTGGGTGGGTGCGTGTGTGCGTGCGTGTGTGCGTGTGTGAGTGTGTGTGAACAATTCATAGTGATATAAAATTTGTAATTCTATTTACAATTAATTCTCTACAAGATATTATATATCATTTTTATAATATTCATGATTATTATAGGAAGAGCTATACTCATTAATCATATCATTGATAATTAAATCACATTTTATCATCCAAGATAACTCTTCTCATGTGTCCAAATGAAATGAATCACACTCACATTATTCACATATTTGATAACTAAATCAAATAGATAACTCTCCTGATATGGACAAATATTGAATCAAATTCATATTACCCGTGATAATTAAAACATAGTGAATATCAATTTTTCTCATTGCTTAAACACGATAAATAATGAAATTATTATCAAGCTCTTTCAAGAATAATACGTTCTCCGTAGATACTTGGAGATAAGGATAGGGCGATTGTACATTCCACATATAGTGACTTGGATATTGAGGTAATATCTCAAATTCATATCTTGGGGACCTCCCATAGATGTCAAATTAAATAAAAGATGTAAATCTAATCTTCTCATTTATCTGAATCACATTTAGAACACCATCAAACATTTAGACAAAGATTAGATTACCTCTCTAGTGGGAGGAGTCACTAAAATTCAGACATGTTTCATCTCTCCCTCAAAATAGAAGCATCAAGGTTAAACGATTGTTTATAATGACATCGTCCTCAGGTATTCCTAATACATGTAAATCTTGCATACCGAAAGACCTAGAATAAATCCTAAGTTTTAGATCTCATTTACATTGTTTCTTTCCGGGTTTTATCATTAAGTTTCACATTTGATCATTGGGTTGTTGTATAGATTATATACTTTCCAAAAGCATATATCATACCTAGGTATTGATCACATACTTTCAAAAATCATATATCTAACAATCAAATTAAGTCAGGCATCCAAATCATGTTGACAATGCAAGGAATTTGGCTCCCAACATCACATGAGTGAGCTCATGTCTTCCGCTTTAGTACTGAATCTGTATGATCCCTCTGAGTGATCTTTTTACTCATACGCCCTTATGTGTACACCAGCTCGCATGTGTATAGATAGATAAACCCTAAATCTCCCTATGTTAATAGTCTTGTGATGTTGTAGTGGGGCAATCTGGACCGATAATCACATGAATCGATGAATCAATGAATTAATTAATGTATAGTTTTATGTATTTTTAACCTGGGATAGGGCCAGGGTCGACTCAAGGAGGCAAAGGAACATTGTCAACTCAAATTAGATGAATTAGCTTAAGGTTTACCAAGCGTAAGTTTATTTTATGCAAGAAAAATGCAAATGCACAAATGTGATTGAACTAGGTTATTAAGAAAATGAGCCACTTATCCAAAATCGCTTTTAGTGTGAAATTCATCCAGATTAGCCAAGTTATATTTTTCCCGGAAACCTAATCCAATGATGAATGCAAAACATATATTTTTTTGGATTTTTTGGGGTTAATATGCAATAATGAAAATGCAAACTTTTCGAGGGTTTTTATGCATCTTTTCGTGCAAATAAACTGTAAAATTTTTGAAATTTTTTTGGAAGTGGAACATGATGAAATAAATCTACATTAATATTTTTGGAATATTCTGATAATTTATGATTTTTTTATTAATTTTTAATGGAAATAAAGTGACTGTGAGTATTTAATTTCTAATAAATCCACAAAATCAAGTTATATGGAAGCAAAATTATCTCAAGATGATATTTTAATAAGCAATCCAGGAGAGTTGAAATTTCATAAAATAATATTTGTGTATTTAATAAAAAATAAATTACATAAATCACTTAACAGTTTATTTTATGCACGCAACAACTCCATTAGACAGTATTTAATGGACAACTTGAGGCATCACCTATGATTTTTGTTCTATTTTTGGAGCAGAATAACGCTGATTTTCAAACTCTGATTTTTATTAAACTATCCAATGCTAAAAAAATCCGCATAAATAGACAAGAGATAGAGAATTATATCATCTACAATCTATTTTTGTATTAAAAATTGATGCAATCTTGAAGTCCAAACTAATGTGTAAATGCATTGTTACTGTGCAATAGGGACAACAACAAAACTTAACAAACAAGCTGTGCCTAAGAGCACTTTTGCAAATATTTAAATCTATGGGTAGATAATGCAATATTCAAAAAATAAAAAAATAAAATTATAATAAAATGAACCTTCTTTGCTCTTTGTGGGAAACATGGGTTTCAAGATTGGTACACACCTTACCACTAGGGCTTCTGATGGTGTGGGCGGGGGGGAGGAGAGGGGCTCCATGGGAGGCTCGAGCAGGGCGGTCAGTCACGAGTAGGTGGTGCGGGTCCTATGCACGACTACGCAAGGGTAGTAGTAGTGAGATGGCACACGAGCAACTGGAGGGATCGATGCACGCGGTGGGAGAGGGCAGCGACTGCTTGCATGGTTGGATGAGATAGGAGAGGCCTATGCACTCGGGTTGTGGGAGGCAGCTTGTGAGATCGGAGGCCACATGTGTCGGAGATGTAGCGTGCATGTGGAGGTTCATTATGATTAAAGGGGAGGGGGAACTACAACTAGTTGGGTCATATATTGTAGTGATGTGGAGTAGAGGTATGGCCTGCAACTAATGGCAATGGTTGGTGCATAGCAAGGGCATGATGCAGGGGTGCAGAGGTGGAACCCTATAAGGGGGGCACACAGCCCGGGAGAGGGGACTAGGATGTGGTCGCACACAGCTTGTGCAGGTGCGACGGCTGTCGTTGGAAGGTGCAGGTTGCCAGTAGTCTGCAAAGGGCCTTGAGCACACATGACGACGTAGAGGAGGTCAACGGTGTGGAGGAGGACCACTGTGGTTGCAAGGGCTGAAAGCGCTTGTGCATGCTACGGTGAGGGAGAAGGGGTGGTGGTTGCGGCAGCTTCTCCTGCTCCTTTTTCTTTAATGTTTGTAAGTTTTTTGAGAATAGCACATAAAATGTAGGAATAAAACGAAGAGGTAGTGTTGGTGATTGTAATGGTGATCGTGTGATGATGATAATAATGGTTGTGACGATTGGTGGTGATGTGCTAAATAACAAAAAATTGTTAGATAAAAAAATGAGAAGAATGAGAAGGATAACTTACCGATGATTCATCAGATTTTGGAGGAGCTACTCAGCAACTCTGATCGTCGCCTCAACAAGGTCGGCGAAGATGGACTTTCAAAGCTGAACCAGCTTCCTGTGAGGGATGGATACGATAAAGTGGTTGAGACCACCTCAGATCTCACATTGAGTTTATTGTCTTTCAACATGTCTCCTACATCTGTCACCTAAAGATTAAAGGGGCTCGACCTCTCTTCTCTCGAAATGGCAAATGATCAAAAATGAAGAGGATGAGGGGAATAAAAAGAGGAGGAAGATGAGGGGAAGTCAGAAAAGAAGTGGGGTGGAAGTTGGAGGAGTGGTGCAAAATGATGGGAGAATGGGGAGTTGGCAGCTTGGGTGGGAAGTGGGAGTAGCTAAGAAGTAAAAAGGAAAATAATAATAAATAAATAAAATAAGTAGGGTACTAAAAACAATGAAGAAAAAATATAAAAAAAATAAATAATTAATTAAAATGTTGTATTTTTATATTTTACAGATTTTTTTACATTTCTAAATAAGAGAAAAATATAAATAAGAATAAAGAAAATATGAAAGAAATATTTATAACTTACTATATTTTTTGAATTTTTAATAATTAAGAAAATAAAAAGTTAAAATAAAGTGTATTCTGGTCAATTTGTACAATATACAATAGGGCATGAAACCAAACTTTTACATACAAACTCTGATTTTCATGAAATTGATCTTGTTTTGAAGGCCTTTGAATGTATATTACTTTAAAATAAGTAGAGCTAAATCGAACACTGTGTGAGATATATTTGTGCACTTTAAGGTTCTTAGTCTTAAACTAGGGCTCGGGTTCTATTGGTCAATTGTACAAGTTAGTAATTTTTAATATTTTTCCTATATTAGTGTTAATACTATACACACTATAAAGTTAATTTTATTAGATTTAGAGTTAGTATAAAATAGATATAAACATGTGAATTTGGCTAATATGTAGGTTAATATGTACAAGTGATTTTGGCTCATTGATTGCAAATATGAATGCTATAATGTGAGCATTAATTCTAAATGCATGGATGCTAATAATGCACAATAAATGGAAATATGCAGCTAATTGCTTGATAACGAAGCTCTATTTTCGACTTTTGGACTAATGAATGACAAAGTCATCATCCCATTATACTTAAACACTGCTTGTCCCTAAGCAACTAAAATAAAATGCAAGAGTGAAATGTTTTTGGGTTCCATACCAAGGTCATGAATAAAGATGAAAATGGAGCTGGACTCGACCTTTGTATCAATAGCGTGACAGAACCTTATTGGGATCTGATTTTAAGTCCTAATAAACTTTAATTTCTACAAGTCTCTTATTCAAGTTGCCTCAACAACGAGGTCATAACATATATTCTTACGCAAATTTTGATGACTATGAATCTTACTTGTATTGTGTAAGTGAAGTATAGCTCTCCTTTTCATAAATAGCAAAGAAGCGACCTCCTCTAACAAGGTAACTTTAATTCCCCGGTCTAGCAACTCCTTCCTCGAGGAGCGGGGTATTCCCTTCTATATTCAAGTGCAACCATCTGAAGAGGTGGGGGTATTGATGAGAATGGATTGTGACTAGTGTAGTCACATATCCGTGAAGCTTGACCAGTGTAGCAAAGTCTCCAGTTGTACGCTTCCTTGGTATGAGACTTGAAGCATATGCATTGCAAATATACATACTCTCATAGGCATTGTATTTTCAACCACGCTTGTCTACTTTTTTGGAGTTATCTCTCTTTTTTTCTTTTTTTTGAACTATATACAAGGTGCATCATGTACATCATGAGTTTTTCTTATTGAGACAGTAGACTATCCCTCTTTTGAATCATTATTACAACCCACAAGTTCCCATCGTTAGACATCGACGCCACTAGACTAGGTTGAGATGCAATACCCTCTCTAGAGGAGGATGGATGTTTCATTCACGTGCTTCTCCAAGCCAAAGGATTCTACCTCCTGATGAATCTCCATTTCATCACCTTTACTCTATTATTTTGGCCTTAAAAACCTAGCTATGCAAGTAAATTACATTGATTTATGCATAATACCATTCATTATTTATTGTATTATTTGTATATAAAATAAGGTTTTTAATGCCAAAATTATAGAATAAATGGAAGAAAAGAAAATGGAATAATTTATTGAAAATATTTTATGGCCTTAAATCCTGAGACCAAGTCAAGAATTGAGTTGGTCGACAAGGAATTAAGTAGGGGGAGACAAGGGCCAAAATGGAATAAAAACATAACTCATTTATTCATTATTTATGCATTTTTGACACATATTTTATTCTTTATTATTTGTTCATCAAACAAAGAAACTTTTCACATGAAAGTTGTAGGTAGTAATGTAAATAAAAATACGAAATTGAGTTTGTACAAAAATAATATACAATGTTCATTTTATATTCATAGACCCATATATTTCAAATAAAATTGCAAAACATATCAAAATTGCTCTAGTTTATATAACTTTTCACAAGATTTTTAATGGCGGTGGTTTTATATTTTTTTGGAGTTACCGTGTCAAAGTTAGGTTTTTGACCCCTATTGTACATTATACTGATTAAAATATTAATTCTGTTCAAGCTATACTATTTTTACAAATTTATATTTTTTATAATTTTGTAAATATCATCTTTAAGATATGTGCGTATTAAAACTAGAATAGAACCAAAAAAGAAAATGTAAAATAAAATAAGTATAAAACATAGGTAAAATACCTATGTTATACATGTATATAAATAAAAGTGGATCATATTCTTTTCTTCTTTATACTTTCACATTTTATAATATTGTAAATATTATCCACATTCTACTAAAAATACTAAATCAAAATAAAACTCAATAAAATACACTAAAATAAAAAGATGCACATGGAAAATAGGTAAAATGCTATGAATATACATATAAAACATATACATCTATTTTTTTCAGTATAAAAATAACATCATAAAAAATAATAAAAATATATTATACTCTTAAAATTATGTTATAAATATATAAAATAAAAGGAAAAAATAACTAAAATGAGATATACAAAATAAAATTAAAAATGTACAAAACATAGATAAATATACTTATAAATACACTATTAAAAATTAACTACTAATAAATAAAGCTAAAAACTAAATAAAAATCATATTAAAATACTTTGTAAAATAATAAACATTTTTTATTTAATACTCAAAAATAATAAAATCATTTACCATATTAAATAAATAAATATGGACAATATTTATATTTCGTCTTCTAACAGACCTATCTTGACCTATTAGAGGACAGGGATTGTTGACCTCCAGTCAAGTTCGCATGCACCTCTGACTGGCGTCAAAACATTCCCATCCGTGTTTTCTTGCATTTTTCATGGCCGCTACGTCCATCTTTCGCCCACACACCCTTCACAAGATTTGCTCTCTGTTCATCTAAGATTCATGTCGAGCCTTCAGAAGAACATGCTAGTAACAGGGGTTGGGCGAGATCTAATCGGTTGATTCTCCATAATCTGAGCACGTGCCTCACTGTTAGAGGTCCAAAAAGGTCCCTGGCAAGTCTCTCAAGCATCAGGAGGGCGCAAAAGTCTCTAACGATGGCCGGAGGTCGCTTACGAGGTCGAAGGATATTGAGATCTTCTTGAACCTTAGGCGAGCTTCAAATTCCCCTCCAGCTATTCCTTAGGCTCAGTGCTGCATAGGGGTTAGTAGCAAAAAAATGGGTAGAGCTCGAGTGAACTCTAGAAGGGGGAATAGGCGAGGGAGGTGGCTGGGTGGAGCCCTCCGGTGGAGGGTAGAGAAAGGAGAGCTGAGGTCCGAATCCGACAGGATTTTGGGTGAGTGGAGTGGGTGTTGTGTTTGGAGGATAGATAGTAATGAAATAGAAGTGGTTTGGGAAACAGGGAAAAGGCTGGATCATGGTGGAGGTTCGTCAGAGAAGGGTTCCGACGAAATATGAAGGGGGTGGATTTACGCTAATTACATGATTAATGCATAAAAGTAACATGATATCTAAACCTAAGAGATAAACTAAGCTAAGAAAGCAATAAGATTGGTACCTCACTGACCAGAAATCTAGGAAGAAAGACCTCACAGTGGAGCTCGTCGAAGATGGGGTGGAAGCACACCTAAGGCCCGTCCAAACTACCGCGAAGAGGCTAGAGAGGATGATGTCACCCTCCTCAATCCAGATAACACTAGCAACGGTCGTAGATTAGGTCAAAGGAGGTTCAAAGGAGAGGAAGGGGGAGGTTGTGTCTTTGTACAGGTGATGAGGAAGGTCCAAAGAATAAAGGAGATCGATCGAATCGAAGCTCTTCATCCCAAAAAGTCATTAGGGGTGAATCATCGTGGATCGAGGAGAAAAAAGTCTAAAGGACTCATCAAGAAATAATGCAAGGAGCAGCTGAGAGAATATCGAGAAGGGCGGGTCAAACCGTGGTCTAAAAATCACAGGGCGTATGTCAGTTAGTTGACCGAGGTCAACAAACCAAGCATCCTCGGTTCACATGGACCAACCAGGAAATAACGTTCTAAAAATATTTAGAAAATAAATCTAATTAATAAACGATTTTATTTATTAAAGTTGTAAAATAAAGATGTTTATTATTTTTTGTATAATTTTATCATCTTTTTTTATTTTTTAGATCCTTGTAATCACAAATTGCTTTTTAAGGGTTATATATAGGTATATTTATCTATGTATTTTGGTATTTTATTTTTATTTTGTATTTTTTATTTGATTATTTTATTTGATTATTTTATATAATTATAACTTATTTTTATATACTTAAATATATTTTTATCATATTTTTTTAATATAATATATACACTTAATTAAAAAGATGTATTAATTGCATTGGTATAATTATAGTATTTCATCTATGAAATTTATATGCATATTTTATTTTAATGTTTTCTTTATTATTTTATTTCTGTTTAAAAATGTATATATATATATATTATAAATAATATTTACAAAATTTAAAAAATATAAAAATTTTAAAGTAATGAAAAATAAAAAAAATTCATATTTTAATCGGGTAAACTATACAATAAAGGCGCAAAATCTAACTTTCACAACTTAACTCCAAAAAAATTAAACACCTTCATTAAATAGGTTATTAAAAGTTATAAACAATTAAAGATGTTTTTTATATATATTTTGACTTTTTATTTGAGACATATGGGGCAGGGAAGTTAGGATTTTGGAATCGTATTTAGAGTATATCTTTTGCACTGTATATTATTTTTGTGTGAAATCAATTTTGTATTTTCTATATATTTATATCTATCAAATTTCATGTACAAAGTTTCTTTATTTGAGGTATAAATATTGGAAATAATTGGTCCCAAAAATAAATAAAGAATGAATATATTAAAGGGAATGTTTATTGTATTTTGGACCCTTATTTCCCCCTACTTTATTCCTTGTCGACCTAGTCATCGAGATGCCTAGGTCTTGGGGTTTAGGATCATAAAATATCTTCTATATTTTATTCTTTTTTCTTTTCTTTTCTTTATTCTATAATTATGTATTAAAAATCGTATTTCATACACACTTTGCACAAATAATGCATGAATGCTAATTTATGCAAATTAAGGATATTTACAAGCATTTACTTGGGCTTTTAAGGCCAAAATGATAGAATAAGGATGATGAAATGGAGATTCATCAGCCGTTTATAGTAAAGCAAATGCGTGACAATGGAAGCATAATAATATCATAATTGTCACCTAATGTACTGCCTTTCATGATCTACGGACCGCTACTGAAGCCATACTTAGAACATGACACCTTCCTGTCCATTGTAGATTCCATTCAGGTTGTATACGACGATGAGTTGAAAGCAACCACTACCCTTGAATCAGACGGTGCAAACAAAAGCATTTTTAAATGATATTTCTTTTAAGCAGACAAAAGCATTTTTTTAATGATCTTTCTTTTCTTATTTTCATTTTTGTATTATTTTTCTTCTGATGGTGTCACTCCTTCCATCATTGATATAATGAGGACGTACTTTGTCCTAAATATAGGGGGGTGATCTCCGCGAGTTGTTCAACATTTGATCCGTTACCTGTCCCTCCAACTTTTGGCACTCTGTCTATATTTAGGGATATTTTAGCAAAAGTTTTGGGGGGGATAGGTCGAGTTGATGATTTCATACATTCACACCCTTGACCGTCCCTACATTGTGTACAGTCTACTATACTTGGGATTATTTCATCCTAAGTATAGGGGGCGATTAACTTCTCATTCGTTCATTCTTTAGTCATTGTTGTATTGATTGTTCTATACTTAGTATGAGTTATGTCTTTTCTTTTTCTCTTTGATCTATGAGAACATAACTTAAGATAAGTATATGGGGGTCGTATATACATTGTATATACTTTAGCCATTAATCGTCCTTATGTATTTTCAATAAGTATGGCTAAATTACAATTAATTGAGTGCAAACAATATACTCGTATAAGATTCATTAGAATTCATTGTATACACCGAGTAATAAATGAGATAAAGATGTTTTACAAAAGGGATTTTTACCCAGCAGACCCTGTAATCTTTTCCAATTACCTCTACGACCTTTGAAACATCGTAATTCCTTCTTCGACCTCGTAAACTTGCTCCGTCTTACCCAATAAACCCTGCTATCAATTTTAACTATGTTTGAGTCAAAGACTTGAGTTAGTCTTGAGTTAACCTAAGTAATTTCACATTGAACGGTTAGGATTAGCCGA
>JAZKJV010002403.1:702500-943420 GCA_037367405.1 Ottelia alismoides
TTTGTATCATAATGCGCAGTTTTGTATGCGGCTTTGCATTTAAAACTTGCAACTATAATACAAACTATATACGTATTCTACTAAAGTACTCGTGTTTTATACAAAAAAGGCCCGGCCTTCCTGAACTCAGGAAGGACTGCATCCTATTTGAAAGGCACCCTATATATATATATATATATAATATCCTGCGATCGTTAAAAAAATGACGTCTGGATGGAGGCCGTAGGAGTCTCTGTTTCTGACGAAATTCGAATGACATATAAGAGGGATATATGGATGAATATACATGGTGATATTTTTTCAAAAAAAATAAAAAAAACTACGAAAAATGGAGTGGGGGCAGCCATGTTGGCTGCCCCCAGGGGCAGCCCTATATATATATATATATATATATATATATATATATATATATATATATATATAGGAGAAACTTCAAATGAGACGGTGTCTCACTAATATTGTGGTGACCCCTCAATCTCATCCTTCTATTTTGGACCTCACGGTTGGATTTAATGTTACATTAATTAAATTAATTTAATGGTTGAAAACCCATTTTCGTCAATGTCACATTCTAAATATAGAATGTGACAACCATAGATCCTATTTTTATGGTAAGCCATTATGTTATTTCCATTCCCTCTCTCTCTCTCTCTTGATTGACGACGACACTCCCTCCCTCCTCTATCGTGTTTCGCAGCGACCTCCGCGCACCGACCTATGGGCGGAGCCGCAGCCCCGCGCGACATCCTCTTCGCGCGAGGTGGTAGCCTTCCGCTCGCACCCCTACCGACTGCCCTCGGCCCCGCTCTCCATCAGGCCACGCTCTGCCTGTGCGTCCTCCAACGCGGTGCCTCGTCGCCGACTCCGAAGTGTCGACCGCCCCCACGCAACTCCAGCGGCGCAACCCTCTTCGTGCGGCCACATCATCTCGCTTCGTCGCCTTTGCAAGGTGCCCCTCTCCGATCTCCTCGCGTCTCATCGCCACAGGCGGCCAGCGCCGCCGAGATCTCCGCCCGCCGCCTCCCTCTTGATTGTTGAAAACAACGACGACGGTACCCCTCCCCTATTGGAAGGCGAGGCGTGGATTTACATTGTGATATAGTTATTTTACATATACGACATTCATATTTACATTTTTATTCATCTTTTTTACAAATCATGATATTTGTTTTCTTATTTTGCAAGTTCTACGTGAGTTTTACAATTGAGTGAGATACATTTACAAAGGCTTACACGTATTTTACAAAATGAATATACATATTTACAAAAAGGTGGAAGTTTATAAAAAGAAAAATTACTCTGACAAAAACTCGTTGGAGTTTCAAAATGAATATAATCATTTACAAAATGAAGATGCACATATACAAAATGAATGGATCCACTTACAAAAAGGAAATACACATATACAAAACAAAAATACAATGAAAAAATGAAATTATTGATTAAATTACAAAAAGGATTATGTATTTTACAAAAACTCGTCGGACTTTACAAAACTACGGTTGAATTCAGGTCATTTTTTAGTAAAACTGAAAATTAATCAATAAAGGCATTATTGAATATACCAAATCCAGAAAAGCTTAAAATGGTAATTTAAATCAAATAAATAAAACTCAAATTTATTGAAATTAAGATGACGAAAATACCTTTTTGGATGAGTTTTTTTATGCAACCATCAAATCGAGATCTGACGAATCTGATCACTGGCTCACCAGAATATTGGTGAGACCCCAACTCATTTGAAAGGGTCCCTATATACATACATACCATACATACATACATACATATACATATATACATATATATATGGGGCTGCCCCCACCCCATTTTTCGTCAACTTTTTTTATTTTTTTGAAAAATATCACCATGTATATTCATCCTATATGCCTCCTACATGCTATTCGGATTTCGTCGGAAACAGAGACTCCTACGGCCTCCATCAAGATGGTGTCGATTTAAAAAATCCTGTTACCGTTAAAAAATGATTGTCTGGATGGAGGTCATAGGGGTCTCTGTTTTTGACGAAATTCGAATGGCATATAGGAGGGATATAGGGATGAATATATATGATGACATTTTTCGAAAATAAAATAAAAAAATGTCGAAATAAGGGCAGGGCCAGCCATGTTGGCTGCCCCAAGGGAGCAGCCCCATTGAACTCATATATATACATACATACATACATATACATACACACACACACACACACACACACACATATATATATATATATATGTATGTATGTATATATATAGAGGGCCCTTACAATGAGGTGCATCTTTCCCGGGTGCATGGAAAGCCCATCACGAGATCGGTTAGATCTCGATCTAGCGATTCTTCATCCAAAAGTGTATTTTAGTCCATATATTTTCATTTTAAATTTGAATTTAATTTCGAATTTGAAATTCATTTTGTCCTTGTATTTTTTTTCATTTTTAGCGTGTCTGATTTGGTATTTTTTGTTGCCTTTTAGTTAATGAAGTTTCGTCAACGTGGTAGCATTTTCGTGCAATGTAGAATAGCGGATCTTTTTGTAAAATTCCTGTTGATATTGTAAAACTGTAGCCTGCATTGTAAAATAAAATCACAATTAGTAATAGTTATGTTATTATAATTGTAATTTTGATAACACTATTGCTAAAATACATGCGCGTTTTGTAAAATATGTATGATGATTGTAAATCCACACTCACAATTATGAGTGTTTTTCACAAAAATGTACTGTACTTTCGCGCCCTGCAGAATGCCAAGCATCTTTGTAAAATTCGAATCCATATTGTAATTTTGCATCCTGCATTGTAGAATAAGATCACAGTTAGTAATATAATTATTGTTGTAATTGTAAATTTGGTAATGCCTTTGTAAAATATAGTCTTATATATGTAGGAAATGTCTTGGTATTTGTAAATTCTGGTTTGAGATTGTAAAATCCCCCTCTCAAACGTTTGAATTCGAATTCAAATCGTATTTTCGAGATAAATCCGAGTCCGAGTTCAACATGACTCATTCAACTCGGTAGATACTCTCATATTTTACCGTAGGTAGCGTGGGCAACATTTATCTCATTTAAATAATTTTTGCCATATCACAGAATTTAAATAAATGTAAAAAACTGGTCTGAAATTCGTAAAAAAATGATATGAGATTGTAAAATATGATCTGAGATTGTAAAAATATTACTTGAGATTGCAAAATAGGATCTCTAATTGTACAAAACTGGGCACGCCCTCCATCTCCAGCATCCTCTCTACCCGCACCTCCTCCGTTCTTCTCCTCCACGACCCACCTCCTCCATGCACGTCCTCCTCCGCCCACACACCTCCATTCAAGCACTCCTTCAACCTTCTCCTCCATGATCCACCTCCTCCACGCGTAGCCATCACCCCCACACGACGCCGCCTTTATTACATACAAGAAAACAACCTTGGATAATGCCATCACCGTCCACCGTAGAGCAGCACGTTGCATCCACCATCTTGCACACCATCAGCGACGAGCAGAAACCTCCTCTCCTCATGTCGTCGTCGAGAGAGAGATGGAGGAGAGGAACCTCGTGCGACAATCGAGATCGATAGAGATAAGGGGAGAGAGAGAGAGCAAGAGAGAGAGAGGAGATAATTGATGAGATATTTGTTGCATTCTAAATATAGAAAATGTTCAAATGACCATAATGGGTTTTTCAGCATTAAAAATACTTAAATAATGGGCTATTAATGATAACCATCGGATTCATTGCGGATGGCTGAGATGGTGGGCTTTCCTTGTACCCAGGAAAGGTGCACCTTATTAGAAGTATTTCCTATATATATATATATGTATGTATGTATGTGTATATATATATATATATGTATGTATCTATATATATAGGAGAAACTTCAAATGAGATTGGGTCTCACCAATATTGCGGTGAGCCTTCAATCTCGTCCTTTTATTTTTAATCGTACGGATGCAATTAATGACTCATTAATCATATTTTTTTAAACTCGGAAAATCTATTTTAGTCTTTTGTCACATTCTAAATATAGAATGGGACAACCCATATTTATCTCCATCAATACCTTCCATATTTTCATAATCTAATTCAATTTCGTTCCTTCTCATCATGAGTTCTTCACAGCAAAGAGGCCAAACAGGGGGCCGCCGCCGCCAATCAGTGGAGGGCGCTGGGTGCGGCGTACGTGGACGTCAGAGGCGGTGCTCGGGGGCTCCGCCCGCAACGGAGGGGAGGCGGTGAAGGAGGGACAGCAGCGGGCCAACTCTGGGCGGTTCTGGATCGGTCGCTAGGCGACACGGTGGGCCTGGAGGAGGGCGTCGGGGCTGCGCTGGGCGAGGAGGATGCCTCGTGGGCTCAGGCGTCGGATGGGAGGAGCGCGCACGGCGTGCGCAGCGGCGCACGCGCGGGGGTGCGGCTGGCCTGGAGGAGTGTGTCGGGGCTGCGCTAGGCGAGGAGGACACGCGGGCGGCCGCTCCGCCTTGAGGTGATGCGGGCTCGGGGCGGCTGGAGCGGATTCGGCGGCTGGATGGCGCACGCGGATGATGGTGGCTCCCATCGACCCCGCTATCCGTCAGGCCGTGCTCCGCCTACGCTTCCTCCAACGCGGCACCTCACCGTCGACTCGGAAGCGTCGAGATGTGCGCGGAGGAGGGCCCTTAGCTTTTTTTACAAATCGTGGTTTTTTTACAAAGTTGGGAATGATTTATGCAAAAATTGATTTGTTTTTACAATATCATGTCAATTTTTTACATGTTTTTAATATATAACAGTGTACTTATTTGTCGCAGAACTCTACAAAAATATTACAAAGTGATCATATCATCTTACAAAAGAGCGCCTAAATTTTACATAGTGATCAGATACTCTTACAAAGGAGGTAGATTCAGTTACATTATCGTATAACAATCTTACTTAACTGATATTCAGATTTACATATTTATGTACCTTTTTTACAAATCTCAATGTTTTTTCTCTATTTTGCAGGACTCGAAAACATGTATGGCAATTGAACTTTAACGCAAATGGAAAACATGCGTGAATTTTACAAAGGAGAGAGATTCAGTTACAAAAATCTACGGATTTTTTACAAAACAAACATACACAATTACAAAAAGTTGAAGTTTACAAAGAGGAAAAATACTCTTAAAAAAAACTCGCTGGAATTACAAAATGAATGTACACATTTACAAAACTGATACAACCATTTACAAAATTAGATATAGGTAGAAAATAATTTCCTCGAATAGTTGGATGTAAGGGGACCAAAGAAAACTTTATCCGACCTATTCTAATATATAGAGGTCGGATCTTCTCCATATATATTGGAATGCCTCATTTATTTCTCAGCATTTTATCCTGTAGATGTTGTGAGACGTCTTAGTTATTATATATCAGTTAACCCTCTCCTTAGTCCAAAACCAAAAGGCGAACAAATGAAAGAGTACTTAAAAAATGCAAATATTAGAAGAGTTAAATCCTTCATGTCAACATTTTATAAAATAAAAAAGATAAAAATTTAGGGAATTTTATACAATGAAGTCTATAAGCATTGTAAATTACCTTCTCGACCTTGTATTCTTTAGAATTATCACAAAAGTCTTGCAAACTTATAAACATTGTTAAACTCAATTAACTTACTTCTTATTTATCAAAGGAATCTTAGGGTTCTGTATATAGGTATAGGATCCTACGGTTAGGGATAGAGTTTGTTACAATTGATGCTAAAATTAGACTTCTTCTCAACACTATCCTTCAAGCTGGAGCATATATCAATCATGCTCAGCTTATTATAATATTTTTCAAATTGTATGTGTGTAAGTGGTTTGGTGAACATATCTGTCGTCTGATCAAAAGAAGGTACGCTTCGGGTACAAAGTAGCCTTTTCTTGTGTCAAGTCTATGGTATAGTGGCAGTCGATTTCCACATATTTGGTGCGTTTGTGGAATATAGGATTGTTAGATATGTACGTTTTTCACGACCTCAATTCTGGGCCGTGGGATCCTCCCATATCCGGAGCTAGTTATCATCAATAATTTATTCAGCAATCACAACCAACATTCAGAAACAAACTCTAATTAAAAATACTCAGAAAGAAGTACTTAATACTTTTCATTCACAAAATAAAGTTTACATGATAACATTATCGCACTATAACCATTTACATGTACATTAGCTAAAACAGTTTACACAAAAAGATTACCAACTACCTTATAGAGTAAAGCTACTGTGGTTGGCTAGATGCCTATTATGTTAGTTGACTGGATTATTAAAGTCCTTGCAATGACTCACACTACAACAAATATGTTATTTATCAACAAATATGTTAATGACAATTAATTGATTTGTCCCTAATAGTTGACTATAGCAACAAAATAAATTTAATGTCACTACAACAAATGTCCTAGTTGACGAATTGCGTCAGTGACACAATTATGTGTCACAATTTTTTTTATTTAGTGACACGTTCTTTTCATGTGTCACTAAAGTAATATCACACGGATTTTTGATTCAACACAAATGCATTGTGACATTCCCAACATAACATATTTTGATCTCCTATTTTTGGTAGTAGAACTCACAAATTTGATTCTTCTTTTAGTTTTAACATACAATCTTCCAATATCTCGTAATATATAACATTAGAGTATGAATAATAAAATGGAGATCTTGGATGCATATATATAAGTTATTCTATTTTATATTATATTTAACATTAATAAGTTAAAGAGATGGTATTTTTCATTAAGATGAGATTGTGCATATTAGAATTTAGTGATTTTTGAAGTATTTTAATACGTAACTTTACCATTCTTAGGTGAAACTAGACCATTATAGAATATTCAAAATTATATATATTATAACATTAAACTCACTAATACGAATGCTATTTTTAGCATCATGTTGAATTTGCTTTGGCTATTTTTGGCCGAGCGCGGGGAGGTTGTGTACATTCCTTCTCGTTTTGGCTATTTTTGGCGGGGGAAGGAACTTGTTTTTTATTTTAGCGCCGAGATCCCACAAGCCAAAACCCCCATTTATTTATCTTCTTTATCTTCTGAGCTGTGCTTCTATGCCCTAACCACAACTCCCGATTTCACATGTCCACGCTCTCCTGCTAATCAAACTCCCTCCCGCTACCCTGCAGTTTTTTACAACCAGTGTAGATATTCGACGGACCCTATCAATAGATTCAACTCACGCAAATGGCTGAAGACATTCTTTTCTTCCCGGATTGTGTAGATATCAGGCTTATCCTATCAACGTGAGTAGAAATTACTGATCTATTCCATCTGTTGCATTAGAGGTTGGTATGATTTTGCAATTTTAACTCTTAATACAATAATTTTTACCTGTCGTAGTTCTTAAAAGCTAAACTTTTTTTTGCATCTATTAAAATCTAACAGAAATACATATCTTATGTTGCTCTACCAAGTAGATATCTCCATTTTATTTTGTTTTTTCATTTGATTTTCTATTGAATATGTTAAAGTTGATATTTCGAAAGGAAAAAATATAGAACATGTGTCGCAATAGGGGAAAAGTTCGTATTTCTTGACATAATAAATATTAAAAGAAGAGTAGAATGGCAAAGTTAATCCATCTTGGTACAATACTAATAAACATTAGCTAGCTAATGCATCTGCTTAATAATTAGTGTCAAAGGATTTTTTTCCATGAATCTAGTACATCAGAAAGAGGCACTATATATTTGGTACATATATTTTAATATTGGAGAGATGCTATTAACACATTATTTGGCATGTAACTTATATTATATTGGAGAGATGCTATACGTTATATATATGTTGTGGTATCGATATCATGTACTGAAGAGGGAACACATGTTTAGAATGTTGGCTCTTTCGATTTGTTATCATGGATATTTATTAATGTAGGACATGGATTTATATTATTTGTATATCCACTGATAATGGGTCAAACATAACAACGACATTGCAAAAATATACATAGTATCAACTCGTACACAACCAATACAATGGATGCATTTGTAGAATTGCCGATATCGGAACATGGGTTCTTTGGAGCTCATGCGATGGATATGCTAATATCCATTAAATGTTGATCTCCATCGGAACAAAACTGTATATTGTGGTATATAAGTTGAGATTGTGGATTATTTTGATGTAAACAAGTTGTATTTTGATAGTCGATTCCCACTTGAACAATTAAACTAGATAGAGAATGATTCCCACTTGAACCATTAGACTAGATAGAGATTGTATGCAACTACAGATAAGTCGTATACTAGTGGACTTTTATCAATTCAGTTAGCACAAAGATGCATCACAACGTAATTACTCCCACAAGAGGCTATCTTTGTGTAAAATTTGTGCTTGTATCATATCAAATATAGCCGATTTATAGAATGTTACTAAATGCTGCTAAAACATTTATCTAAGAAACAATAAAAATGAGTGTCTATTTGTGTACTCCCTAAATTTTATAAATTGGTATGATTATGTATTTCAAGAAGATCACATCAACTTTCATTCTTTGTTGGAATCATGCTTGAATATAACCATAGAGAAATCTAAAGCAAATTTTACTTATATATGTAAATCGATTTTTTTTAAAATTTAGATGCAGTCCTTGGTGCTTATAGCCAGGGTTTTTACATATGCATATAACAATCGTACAATGAGAATTTCCAGATCGATAGACCAGGGGCAATTTTTCCATCATAATATATAATGACAAATTAAGATATGTAAAACATATATTTTCGGAATCCTCATGAAAACATTTCATTTCAATTTTCCTTGAAGGTGTCAATATGGATAAGACTTGGATTCATGAAGATAGGAGAAGCTCCAAACATTTTAATGGTGTCAATAAATTTATCAACTTTGCATGTAGTCACATAGGTGAAGATGAAACCATACTTTGTCCATGTACTCGATGTGTAAATTTACTTCAAGTAAATCGAAAGGATGCATTCAAGCATCTAATATGGAATGGATTCCTACCTGGATATGTTAATTGGATTTTTCATGGTGAAGATACTATTGAATCAGAAGGTACACAGATGCAGAATGATAATAGAGAAGATTTAAGTAGCCTAGAAAGTGATGAAGAAGAAGAAATAGATGACATGCAAAAATGTCAAGAAGAAGATCGAGATGATATACATGATTTACTATTTGATACCTTTATTGATATTCAGAATCCATGTGATGAAAGTGGTGGAGTACCTAATAAAAGAAAAAGAGATATAAATGATGGTTCTATTGATTTTTTTTTAATTACTTGAAGATGCTAACCAAGCATTATATCCAGGTTGTATAAGATTTACGAAGTTAGCATTTGTTATTCGTCTTTTCCATTTAAACTGTCTACATGGATGGAGTAATAGATCGTTTACTATGTTACTTTAACTATTAAAAGAGGCATTTCCTGAAGGTGAATTACTTCCCGAGTCATATTATCATACAAAAAATGATGTCTAAGCTTGGATATGACTACAAAAAAATTGACATGTGTCCAAATAAATGCATGATATATTGGAGAGAAAGAGAAAGTGATACTTCATGTTATGTTTGTCAGACATCTAGATGGAAAAAAGGTGCACTTGTGGAGGAAGGAAATAATTCACAGCCATTAAAAAAAGGTAAAAATGGCTCCAGCTCAAGTGATGTGGTATTTTCCGTTAAAGCCAAGGTTACAGAGATTATTTATGTCGAAGAAGGCTTCTTCACATTTGAGGTGGCATGATGAAGGAAGGACGAAAGGTCGAATTCTCAGACATCCAACAGATTCTCAAATGTGGAAAACATTTAACACCCTACATCCTCAATTTTCTTCAGACTCTCGCAATATTCGTCTTGGTTTAGCTACAGATGGATTTAATCCTTTTAGAACTATGAGTATAAAACATAGTACTTGACCAGTTGTTTTGGTGATTTATAATCTTCCTCCTTGGTTATGTATGAAACAACCATATATCATATTGTCTGTTCTAATACCGGGACCATCTAGTCCAAAGGCACATATAGATGTATTCTTACAACCACTCATTGAAGACCTTAAGGAGTTGTGGGTCAGTGGCATACCAACATATGATGCTGATCGTGATGAAACCTTTCAATTACATGCAGCATTATTGTGGACTATTAATGACTTTCCCGCATATGCTGATATTTCTGGATGCAGGACCCAAGGCTATTTAGCATGCCCATCATGTAATATGCATGTAGAATCACAATATTTATCAGGCAGTCGAAAGATTTGCTACATGGGTCATCGTCGGTTTCTTGAAATGGATCATAAGTTTCGTAAGGAGTCGAAGACTTTTAATGGGAAGCAAGAACTGAGGCAAACACCGAAAAGAATATCAACTTCAGAGATTTTTTTTGTCAAGTGGAGAAGATTCCTAAAATAATTGGTACCCATCCGAGAAATAAGTCGAATAAGTTTGAACCTCATTGGATAAAAAGAAGTATATTATTTGAGTTGTTATATTGGAAAACCCATTTGATATGCCATAATTTTGACGTTATGCATATTGAGAAGAATGTTTGCGATAGTTTATTGGGAACTTTGCTTGGATTGGAGAAGAAAAATAAGGATAACATGAAAAGTCGTATAGATCTACAAACGATGAATATCAGACATGCCCTTCATCCAATTATTATTGGAAATAAGACCATTCTACCTGCTGCAAGTTTTATGCTGAATAAAGAAGAAAAGACTATGTTATGCAAGTTTCTAAATTCAATAAAGTTTCCAGATGGGTATGCATCTAATATTTCTCGATGCATACAAGTAAGTGATTGTAACATATCTAGATTAAAGAGCCATGACTGTCATATTGTGATGCAACAATTACTTTCCTTAGCAGTACGAGTTGTTGTTCCCAACAAGATGGTAAAATATACATTGATTAATCTTTGTAGTTTTTTTAGATGTCTTTGTTCGAAGGAGATTGATCCAATGAACATAGAGCAACTGGAGCAAAAGATTTCCATAATACTTTGTCAAATGGAAACAATCTTTCCACCTTCCTTTTTTGATATTATGGTGCATTTGCTCGTACATTTAGCTACAGAGGTTAGATTAGCCGGTCCGGTTCAATATCATTGGATGTATCCGATTGAGAGGTATGCATTACTATTATGAATATAAATCTTAAAATTTTCAAATTCTTGTTATAATTGGTTATATATGAATACATTTAGGTACTTGCTCACTTTGAAAAGATATGTAAGGAATAGGAGTCATCCGGAAGGATCAATTGCGGAGGGATATCTAGCTGATGAATGCCTCATATTTTATTCAAGATATCTTCGTGGAGTTGAGAGAAGGACAGATCAACCACCAAGAAATACTACAGATGATTTTCCAGTAACTAAGGAAATTTGGTCAATATTCTCACAAAAGGGTCGCGCGTTGGGAAAGAAAACAGTGAAGGTATTAGATACTGTTTTATTACAACAAGCACATCGATATATCTTGGCGAATTGTGATGAAGTGACTTCTTATAAAGTGTAAGATATTTAATATCATTTAATTATTATTTATATGTTTTAAAATCATTGATGTAGATATAAAATTTTGATGTAGGGAGCATTATGATTATCTAAAGAAAGTGCATCGTCGTGCATCAAAAAAGGAACTGGATATTCTTCATGACATCAATTTTCTAGATTGGTTCAGGAAAAATGTAGGCCTCTCCAAGTCGTACATACGTTTTTATATTGTTAGACTCTAATATACTTTGAATTTTATCTAGGTTGAAGAGAAAGGAAAGAAGGAACAAATTTCAGAATATATTAAAGTACTTGCACGTGGTCCTCATGACATTGGGATTCATTTTGGTGGATACATCATAAATGGATATAGATTTCATACTAAAGAAAAGGAAAGGAGTAGAAAGACACAAAACAGTGGGGTTAGTGTGGATGCAAATACAAATTGCTCATCACCTTATACTAGTGATAATCTATCTAATGGAATTACATCCTTTTATGGTGTACTTACAGACATCATTGAAATCAATTATTTTGAGCAATTGAAAATTGTTTTGTTTCAATGTGAATGGGTTGATGTTTGTTCGAAAGGAAATTGGGAGGTTGATGTGTATGGGATAATACGTGTTAAGTTGGCACGTTTGGGGTATAATAATGATCCATTTATTATCGCATCTCAAGCTAGACAAGTGTTTTATATACAAGATCTCAAGCAAACTGAATGGTACTTTGTAGTTAGAATAAAACCTTGAGATATATTTGATTTAGAAGAAAATGATATTGATGTTGTTTCTGAGAAACTCTTGGACAATGATGAAATTGACGAGACATATCCATTCAGCTCGCATGATAATGACAATGATGTGGTTGACTTTGATTTGATAAGGACGGATGTAGATGGCATAACTTATACGAAAGAATTTTTTGAACAAGAACATTATGTGTATGAGACAGAAGAAAGTGAAGAAGAGATTTAAAGTTCAAAGGTACTCAAGTTAACTAACTTTAAGTTTTTTATGTCATTTGATGTAAAGTTCTTTGAAAGTTTATATTATAATTACCGTGACCATGTAATTATTTTTCTTTCTTTTAAATTCATCTATTTAATATTTGCAGGATTTCAAGAGCTACTAGATATTTAATAACTAACTTCAGTGAAGAAGATGCACATCGACTTCAACCAACAGCACGAGTGCTTCCTCCAGTGGGTCATCAATAAAAAAATAATAGGAGCATTGAATATTTCTGAAATAAGGACAAATCGACTTCAAAATGATGCATCTTTCAAGCTTGGTTTAAGATACAAGATCGACATTAAACAAGTTTCAGAAGTCGGTTTATTAAAGAAAAACAAGTTGTGAATGATGACATTACGAAGGATTACTCTTACACTCGTGAAAACAGAAGAGTTTCCCTTAGAAGGCCACAATCTTTAGGAGCTCATAGTGAAGAAGTTGGATCTTCAAGATATGCATCTTTATCACCTAATCTGACAAGGAATTCTGAATTAGGACTTGGAGAGGACGGTAACATTCTTTCTTCCATTGTGTAATTTAAATTACTTTATTTAGTTGTGTTTACATTTTTATTTTCTGTGCTTATTGCTAAAGTAAATATTTATTTATTATCTTGAAGCTTTAGAACACCCTAATAGCGTTACTGATTCTCCTTCTACGTGGCTTGATCAAGAAAATTCATTATCTGAAGGTATGGATTTTTTTATAACTGAACTTTGCATTTAAGATTAGGTAGATTTGGATTAAAGAGCATAATTTTATATATATTATATTTTTTGGATTGTTTTAAGTTTCATTTGTAACATGCTATGATTTTAGATAATATTAGTAAGTCTAAAGGGCGACGAGGTCACACTATATGCCTCAAATTATGGAATGCCAAAGAAGGAAAAAAGATTTTCATAGAGAAAAATGACCTTAATCAGCCCATTGGAGATTCTCAAAATGATTTGACTACATTTTTGGGAACCATCGCAAGAAATGGCAAGTTGGCGCTCTTAAAATACAAAGATTGGAGGTTGATGCTTGAGGAGTACAAGATAAAGACGCTAGAATTTGTGAAGGTATTTATCTTCATTCAATTAATAAAGTTGATTTATATACTTACTACTTACATTTTTATAGAGTAAATTTGAGTTTGAGGAAGATATGGGGAAAGTAATTATGGATCTGATAGCAAAAAGTTGGAGATGTTTCAAATCTAATTTGAGAACACATTACTACAAACCACATTTACCTTGTGAGGAAAGAATTGCAAATCGAGATCCCCGAGTTATAGAAGATCAATGGAAGTTTCTAGTTGAATATTGGGATACCGAATCATCTAAGGTAACAAAGTACTTACATTGATGGTCCTTTAGTTCAATCTTTATATATTTAGTTTTTGTTATATTATTCATATTTATATGATTGCAGAAATGATGTGCCATTAATATGCAAAATCGGAAAAAGCTCAAGATAAGTCATACTGCTGGAACAAGGAGTTTTGCCAGCATAAGAGATAAAGTATGTATGACATGTTGTTTTAATAATTTTTTAACCAGTAGAAGTGTTAGAAGTAATTATGTTTATGATAAAATGTTAGATGGAGAAAGAGAAAGGAAGGAAGATAAATGAAATTGAGTTTTTTATGCATGTGCACACGAAGAAAAATGGGAAACCTGTGGACACAACTTCAGATGATATAATGGTATTTTTTATTTTATTGAAAATTTCAATTCATTAGCATATTTTTTATTCTTTCACAAATTTATAAATTTGTTTTTTCAGAAGAAATTTGAAAAAGAAATTGAAAACTTGGACAACTATGAAGATCTGAACAATATAGCTGAGGTCTACAAAAAAGGTATAGGAAAGGAGATAAAAGATGGAGCTTTATCGTGTCGAAAATATTGGAGCCAAAGCAATGTTGAAAGTCAATTACAAAAGCAAAAATTGCTCGTAGATCTAGAGTCTCAAAAACAACAATTGGATTTACAAAGTAAAGAAATTCAAATGCTCAAGGAAAGTCAAATGAATCTAAAACATCTGCTTCAATCATTTGCTACTTCTCAGATGGATAGCCTAAGGCCTGTAGAAACTCAGGTACTACATAAACTATAAGTAATTATCCATTAGTTTTTATATATATATATATTAATATTAAGTTGATGTTCTTAGGAGACTTGCGGTGGCACAAGAATTAACTCAAATTTCGACCAATCAACATTTGTAGAAGGAGAGGTACGTTATATAGTTTTCTAAAAGTTATTTTTTTATAATAATTCATCTTTCATATTTAAGCATGTGATAATTTTACTAAAATTTGCATATTTTAACATTTTTTATTAGATGTTATTTTTTTCCATTGATGATGTATATGCTTTTTAAATAAGTCTATTGTATTGAAAACACGCTTAATTGAATTTATATCTTGCAGGATGTATTCCTTTTGAGTTTTCAGGAATATAAAATAGCTCTTAAACAAATACGAATTACAAATCCTGCAGAAAAAGTTGGCGATATTGTACTTGGCTCTAATTTTTTGGGGATTTATTTAGAAGTTGCTTTAAAAGATGATGAAGCTTTGATTCAACCATGTAGACAACATGAGAAGATAGGAGATGCAATTGGTACAATCATTTCATGGCCAAAGAAGTTGATCATTTTGAGGTAAGTATTTTTTGTACATCAATGATATGTTTGCACCTCTATAAATAATATTAAATTTGCTAAATTTGTTAGTCATATCACATTAATTTATTCAAATTTTGAAAATTTTCAGGAAATGTTAATGAATAGAAGAAAGACATGGAATCTGATTGAAGAGCATCAAGGTTTCCTCAAATGAACTCTCCAAATGTCCTCAAAGTTATTCCTAGAATTTCGAATTAGTTTTCTCATATATGTACAGAAAGTATTTCTTTATTTCAAGGATGAACATTGGTATGGTTTCCAATGTTTTGTTTAAATGGAAATCATTTTTCAGACAATGGAAGTATCTTGTATAGTTTTTTATGTTTAATGTTGATGAGGTTTAATCTTAATTGCAATTATTGAATTTTGTTGCTATGATTCTCGAAGAAAAAAACATAGTACAACGCTTACATTATACGATGATAAATAAGTATAGGTGGATGAGCATATATAATCCCAGATAATGTTGTAATAGAATCGAATAAGCATTTATTTAGTTAACATATAATGATAACTTTTTATGTTTAAAGTAATGGTGAAGGTTTATGTTTGAAGTTGTTATATTATTAGTGATAATAGACATGGATGAAGCTTTGACTTTTCTATTAGATTAAAGCAATGAAGTCAAGCACAAAAACTTTAAAATATATGTTTCATTTGTGGGTAAATATTAAATCTTATATAACAATCATTCAACATTTATGTAAAATCAAACCTCTCCATTCATTAATAAATTGATATTAAATATAATTAATCATTTATATATTAATAAATTAAAAATCTATAATTCGCTAAAATATTAATAGTGATGATCAGTGGGGAAGACAATGTGTGACAAATGTCTAATTGTCCCTATGTTATTATAGTGACGTAAAATTTGATTCAGTATTAGAATTCTATTTGTAGCTAAATGTTGATATTAGAGACATCATTTTGACATTTTCATATGACCCTGTAATTATAAAGCGACAAATTAGTAACAAATGCATTTCATTCTATTGCTAGAAAATAGTGACAAATTCCAATTGTCTCAAAACTTTTAGTGACAGTGATCTTAGAGGCAATTAAGAGACAAATTTTTGAAGTGTCACTGAAGTGTTTCTGTGACGAAAAAAAGACTTTTAGTGACAAACAGCATGTGTCTCTAAAAAGTATTTTTGTTGTAGTGTCACCAACACATGTTGGGTCTCCGTAAATCATAGGATGAAAATTAGCGAGTGCTAAGTAAGGAAAAAGAGAAAAGTAATCAAGTAGTGTAGTTTAGCAAAACTTATTATATCGGAACGTTTCATTTATTCTCATTAGCTTGTCCTATTTCTTTTATTCCACATCAGATATCAGTCAAGAGAAAACCTCACCATTCATGGACTTCAAAGTTGTGGACACTTTGTGATTGAAGATTGTATTGATCTGGTAAGCTTATGTCACTGCACGTCGCCTAAACCAATCCTCCAATGATACCTTGATAATTTCCTTTTCTGTTATTATCTAGAGTTTCAAACCATCATCCTGACAATCAAAGAATCCCACCATCCTTGAAGACTTGGTAGCTTAAAATCACATGATAACCTTCAATCGCATATACTAGCGACTTTAAATACATAATATCGTGACCCAGTCATTATCCAATGACCTATGCCTCCACATGGCACGATCACATCTTCAGTCATTCAATCCGCATAATGGCAGCCGAGTATCACACGTTTGCAAATAATTTATTTCTCACGCTCAACAAAATCATGTAACTGTGTACCACCTAGGTTTGGCCTGCCAATACGGATATTCTTTTGACAAATCTACAGGCCGCATGCCCGACCTATAGTATCTAATTTAAGTCATTCTTAACATGACACTTGATCCTTTTCAGGATCCATTTCAATACACATAAATTCCCATGATGTAATTCTTTCGTTAAGCCTTTGATTTTCATATTCATCGACATTGAGTATAGCCTCACACACACATATATATATATATATATATTAATTCATATTTATATATACTCATAATTATGCTTATTTTAACCCTAAATCCGTACCATTCTAAGCCATTGCATCTATTCGATACTTAGACATTATTTTAGTGGGAATTACAAAGCAACTTTTTATATTTTCTCAAAAATAGCCAAATTAGGGTTTTTTATAACGAAAACCATAAAATCTGGAATTTCAATGAAATCGTATGAAAATTCAACAACAAACAGAAGGATTTCGTTACTTAACCGATATCTCTCTCGTTTATGCAGTGATTTATCATGACTCGTTTTTACAACTCCTGAAACGATTGAAATTCATATTCGTATGAAGAACACTAAGAATGTGAAAAACGAATGAAGAACAAGAAGAACATGAGGAACACGAAGAACATATTTTCTTTCGTAATTTTAGTAGATTTCCCCCTTATATCGGAACACATTTCTATGAAAATCTTGGTAGAGTTTCCCCTTATATCAGGAAATAATTCTATAAAAATTTCGATAGAGTTTTCCTTTATATTGGGATATATTTTTCAAAACAAAAATGGAAAGAGTTTCCTCTATGAAATCATTGCGAGGAAAACAACATCAAAATAGAAAAAATATAACATAACTGCACGTGATGGATAGTTAGTAGACACCACACATATTAAGTGAGTGAAGGTGTGACGAATCACAGAGTTTACTGACGTGCATAGCCGCTTGCATCTAAGCAGTGTGTTACACAGAGTACTCCCTTGACAAGTATAAAAGCAAAATAGAAAGAATATAATAGAACCATAAGCAATGGAGAATTGGTAAACTCCACGCGTCTTTGGTGAGGGAAGGTGTGACGAATCACAAAGTTCATTGACATGCATAGCTGATGAAGCCACATTTCATCATCTTTATTCTATCATTTTAGCATCAAAAAGCCTAGCAAATGCGTGTAAATAGCATTAAAACCATCATCTTAGCATTCATGCATGTGCATCTAATTAGTGTATAAAATACTGTAATTAAAGCCAAAATTATAGAATAAATAAAAGAAAAGAAAAAGAACAAAATATTGTAAATATTTTATGATCCAAAACCTCGAGACCTAGGCATCTTGATGAATGGGTCGACAAGGAATAAAGTAGGGGGAGATATGGACCAGAATACAATAAAATTCCCTTTTGATTTTATTCATTCTTTATTCATTTTGGGACCTATTTTTGGTTCCACTTTTTTTACCTCAAATAAAGAAACTTTGTAAATGAGAGTTGTATATAATTAAATAAATAAAAATACAAAATTAATTTCACTGAAAAATAATATACAAATAAAAAGTAATGATCTGAATAAAATGCCAAAATCCCAACTTCCCGGACTTGTATCTCTCAAATAAAAAATCAAAATCTATAAAACTCACCTCTAATTGTATATAATTTTTAATAATCTATTTAATGAAGGTAGTTTCGTATTTTTTGAAGTTACGATTTGAAAGTTGAGTTTTGGACCCCTGTTGTACAATAGTTTACGCCTTTTTCTTTCTTTTGTATAGATTCCTTTTTTTAACTCTTTTTTCTTTTGATTTCAATTTTATTTTGTTAGTTGTATATTCTAATTTCTATTAAAAAAATAAAATCAGTTAAAAAAATATAAAATAAAAAAAGATACAAAAATAGTTTTTTCTCTATACAAGTCAATTTGGCTTGTATTCTATCTTTATCACTTTTTCTTATTATCTTACAAAATTAAAAATCAACAAAAATATTTCAAGTTTTTATATTATTAACAAGAAAACAAGACTAAAAATCATAAAAATCTAAAATGGGTATTTTATACCTTCAAAAAAATATTTTTTTAATTTACATCTTTTGAAAAAAAAAGCTTTCTTCTGCAATATTCTAGATGACATTATCTTGAGATAGTTTCATGATTTGAGTTTATTTTGAGGTCTCTTGTTATTCAAATATATTTTCATTGGGAAAGACCTCTCTTTTTTTATTAGTACACATGAGCATAAAGACAATCACTAGTGTCCAAAAAATTTGAAATAGTCCACTCCCATTGGTGGAGGCCTCCCCCAATAGCCATCATCTCTTCCATTCCTCCACCAAATAAAAGAGCTTCATCTCCCATTTTTGAATTCATCCACCATTAGAGTCTTCATTCTAGCTCCTCTACCTCCATTGTGACAGAGTGAAGGTTGGAGACGAAGCCACGACGAAGGGAGGATTCTTTGGCGTGATCCCTTGGTGTTCTTGCTCCATTGTATCACAAGCTCTTAGCTTGTCAAGCCTCTTCTCCGCCGGAATCGAGGCCATGACCGGTCATTCTCATCGGAGAATCGATCACCATAGGCGACTACCTTCACATGCTACGTTTTTCTTCTTGTAGGTAACTTTTAGATTTAGTTTTTCTTCTTGTTGTAGTGTAACAACCCATTGTCTTCAACTTTTCTCCATCCTCGTTCGTCGCGGCTAACCACCTCATCGCTGCCTTCATCCACTTCTTCGTACTCCCTTCACACAACCTCAACCAACTCCGACCACGCACGGGGGCCGGAGACCATCTCCTTCTACCATTTTCGTAGGAGAACCCATACACCCCATATATTTTTTGTGTGCATAACGCAAGCCGAGCCCACGCTCGAGCTTTCATTTCTACTCGCAGGTATCCGTCCGAACGTGCTACAGCCGCACCACCATCTCTCACGCAGAGCTCCACACCGTGGTACTTCGTTGGCCCTCAGATTGGCGTTTTTGTTGCTGTTTTTCAAAGGAAGAAGAAGAAGGGAGGGGGTGGATAGCAGCCACCATTGGATCTATCCCCTCCTTTTAATCTTAACCATCCAGCCAAGGGGTAGAAGTTTTATACATAAGTCCTCACCATTTTGAAATTTCACACACATACCCTTACTGACCAAGAGGAGCTTGATGCCACGTGGATAAGTGGCAAGTTTTGCGGTTATACCCCTGCATTTTTGGTATATTTCAAGAAGTTTTCGAGTATCTTTTGAACTGCAATTACGTTCTTATGTTTTCATCTGTACCCCTGCACTCAAATGCTCATAACTCGTTCATATGAACTCTGTTTCATGTGAGATTTTTTTGTTAGAAAGCTGCTTTAAGGTTCTACATTATATCCAAATTTCAGAATTTTCTGATGTACGAATTATTTATGGCGAATTTATGAAGTTAGAGTACTGATTGGGCTTGTTTTGTTGATAACGCTTGAAATACTCAATATCACTTGCTCATTTTTGGGTAGGTTGTAGTAATTAGCAGGGTCGAATTTGGATTCAAATTTCAACAAAAAATATTGTGATTTGTGTCCTGTAGAATTTCTACAATATTTTTTAGTGATTGATTTATTTCTGGAGCATCTTTCGTCTATTTGAAAATCTAAAAATATGTCCATGTGCCCCTGACTTTGTTCTATAATTAGAGATTTTTGTTGTATTTTTATCTTTTTGTTTGTGTAGTCAAAAAATCAAAAACATCATTTCTACCTTCCTGCAGTCTTTTATTTTAATATATTCATTACCTTTTGAAAATTTCCAAAAAAAATATATTTTGTTTGTTTATGTATGTTTTAACTTCAGACCAAAAATCATTAAAAATTTCGAAAGAAAAATCCTAAAAATTAGAAAACACCTAAAAACTTCATAAAAATCTAAAAAATCAAAGGAAAATCCTAAAAATATAAACTCAGATTCTGCAGTTTCTTTATTTAATTGACTTTATTTTAAAATTAATTTGGGAAGATTTAGTTATTGTTTACTATTTTTCATTCCCATTTTAAATTCAGCCAGAACCTTTGCTCACTGTTTTCTTATATTTCAATATTTAAAAATATCAACAACATTTAGAAAAATCACCAAAAATCACAAAAACATCTTAAAAATAAAAAAGACCAACAATATCTTATTCCCTGATTTTTTAGCATTTTACCTATATATGTATCTCCTCTCTCTTGTATACATCTATTCTCTATATAGCTATATACTCTATTATTGAAAAAAGAAAATATAAAAATATAAAATATAAAAAAGAAAATACAAAAACATAAAATCAAAAATCAAATAAAAATTAAAAATTAAAAAACCACAAAAGAAATTTGCATAGTTGTAGACATTTAATCACATCACAATTTTTGTGCATTATTGCTTGATCTATCCTGTTTGCTCCCTGTGTTTGAACTCTCTACATACTTGCACTAATACATCTTTTATGTAGAGTTAAAAATAAATTTGACTCCACATTTGCTTGTCATTGTTTGATATTTGATTGTGGGTTCATTGTTGATTACATCTGTATTTTGAGTGGTCAACACTTCGACTGTGTTCCCGCCTTGTGTGGAATACAAGACCGCTTAATTTTTGGGTTTATCAAATGGCGTCGTTGCCGGGGAGCAACAACGAGTAGATTGCTTTTATTTGATTGTGTTTTTTTGTCTACCATTGCTTGTTTTATCTCTCTTATTTTGCTAGATATTGTTGAGCTTTTCTGACCATCTCTTTGTCTTCTTACGAGGGACCGCGGAGCGAGGCGGATCGCCTATGGGATCCGGAGCAACCACGTGAAGCGGAGCCGGCTTTTCTTGAGCCAAGCCAGCAGGAGAGAGCAGGAGGAGTGAGAGAGTGACTAGATTAGCTTGCATTTTCTTTTTGAGAGAGAGTGATTATTAATTTGTAATAATACAGGTACCCTAGGACTTTGGACTTTCGGGCCCAATTTCCAAGTGATTGTTCACTTGGAGGCTCACCGCGGCTTTTTATCGGTTTTTCATCGCATTTTTTGTCCTTTGTTTTCTCGGTTTTGTTTTCCTTATTTTTGTGTGATTGAGCCCCTAGTTTTAGGATTGCTTGCGATAGACTAAGGCCAAACACTTAATATCTTGCATGTACCTATAGCCTCGTTTGGACTTAGTCAAATTTAAACAGTTGCTTCATCATCTTCGAGCATACGTGTCGCGAGCCCACCCTATCAAGCGCTACTCCTGAACTCGATTTGTCAAGAAGAGGAGGGGTGAGTCTAGACCGGACTTTTTGGATTGAGGATCGGTGATCGACTTGTGGTTCTTCACGATAATAGCAATTTCTGAAACTTAGGGCGATTTCATCGGCTTGCATTTGCATATAGATAGGTTTCAATTTTGCTGAGCATCCTTGCATGTAGAGTGCTGGAGGCAAGGTGAGCATTTACGCTTTAGCATTCATCATTGTTTGCCGCTTGCATTGCTTTTCCGACTCTCCCTCTGATTTTGCCAACCTAGGAGCTCAAAGGAATTGAATCCCAGTTAGGATCGTGCATTTTTATTAAAAAATCCAAAAAAAGTGATAATCAATAAAATTGAGACTGTTAACATTATTCGACCCTAAAAAATCACCAAAAAATCTTGTATTGAGGCGAGTAATCCCCTCATTGTCTTCGTTTTACTTGCTCGCGCACACGCTAATGATTATTACCCAAATCCCATTGAGCCCCTAAGTGTTTGTGCAACTTCTTGAGTTCTCACCTAACTCTAAAACAGACAAGATTAAAAGACCGAATTTTCGGTCTCTACCGAGTTGAGTAGGTGAATTGAGGGTTTGTTTTGTGAGTTTGATTGTGCTTGTTTGTGTGCATACTCGATCACTCCGCGCATTTGCGCCTTTTTCTCACATCTCTTGACTTGACCATCGTGTTCTCCCAATCATTTTTCTCTTGTTTCGAGATGGATCCCTGAAGCGATTTTTAGCCGGATTTTGCGGATTCCTCGTACCCTCCAGCCGGTCCACCTCCCTTTTATCAGGAGGATCCTCCTCCTATTTTTTCTGATTTCTGTACATATCCTCCTCAGCCACAGTATCACGACTTGGATTTCTACCCACCTCCACCTCCACCCGTATATTATCCGCCTCCACCTGCACATCCACCTGAGTCTAACCTGTTGGAGTCACCTCCCTTGATCTCTATGAGTGATATATTGAACCGAATGATAGAGAGGCTTGATTTGATGAATGATGATATGGCTATCTTGAGGAAAAGACAGATTGACGCTCCATTCGTCGTGGATACGAAATTCCTTGTGGTGATCATGGGAGCTTGCAATCGTCAAAAATACAAAAAAAAATGAGAAAAACATAAAAACACAAAAAGATTTTGGGAGTCACACGATCGAGCCGCGTTGTGAGGAGAGGGGCCAATTGCCCAATCATTTGACCACACATCCATTCACATCTTGTCCCATCTCAAGCCCCGAGAATGCCGCTGTACAGACTGCTCTTGGCATGCCTCGTGTATATGATGATTCCGACTTTCTCCCTTGTATGGAGGAAGTCCAAAAATTCAAAAAAAATGCTATCTGAACCCGAAGTTGTGGCTACTATTCATGAGATTATCCGTGCCCCACTTCGGCAGGCCATGACTGGTTTATCTGCTCCTCCTCCCAAGAAGAGAAAGCGGAGGAGCAGATCTGAGCGTCACATTCTGACCATGGCCACTGCCCACGCCATCACGCACCGTACCATCCCTTGAAAGAGGAACACAACTACTCCTTTCATCACTTGTACCATCTCTGACTATACTTGTGATCACACTCTCCTGGACGGCGGTGCGTCTATTAGCATATTACCCTTCTCACTGGTACAGTCTCTTCACTAAGGGCCTCTCAAGAAAACCAGGATGATCGTTCAGTTTGCTTATGGATCTATCAAGACGCCGAAGGGTATCCTTGAAAACGTCGTCATTTCTATTCAGGGCACGAGCCATCAAGTTGACTTTGTCGTGTTGCCCATGGAGACCTCCACAGGGGAGTCATCTCCAATTATCCTGGGATGACCATTTCTCGCCTCTGCGAGGGTCGTTATTGACTATGGATCAGGAGAGATTCGCTTCCGTCCTGTTGACGAGAGCGAAATGTTGATCACCACACCCACTGTTGACCAGAGACCTGCATCTGATGCACCTTCACCGATTATAGTTGACTCTGAGGCCTGTAACCGATCTGAGGATATTAGAGATGCTTGCTTAGCGACCGCTGATGAGACCCGACGAATCCCCCGAAAGGGAAGGAAATCAGAAAGCATGGACCTTGAGTTTCCTCCTCCTGGTGTGTGGCGATGTGTTGATGAAATCCAAAGTATTTATGTGATTGAACCTTTTGAGCGGAGGGCAGATACCAAGACTAGACAGGACGGGCCTGATTTGACTACTTCCACTGATAAGTCCGTTCCTGGTCACTCACAAGTAAAGATGATTGAGGTCGGTTATGATGTTGCCCATTATTTTGAGAGACCTCATGAGGAAACAAATGATCCAGGTAAAACTCTTGAGGATGAACAGAGTTCGTATACTTCCACTGATGATTTCGTTCCTTTTGATTTTGACCTGGACGAGACCTCGCAGGACAACTCCGATTACACTTCTTCCGAGGATGATGAGTTTGTCCCATTTCACTTTGACATTGGCGTGACCTCCAAGGCCAGACCTGACCATACTTCTTCCACTCGCCCGTCTGCGCCTTCACACCATAGGATCACCAAGGGCGAACCCATCCAGACTACTTCCATTGACCAGTTCGTCCCTTTTCGATTCGATTCTACTGAGGGCCTTCACTCTATCGACCCTGATCGGCTTCCGTCCAATGTGGACCCCGATGTCATCTTGCACCACACCAGATCTATCCCTCAGCGGTCCTGCAAGAAGGTCTGCTTTCCACCTTCTTATGATCATCCATTTATGTTGTAGATTCTCTCCCGTGACTGTCTGTCTATCTTCCATATTGCTCGTCCACCCATTCTCGTGCTTGCCTTGCTTAGGACGTACTTTGTCCTAAGTATAGGGGGGTGGACGAGCCGAGTGTTCATCGTTCTATGTCATCACTCCTGTTGTTGCCTATACTTAGGGCTTCTTTTACCCTAAGTATAGGGGGAGTGGTGTGTACATTCTTTAGATCTCTCTTCTTTTCTTCTTTCCTTTTCTATCTTCTTTTTGTATCAAAAAGGTGCCGCCCCCTTGTAGACAGTTTTCTATACTTAGGATGTACTTTGTCCTAAGTATAGGGGGGTGTGCACCCCGAGTGATTTTATTCTTTTCGATCCTCTCCATTGTCTCCTCTTCTTGTCTATACTTAGGGATATCTTACCCTAAGTATAGGGGGAGACAATCTGAGTACGATCTGTTCATTCCCACCCTTGACCCTCCCTGCTTTGTGTACAGTCTGCTATACTTAGAATTATTTGATCCTAAGTATAGGGGGGACGGTTAACTTCTCATTCTTTCATCCATTTCATTATTTATTCTTTAGACTTGTCTATACTTAGTACGAGTTATGTCTTCTCTTTTCTCTCCGATCTATGAGGACATAGCTCAAGCTAAGTATAGGGGGGTCGTATATACTGTGTATATACTTTAGCCATAACTCGTACTTTCGTATTTTCTAATAATATGGCTAATTAATATCACTAAATCCATTAAAAACCTTAATAAAAAGATGTGATTATTCCTCAAATTCTTTTTGTATTTACTGGTTAATAAATCAGGTGAAAATATTTTTTGCAAAATGTTTGAAAAATAGTTTGAAAATCTTTGTGAAAAAATCTTTTGAAAACTATTTTGAAAATATTTTGTTACATGTTTTCAACATGTGTAAAATGTGTTGATTGTAAAGTTTATCTTCTTTGTGTGAAATAAAATGTTTGAAAAATGATTTGCAAATGGTTTGAAAAATGGTTGCAAAATATTTGAAGAATCTATATATACTGTTTGAAAACCTTTGCAAAATGATTTTCAAATGTGTGTACATGTTTGTAAAAACGGTTTGTAAAAATTATTTTGGACTACAGTTTTCAAAATCGTTTGAAAAACCTGTGTCAAATAAGTTTGAGGAATACATACATCACACCAAAAATCCACTATATATACCTATAAAATTGACCACTTACCCTTGTAAATTCTTAAGAATCCACTTCTTGTATATATAAGAAGCACTCCCGTGTACATATTTTTACCTAGCTTTGAGCCAAAATCTTTTTGTTTTCAAAAATCCCAAAAACATTTGCAAAAATTAAAATCCAAAAACATTTGAACGACTTTTTCAAAAATCTAAAAAATACATATGCATCGTCTTTTCAAAAACGCATAAAAAGTTCAAAATCTTTGAAAATTGCATCACAAAAATATTTTCTGCATAGCATTGCATAGCATTTGCATTTTTCGGTTTGAGTTTGACAGTTGAATGAGTCTAAGTAAAATCCGAAGATTGGAGCTTGGTTGGACCTTAAACCTACCTAATTAACAGGAACCTTATAGGAACTGGGATTGAAGTACTTCAGGTCTAGTTGACTTAATTCTTTGAGGATTACGAGGCTTAGTTCAATGGATTCTTGACTGCCTAAGTAGAGTATTTTAGAACACACACATGACTCTAGTTGATAATGACCTAAATTGGACACTTGCACCTTTCACATGGCTCAACTCAGTTGGAGTGGTGAGGGGGTTGGATTTGCCGGTATGAGACGCACACAGGTGGAAACATTTGCCCTCCTCTAGGGAGGGAAGTGCGCCCCAACCCGTCCAATAATGATGAGTTTCGAGGATAGGAGATCGTGGGTTGCAATAATGCTTCAAAAGAGGGATAGTCTACTAGCTCAAGAGGAAAAACTCCTTATGTAAATGATGTTGTATATAGTATTAAAAAAAAGGGCAAAAGCAAAAACTCCAAAAAAGTGGACAGGCCTATACAAAAATAAAAATGCCTGCCGGAGTGTACATATGTTGTAAAGTCAAATAAGCAAGCTTGTGCTTCAAAGTCAAATTATGTGAGCATGCAGCTGGATGACTTGACTACACTGTTCTTGCATCCTAGGATAGGTAGCTACACTGACTACCGTCCATTCTTCTCTTCACCCCCTCCTCTTGAGCTAGTTGCCACTTGAACTTAGAAGGGAATACCCTGCTCCTTGAGGGATGAGTTGTTGGATTGGGGAATCATTGGGTTGTCATATTGGAGAAGTCAGTCTCTTTGTCATTTCAGTTGGGGAGAGCCACCATCACTTACACTGTTGGATTTCAAATCTGGTTCTCATTAAGGTTCCACCCGCACTAAAATTCCAAAGGTCCGACTTAAGCTCCAAACTTTGATTTTGTAAAGACAAGTTTGATAATTAAATTTTATCCACTTTCTTCTTTTTCTTTTCTTTCTTTTTCTTTCTGCACTTATTGCATAAGTGTTTGCTAGGGACTAGCAAATGTAAAGTATAGGGGGATGATGAAGCCACATTTCATCATCTTTATTCTATCATTTTGGCATCAAAAAGCCTAGCA
The DNA here is from genome assembly GCA_037367405.1 of Ottelia alismoides. Lineage (NCBI taxonomy): Eukaryota > Viridiplantae > Streptophyta > Magnoliopsida > Alismatales > Hydrocharitaceae > Ottelia > Ottelia alismoides. Next base: position 729,927 of record JAZKJV010002403.1, read on the forward strand.
AATGCGTGTAAATAGCATTAAAACCATCATCTTAGCATTCATGCATGTGCATCTAATTAGTGTATAAAATACTGTAATTAAAGCCAAAATTATAGAATAAATAAAAGAAAAGAAAAAGAATAAAATATTGTAAATATTTTATGACCCAAAACCCCGAGACCTAGGCATCTTGATGAATGGGTCGACAAGGAATAAAGTAGGGGGAGATATGGGACAGAATACAATAAAATTCCCTTTTGATTTTATTCATTCTTTATTCATTTTGGGACCTATTTTTGGTTCCACTTTTTTACCTCAAATAAAGAAACTTTGTAAATGAGAGTTGTAGATAATTCAATAAATAAAAATACAAAATTAATTTCACTGAAAAATAATATACAAATAAAAAGTTATGATCTGAATAAAATTCCAAAATCCCAACTTAGACTTGTATCTCTCAAATAAAAACTCAAAATCTATCAAACTCACCTTTAATAGTATATAATTTTTAATAATCTATTTAATGAAGTAGTTTCGTATTTTTCCTTGAGTTACGATTTGAAAGTTGAGTTTTGTACCCCTGTTGTACAATAGTTTATGCCTTTTTCTTTCTTTTGGATTCCTTTTTTAACTCTTTTTTTTCTTTTGATTTCAATTTTATTTTGTTAGTTGTATATTCTAATTTCTATTAAAAATATAAAATCAATTAAAAAAATATAAAATAAAAAAAGATACAAAAATAGTTTTTCTCTATAAAAGTCAATTTGGCTTGTATTCTATCTTTATCACTTTTTCTTATTATCTTACAAAATTAAAAATCAACAAAAATATTTCAAGTTTTTATATTATTAACAAGAAAACAAGACTAAAAATCATAAAAATCTAAAATGGGTATTTTATACCTTCAAAAAACATGTTTTTAATTTACATCTTTTGAAAAAAAAGCTTTCTTCTGCAATATTCTAGATGACATTATCTTGAGATAGTTTCATGATTTGAGTTTATTTTGAGGTCTCTTGTTATTCAAATATATTTTCATTGGGAAAGATCTCTCTTTTTTTATTAGTACTCATGAGCATAAAGACAATCACTAGTGTCCAAAAAATTTGAAATAGTCCACTCCCATTGGTGGATGCCTCCCCCAATAGCCATCATCTCTTCCATTCCTCCACCAAATAAAAGAGCTTCATCTCTCATTTTTGAATTCATCCACCATTAGAGTCTTCATTCTAGCTCCTCTACCTCCATTGTGACAGAGTGAAGGTTGGAGACGAAGCCATGATGAAGGGAGGATTCTTTGGCGTGATCCCTTGGTGTTCTTGCTCCATTGTATCACAAGCTCTTAGCTTGTCAAGCCTCTTCTCCGCCGGAATCGGGGCCATGACCGGTCATTCTCATCGGAGAATCGATCACCATAGGTGACTACCTTCACATGCTACATTTTTCTTCTTGTAGGTAACTTTTAGATTTAGTTTTTCTTCTTGTTGTAGTGTAACAACCCATTATCTTCACTTTTCTCAATCCTCATTCGTCGCGGCTAACCACCTCATCGCCGATTTCATCCACTTCTTCATACTCCCTTCACGCAACCTCAACCAACTCCGACCACGCACGGTGTCCGAAGACCATCTCCTTCTACCATTTCGTAGGAGAACTCATACACCCCATATATTTTTTGTGTGCATAACGCAAGCCGAGCCCACGCTCGAGCTTTCATTTCTACTCGCAGGTATCCGTCCCAACGTGCTACAGCCGCACCACCATCTCTCACGCAGAGCTCCACACCGTGGCACTTCGCCGGCCCTTGGATTGGAGTTTTTGTTGTTGTTTTTCGAAGGAAGAAGAAGAAGGGAGGGGTGGATATCAGCCACCGTTGGATCTATCCCCCTCCTTTTAATCTTAACCATCCAGCCAAGGGGTAGAAGTTTTATACATAAGCCCTCACCATTTTGAAATTTCACGCACATACCCTTACTGACCAAGAGGAGCTTGATGCCACGTGGATAAGTGGCAAGTTTTGCGGCTATACCCCTGTATTTTTGGTATATTTCAAGAAGTTTTCGAGTATCTTTTGAACTGCAGTTACGTTCTTATGTTTTCATCTGTACCCCTGCACTCAAATGCTCATAACTCGTTCATCTGAACTCCGTTTCATGTGAGATTTGTTTGGTAGAAAGTTGCTTTAAGGTTCTACATTATATCCAAATTTCAGAATTTTCTGATATATGAACTATTTATGGCGAATTTAGGAATTTAGAGTACTGATTGGGCTTGTTTTGTTGATAACACTTGAAATACTCAATATCAGTTGCTCATTTTTGGATATGTTGTAGTAATTAGCAGGGCCGAATTTGGATTCAAATTTCAACAAAAAATATTGTGTGTCCTGTAGAATTTCTAAAATATTTTTAGTGATTGATTTATTTCTGGAGCATCTTTCATCTATTTGAAAATCTAAAAATATGTCCATGTGCCCCTGACTTTGTTCTATAATCAGAGATTTTTGTTGTATTTTTATCTTTTTGTTTGAGTAGTCAAAAAAATCAAAAACATCATTTCTACCTTCCTGCAGTCTTTTATTTTTAATATATTCATTACCTTTTGAAAAATACCAAAAAAATTATATTTTGTTTGTTTCTGTATGTTTTAACTCCAGACCAAAAGTCATTAAAAATTACGATAGAAAAACCCTAAAAATTAGAAAAAACCTAAAAACTTCATAAAAATCTAAAAAATCAAAGGAAAATCCTAAAAATATAAACTCAGGTTCTGTAGTTTCTTTATTTAATTGACTTTATTTTAAAATTAATTTGGGAAGATTTAGTTACTGTTTACTATTTTTCATTCCTATTTTAAATTCGGCCAGAACCTTTGCTCATTGTTTTCTTATATTTCAATATTTAAAAATATCAAAAACATTTAGAAAATCCCCAAAAATCACAAAAACATCTTAAAAATATAAAAAGACCAAAAATATCGTATTCCCTGATTTTTGAGCATTTTACCTATATATATCTCCTCTCTCTTGTATACATCTATTTTTTATATAGCTATATACTATTATTAAAAAAGAAAATATAAAAATATAAAATAGAAAAAAGAAAATACAAAAATATAAAATCAAAAATCAAATAAAAAATAAAAATAAAAACCCATAAAAGAAATTTGCATAGTTGTAGACATTTAATCACATCACAATTTTTGTGCATTATTGCTTGATCTATCATGTTTGCTCCCTGTGTTCGAACTCTCTACATACTTGCACCTATACATCTTTTATGTAGAGTTAAAAATGAATTTGACTCCACATTTGCTTGTCATTGTTTGATATTTGATTGTGGGTTCATTGTTGATTAAATCCATATTTTGAGTGGTCAACACTTCGACTGTGTTCTCGCCTTGTGTGGAATACAAGACCGCTTAATTTTTGGATTTATCCATAGCCGCCCAACCTAAGTAAGGTGTTACACATAATTTTCCTCGAACCCCAATACAAAACGAATTGAAAAGAAATATAAACTAAAAACTCTAACTCAGCTTAGACCTTACTTACGAAGCCAAGTAGGAGATGATCATAGCATCCTCTTCCTCATCCTTTTGGCAGCGCTTCGCTAGTGCTTCTTCCCCACCTCCCTCTCCTCCTCCCGACCTCCTAACCCTAGCCCTCATAATAGTAGTGGTAGTTGAAATCGTATAGAAAGAATGCGTATGGGGGGCTATTTATTGGCATCAGAAAACTACTAACCATGATTAGTAAACCATAGTTTAACCCTTAACAATGGTTAGTGACGAGTCGCTTAATACGCGATATAATTTGCGTTAGCTGTAGTACGTGTACTTGGTGAATCAATCAGAATTGAGAGAAAATCTTCGTGAAGAGTGTCTTGGTTTTATTTTATATCCTGGATAAGTCCGGGGTCAAACACAGGGAGGCAAAGGAACAACTTCATGTCAATTCAAAAATTAAGATCTAGATTTCCAGAGCAGATATTTTTTTTATATTTTTTTATGCAAAAAGAATGCAAATGCATGTGAATTAAGTTACTAAGAAAGCACACAACTTAGCCAAATTAATTTTAATGCGAAATTAATCCAATTTAGCCAAATTCTATTTTTTCAGTAAACTTAATCTAATGACGAATGCAACATATATTTTTGTAATTTTCAGGGTTTTAATGAAACAATTAAAAGCACACACTTTTTATGGGTTTTTTTGTAATTTTTCACACAATCAGTAAGCAAAAATCTTGAAAATTTTACTGGAATTCAAACATGATGCAAGGATACTACAGTAATTTTTTAGAATTTTTTGACAAAATATGATTTTTTTATGATTTTTTAGTGAAAACAGAGTGATAGTGAGTAATTAATTCCTAATAAATCCAGAATAGCAAATAAATCAGAGTGTGAATTATCTCAAAAAGATATTTAGATGTTCAATCTAGGAGAGTTAAAATTTCACAAAAATGATGTACATAAATTTAATTAAAAATCAAATATCCAAATCCCTCAATAATTTATTTAAAGCACATGACATCTCCAATTAAAGTGAAATTTGGAAAGTAATTAAAGCACACTTCAACATCATCTCAATTTTTTGTGTAATTATTGGAGCAACAGTAAGTGAGATATGAATTTAAGTGCTCAAAATGGGTAAAATATGCAATATTTTAGTTAAAACTTTTTAATTAATTACCCAAAGATCATAAAAGTATAAATAAATATCCACTCGTAGAGAACTATTTTCTCAACATTGAGAAATTTTCATTTAATAAAATGATGCAAAAATGATGTCCAAATCAACGCATAAACACAGGGTTGTTTGTGCAAAATAGAAATTAAGAATACAACTCAAACTTATGCACAAGGATTAAACAGTAATTACGAAAACTATGCGGATAAAATACGAAATTTTTACAGTAAAAAAATAAAAATATTTGGACCTTCGTCTACTTCAGGCGCGGGTAGGGAGCGGAGGTGGGGCGGTGGCACGGCGGTGCATGTACGGGGAGGTAGCACTGGAGGGGCGCGAGACGACGGAAGGGCACCGCTGGAGGCGTGTCGCAGGTGAGCGACGAACTGCGCACGCGGAGCGAAGGGTGAGGGAGGCGCGACCACGGGAGGGGCTGAGAGGGCTGCCCGCTCGAGGAGCTGGAAGCAGCCAGGGTGGCGGGCGGAGGCGGTCGGTGGAGCTCCTGTGGCTGGAGGTGGAGGTACCGGCCGCGCACGGCGGCTGCGACGATGGTGGCGGTGGGAGGAGGAGACGCACTGTAGGAGGAGGAGGGCGGAGGCGCCGCCGGCGGTGGAGGAAGAAAGGGGGGCTGGTGGTGTTGCCACTCTTTCTTTTTTTAATTTTTTTTAATTTTTTTCTGTGTTGTTTTTTTATTAAAATTTTTATATTTGTTTACTTTTCTTAAATAGGGAACAAATATACTATATACATAAAAAAAGAGAGGGGAAATGGGACATGGGAATGATGAAAAAATGAAGATGGTGGTGATAGTTATGGTATGTGTGAATATGGTATGGTGGAAATAACAAGGAAATAAAATGTGAGACGAACAGAATAACGAGGTATATGAGAGGAAATACTTACCAGATGTTCGCCGAATTTGCGGAAAAGCTACGCTAAACTCATGTCGTCGTCTTGATCCGATTGGTGAAATAAAAATCGGAGAAGCTACGCGAGCTCGATGGGGAACTAGTGACGCAGAGCGGAGCTCCGCGGATCTCGCCTGTAGAAGGTCGTCGCTTGAGGAAGACGCTTCATCGCTGTCACCAACAAAACACTCAAATCTCTCTCTTTTTTCTATTAGAATGGCGGATAGGAAAAATGAGGATGTACAAATGAATATAAAGAGAAGATAAAGGGAGGTTAGATGGGTGGTGGAGTTGAATGGGAGGTTAGATTATTAGTGGAGTTGAATGAGAGGTTAGAAAAATGGTGGAGTGGAATGGAGGTTGATAGAAGACTTGGTGGTTAATGGAGGAAAATGGAAGTTATTGTAGAGAATGTGAATTTAAATAAAATACAATAAAAGTAGGCTACTAAAAAGGGAGAATAAAAATAAAAAGAGAAAAAGTGGAGAATTTACAAAAGAAGACAAACAATAGGTATACTTTTTGTTTGCTTTTCTAATTTATATTTTTTTCTTTTTTAATAGGAGATACTTACAACAGGAAAATACAATAAAATACTACAATCAAAATACAATACAACTCTGATTTTTTTGTATTTTTAGTAATTAAGAAAGGTAAAATAAAAAATAAAGAAAGAATGAATAGATACATAATATACAATGTACATCTAGGTCCCAAAACCCAACTTTTGCAAATGAGCTCCGATTTTAATAAAACTACTTCCTTTGGATAGATAATTTTCTAACTTATACTTGACCTTTAAAAGTGAGTTTGGTGAATTAAGAGTTCGTACGGAGCGGGAATTTGGCCGGGAAGTTGGACTTTACAGCCTTTTATCTTTGGGATCTAGGAGCATTTATTTGAGGTAAAAATTTTGTATTTTTATACACATTTTTATGGATAAGTTAGAGAAAGAATTAGACAAAAAGGAGTTGAAATAAAATTATTAAAAATACATGAAATTTTGGGCTATTTATAGGTGAAAAACTCCTTTAATTTTGCGGCTCTTTTTGTTAATTTATTTTGTACAATATAATCTATACTAATTAATGTGTTTTATTTACAAGAGTCATTTTGTTAATTTATTGATTTTATGGACATTTGTTTGGCTTTTTACTCGTGGATTTTGCTAAGATCAAGATATTGAGATGATGAATCACGGATTCATCACCTCCTATACTTAAACTTTGCTACCTCGAGCAAATAAAGAATGAATAAGTTGGAATAACATCTGACTGTGCATGTGAATACAAGACTTGATCCGTTCAAGAACTCTTAATTTCAGAGATCCTAAAATTCTAAGCTGAACTAGGCTTTAGTCAAAAGGTATCCAATTTCCCTAATCATCTGTATACATATATATAAGGGATATGACTTTAAGTACGGACTGCAGTTACAAGAGTAGAATCACAACGTCACCCAAGGTTCCAGTCCAAGAGACTCTCCTATGAACCCAATCCTCAACACTAGGGAATAAACCATTTCTTGCATCCAATCCACCATCTCTTCAGTTGTCAGACTTAAAAGTGTAGATGGAAGGACAGTTGATGGATGGCATATGATTGAGTCATTTCTTCTCTCCCTCTCATTGGAACAAGGATCCTCTCAAGTGCCTTATTACTCAACGCATATTTTTGGTGCTGATCAGTGCATCCGTCAAGACAAGTTGGAGTCGTCTGCACTTGTTTTCCTGGGAGTACGCTGGGGTGTGCCTTTTTTGAGTACCTATCGAACCTTCTACACCCAGACTTGTATCATTTACGATGCACAACCCTTTTTTGGTGCAAGCCCGACTCCTGGTTCTAATAGAAGTGGTCCAAGTGGACACTTTGAAATGGTTGGGAGCGCTCGCCTTTGGTGGAAGCTCTTTTGATAATTGAATTTGTGGAATGAGAGCTTTTCGTTATCATTTCATTGCTTTGTAATATTTTTGGCTAGCTCCAATGCTTCTACTAAGAGTTGGCACATACTGATCAACATTTTTTTATTTTATCTCATCCGGGCACAAAGGTAAATGTCAAGAGATAGTACAACCATGTTCGCATACTGGCTAAAGGTGCTGATACTCAGGTTTCATGAAGCCTTCATTGATTTTATCCCATCCTTGAGCATCATCAAATCAAGTCCAAACTCAAATCCGCCATCCCAGTTCCTCAAGTGAAAGTTCAATTCATCTCATCATAACTGCAGTCGTGTATGTGAGGTGCTAATCATATTCTTAAGGTAGATACTAAGCATGCGATATAGCACACAAATCTTTCAAACTAGGGAAATGTGAATAATTAAGTCCAAGACCCTAATGACTAAGGCTTGTTAACTCAAAATCTCAATACCTCATAAACCAAGTGTTCCTGAACATCAGTAGTCTTGTGTGAAAGTGAATGTGTCAGGGACTAAACCAACTTCTTGGTTATTTTTTTGTTGTTGTTTTTTTAAACAACGGAAAAAAGAAAGTTTTTCTGTTAGAAAAAGTTTGTTTTTTTCAAGAGTTTTTTTAGAAAAAGGTTTTTTTAAAAGATAGGTAAATAAGAAAGAACTTTTTTTGATTTTTTTAAAAGCAAATAAGGAAAGAAAAAAACTTCAAGTTTTTTTTTGAAAAGTTTTTTTAAGAATTTTTTTACCCACCCCGTAATTATTGTATAATATATACAAAATTACATGAAAATATGAGCTATGGGTAAAGTATATTTGTAATATATACACACCCCTATACTTAGCATGTGTTATGTCCTCATGGAACTAGGTGACAAAAAGCCATAGCTCGTACTAAGCATAAGTGGGTGAAAAGAATATAAGAATATGGGAGAATACACAACGGGCATCGGTCTCCATATACTTAGGCTATGGTGAGCCTAAGTATTGGATAGAACACAAGATTGGGGAATTGATGAGGGTGGGAAATAATATACAAGAAGAAATGGAGCAACTCGATTCACTCACCCCCCTATACTTAGGATCTAGTCATCCTAAGTATAGCCACAAGATGAAAATGATACAGAACTGGGGCGAGAGATGCAAATCACGGGAGAGGGAGGAAAATAAAGGAAGGAAAATCTATACAAGGAGGAGTGAGAATATACAAAGATCAAGAAGGTTTGTGATGGACCTTCTTGCGGGAGCGAGGTGGTGGGTAGTATACACATGTGTCGTTGTCAGAATTGTCCTCCGAAGAATAATAGTGAGGTGTAGGGAACGTCTAACGAGGGTCGACACACGGCTACTTGCTCAAATATGGCTTCAGAACAGCCGAACTGAGCTCACTCATATAGATCACCTCATCTGGACCTGAGGAGGATTCCTCAAAAAGTTCCTTCTCTGGTACGTCGAAGGTAACTTTCTTAGCCGATTTTCTAGAACCTGAAGCATCAACAGGAAGAAGAGAGTGATAAGTCTGGAGGAGTTCGGGGGAATACCTCGAGGAATTAATACTCTTCTTCTTCTTACCAAATGATCGACTAGAGGATGGAGCAATAAATTTATCAAGATTGGTCAATTTGGTCCCAGTTGTCTCTTTTGGTGTAGGTCGTGGATGTAGTGAGGTGCTGACTAGAGGCTCATCATCAGATGAGTCACCATATGCATTGTAATACCCCTGCAGGGTCAGCACACATCTCTGGTAAGGCACAGTGTTCTTAGTTGGCTTGGCATTGATTGGCTCATGAGTCAAATAATCTAAAAAGTCAAGGAAATCAGAAATGGTCGTGTCCGACTCAAGGACAACTTCTGGTTGTGAGTCCGCTCTAAAAGTTGTCACAGTGGTGGGGATGCAAGCAGTGGGTGATGTGGAGGTGTAGGGAGTCTCTGAACCAATGGTCGTCTGAATAGTCAGTATCTCATGTGTAGCAGAGAGACGGGACTCAACTGTCTATCGAAGGTCACAACTGTCTGTGACTATATGGGTTACCTTGGAATATCGTGTGTCCTCAAAGATCGGATGAGGTCGAAGTGCTCCTAATGCAGTGAAATCAATCTTCCAAGTCTCGTAATTTATAGTTGCCTTAGCCAAGGCTAAGAACGACTTCCCAAGAATGATCGGAGACTGGGTGAACTCTCCTCGGTGTTCAATGTTAATGATCGTGAAGTCTATTTGCAATAGAGCACCTTCGAAAGTAACGATGGCTGAAATGGTTCCTCTCGACCGTTTAATGGACCGATCAGCCATTCTAATAGAAAAAGAGAGAGCTTGGAGTGTTTTGTTGGTGATAGCGGCGAAGTGTCTTCCTCAAGCAACGACCTTCTTCAGGCGAGATCCGCGAAGCTCCGCTCCGTATCACGAGTTCCCCATCGAGCTCGCATAGCTTCTCCGATTTTTATTTAGACAATCGGATCGAGGCGACGACAGGAGTCCAGTGTCATTGTTCCGTAAATCTGGCGAACATCAGGTAAGTATTTCCTCTCATATACCTAGTTATTTTATTTATCTCACATTTTATTTCCTTGTTATTTCCACCATGCCATACTCACACATACCATCACCATCACTACTGTCTTCATTTTCTTTATCATTCCCATCTCCCATTTTCCCTCTTTTTTTAATTTAAATAATATATTTGTTCCCTATTTAAGAAAAGTAAAAAAAATAAAAATTTTAGTCACAAAAACAACACTGAAAAAAATCAAAAAATTTAAAAAAAGAAAGAGAGGCGGCACCGTCAGTCCCCCTTTCTTCCTCCACCACTGGCGGCGCCTCCGCCCTCCTCCTCCTACAGGACGTCTCCTCCTCCCACCACCCCCCATCGCCATAGTCGCCGTGCGCGGCTGGCACCACCACCTCCAGCCGCAGGAACTCCACCATCAGCCCCACTCGTGGCCACGCCACCCTCACCCTCCGCCCCGCACGCAGTTCGCCTATCGCACGCGGCGCACCTCCATCGGTGCCCTTCTGTCGTCTCGCGCCCCTCCGGCGCTACCTCCCCGTACCCGTGCCACCGCGCCGCCATCATCGATTCTTGCATGGGTAAATGTGGTATCTTTTATTTCACAATCAAATCTAGGCAACCGCTTCACTCTGTGACTCTTGGTTTTTCTCCCTATCATCAAAGACGTGGCCATAGACACTATATGTCTCTCAGTCCTTGTTCTCTTATTGTCCGACCTTTTAGACATCAATTTACTTCTCACAAATCTTTTAAGGGCAGGAAAGTGTTCAATAGCCATTATTAAGGGAAGTTCAAAAATCAACTTTCTATCCAATGCTTCCCTAAGAGCATGATCCAATTTTTGTAGATCTTTTCCATTTTCAATTTTTATGTTATTGTCTGGTTTTTCAATTTTTTGGTCTTTTTGATAGGTGAAGGAGGACTAGGAGAATGTACTGACTCAAGTTTGGAAGGAAAGTGGTTAGTAGAAAAGGGAGGTAGAAGGGACTCTAGTTGTACATGACGTGTGGTCAATCCGATGTCTTCCAGGTTTTCAAAATTCAATCCTCGAAATTCATGATCCACATTCCTACCCGGACTCTTGATTGGTCTACAAATGTCATCCTCCAATAAGTTCTCATGACTCCTCATGAGAGAAGTCTGCGCAATCGGAGGATATTGCTGAGAACTCGGGCTCTTATAGTCAACACACCTTGACTCAGGCATTTAATGTTGGGTTGAGTATGGCCCATTTGTATGGCAGATGTTGGTCGGAGCTTCATAAGGTGGAGTCAGTAGGCAGGAGGTCTGTAGATTGGTCTCATGAGTCCAATCCCATGTATATGTCGGCTCTCCGAATGGGTGCTATGAAGGTTGGTCAATGTTGGCTTGATCACTCAGGTCAATCAAGTCAAGAAGATCGTATGGTGTAGGCCTCTCCATTCGGTTGGTTTGGTCAACCGTGTTGTACCCAAAGGTCAAGTCAGGATGTGTATAGGTCAATGGTTTCCCAGTCCTAACTCGAGGTGAGAATGAAGTGCGAGGGGTCAACTGATTCTACCAATCATTCGTCTCAGCAGTCGCTTTCTCTTCATTTTATTCATTGATTACAACAAGCGGATGAGAATATGGTGAGTCAATCCAGGGTGGTTGTGGGTCAGGGATGTAAGAATGTGGGGTAGGTGAGAAGGACAAAGATGTGGGGAAGTTAGTCGGAGTTCTGACTTCACGGTCGGGGTGTAGGTATGAGGAGGAATAAGAAGATGGGTATGATCGGAATATGGTCGAAGAAGAGTGTTCAAGATATGATGACCAATATTCTGACATCGTGGAGGGGAAATGGGATAATGAAGAGGATCGAGGAAGAAAGCATGCAAGTGCACCGAATAACACACAAACAAAGAAACACAAGAACAAACCCTGAGTTCACCTACTCAACATAGTGATGGTTGCAAAAGTCTGACTGTTTATCTTTTCAGTTTTAATTTGGTGATAGATCAAGATATAAGTCCAATTACGCAAGGCTTAATAAGTAGGTTTTCGCACTATCTTAGGGATGCGTCCTCACCTCTCAACAATCGCAATAGCCAAGCATACAATGAGGGGTTTTCTCTCCCAAAACAAGTGTTAGTTTTAGTCAGTTTTTTTGGTCAACTCTGATTAGCAGTCCTTATTTTAAGTTTGGTTATCACTTGATTAGTCCGTCAAACAAAGCACGCCTAATGATCAGTCCCGATTTGCTTTTAACCTAAGTTTCAAAAACCAAGGGGAGGGAGTCGAGAAAAACCGGTGCAAATAGTAAAATCAATGATGCATGCCCAGTTCAGAAGACTTACAGTGATCCTTGCGCTCTACATGCAGGATGCAACGCAGAATTGAAATTTTATACTATATGAATGCAAATGAGAAAACTGTTCCTAGACAAGAAGTTCTATTAGCGAGTGATGAACTAGTTAAATTTGACTAATAGCCATGTGGTCTAAGTGAGTCTCGTTAAATGTGATGTGTGGTCCTAAAAATTATGAGCACAAGAAATAAAGATATTCTAATAAAAATACTCTAAGAGCCGCTGTAAAGGGCGAACTACCTAAATTATTACAACATAATAATTACAAAAATTCTCTCAAAAGTAAATTAATTCTCCTTAATCTTTAGCAGTCGACGCACGTCATGTCCGTCGACCTCCGATGCACTCCAAGTCCACCGGACCCTCGCAAGGAAAATGAAATTTATATTAGAGAGATAAAAATAAATATATAAAAAAACATGAAGAGAAGTAATTGATAGGAAATGAATTAGCTACAAGTTGCTCAGGGGTCAGACTACCCGAGTAAGTGAAAATCCAAATCCAACTTTTAAATTAATCCCTAAGTCGTTTGCCTCCCCGGCAACGGTACCATCTGACGAGTCACTTAATACGTGATATAATTTGCGTTACTTGTAGTACGTGCACTTAGCGAATCAATCAGAACCGAGAGATAATCTCCGTGAAGAGTGTCTCGATTTTAATTTATATCCCAGGCAAGTCCGGGGTCGAACATAGGGAGGTAAAGGAACAACTTAAGGTCAATTCAAAAATTAAGATCTAGATTTCCAGAGCGAATATTGTTTTTATATTTTTTATGCAAAATGCAAATGCAGGTGAATTAAGTTACTAAGAAAGCACACAAATTAGCCAAATTAATTTAAATGCGAAATTAATCCAATTTAGCCAAATCAGTTTTTTCAGTAAACTTAATCCAATGATGAATGCAACATATATTTTTTTGGAATTTTCAGGGTTTAAATGCAACAATTGAAAATGCACACTTTTTATGAGTCTTTTTTCACAATTTTTCATGAAATTAGTAAGTAAATATCATGAAAATTTTACTGGAATTCAAACATGATGAAAGGATACTACATTAATTTTTTTAGAATTTTCTGAGAAAATTTTAATTTTTTATGAATTTTTTTAGTGAAAACAGAGTGACAGTGAGTAATTAATTCCTAATAAATCAATAATAGCAAATTAATCAGAATGTAAATTATCTCAAAAAGATATCTAGATGTTCAATCCAGGATAGTTGAAATCTCACAAAACTGATGTACGTGGATTTAATTAAAAATCAAATATCCAAATCCCTCTATAATTTATTTAAAGCACAAGACATCTTCAATTAAAGTGAAATTTGAACAGTAATTAAAGCACGCTTCAAGACATACTCCATTTTTTGGAATTTTTTGAGCAATAGCAAGTGAGATAGGAATTTAAGTGCTCAAAATGGGTAAAATATGCAACATTTCAGTTAAACATTTTTAATTAATTACCCAAAGATCATAAAAATATAAATAGAAATCCACTGGTAGACAACTAATGCTCAACATCAAGACAATTTTTATTGAATAAAATGATGAAAAATGATGTCTAAATCAACGAATAAACACAAGGTTGTTTGTGCAGAACAGAAATTAAAAAAATAATTCAAACTTATGCATATGGACTAAACAGTAATTACAAAAACTATATGGATAAAATATGCAATTTTTACAATAAAAAATAAAAAAATTGGACCTTCGTCTTCTTCAGGCGCGGGTAGGGTGCAGAGGTGGGGCAGCAGCGTGGTGCCGCGGGTATGGGGAGGTAGCACTGGAGGGGCGCGAGACGACAGAAGGGCACTGCTGGAGGCGCGCCGCGCGTGAGCGGCGTACTGCGCGTGCGGGTCGGAGGGTAAGGACGGCGCGGCCACGGGCGGGGCTGAGAGGGTTGCGTGCGTGAGGAGCTGGAAGCAGCCACGGGTTGCGGGCAGAGGTGATCGGTGGAGCTCTTGCGGCTGGAGGTGGTGGTGCTGGTCGCGCATGACGACTGCGGTGATGGGGGGCGGTGGGAGGAGACACCCTGTAGGAGGAGGATGGCGGAGGCGCCGCCAGGGGTGGAGGAAGAAAGGGGTGTCACCGTGTTGCCTCTCTTTCTTTTTTTATTTTTTTGAGTTTTTTCTGTGTTGTTTTTGTGATTAAAATTTTTATATATTTTTTTACTTTTCTTAAACAGGGAACAAATATACTATGTACATAAAAAAGGAGAGAAAATGGGAGATGAGAATGATGAAGAAAATGAAGACGTGATGGTGATGGTATGTGTGAATATGGTATGGTGGAAATAACAAGGAAATAAAATGTAAGATAAACAAAATAACAAGGTATATGAGAGGAAATACTTACATGATGTTCGCTAGATTTGCGGAGCACCTATGATGGACTCATGTCGTCGCCTCGATTCGATTGCCGAAATAAAAATTGGAGATGCTACGCGAGCTTGAGGGGGAACTCGTGACGCAGAGCGGAGCACTGCGGATCTCTCCTGAAGGAGGTCGTCGCTTGAGGAAGACGCATCGCCGCTGTCACCAACAAAACAATCCAAACTCTCTCCTTTTTCTATTAGAATGGCAGATAGGAAAAAATGAGGATGTACAAATGAATATAAAGAGAATATAAAGGGAGGTTAGATGGGTGGTGGAGTTGAATGGGAGGTTAGATTATTAGTGGAGTTGAATGAGAGGTTAGAAAAATGGTGGAGTGGAATGGAGGTTGAAAGAAGACTTGGTGGTCAATGGAGGAAAATGGAAGTTATTGTAGAGAATGTGAATTTAAATAAAATACAATAAAAGTAGGCTACTAAAAGGGAGAATAAAAATAAAAAGAGAAAAAGTGGTGAATTTACAAAAGAAGACAAACAATATGTATATTTTTTGTTTGCTTTTCTAATTTATATTTTTTGTCTTTTTTAACAAGAGATATTTACAACAGGAAAATACAATAAAATACTACAATCAAAATACAACACAATCATGTATTTTTGTATTTTTAATAATTAAGAAAGATAAAATAAAAAATGAAGAAAGAATGAATATACATAATATACAATGTACATCTAGGTCCAAAAACCCAACTTTTGCAAATGAGCTCTGATTTTAATGAAACTACTTCCTTTGGATATATAATTTTCTAACTTAAATTTAAAAGCGAGTTGGGTGAATTTAGAGTTTATACGGAGCGGGAGTTTGGCCAGAAAATTGGACTTTACGGCTTGTTGTCTTTGGGATCTAGGAGCATTTATTTGAGGTAAAATTTATTTTATATTTTTGCATTTTTATATACATTTTTATGAACATGCTAGAGAAAGAATTAGCCAAAAAAGAGTTGAAATAAAATTATTAAAAATACATGAACTTTTGGGCTATTTACAGGTGAAAAACTCCTTTAATTTTGCTGCTTTTTATTGTTAATTTTTTTGTACAATATAATCTATACTAATTAATGTATCTTATCTACAAGAGTCATTTTGTTAATTTATTGATTTTATGGACATTTATTTGGACTTTTACTCGGGGATTTTGCTAAGATCAAGATGTTGAGATGATGAATCGCGGATTCATCTGTTAGCAACCCATGATTTTGGTCAAGTCTTATTCGAAACTTAAGTCTTAAGTTATAACCTTCTAGAAGCTACTAGATTCGCTAATGATACTTAATTAGAGCTAATCATATTAACTTTCACTAATCATGATTTAACTTTGGCAATCACGCTTACCTTTTGCTGACTTTTAATTGGTTTTCACTAATTTTCATTAGTGGTTCTCAATCTATCATTAGTTTCTTTAATTTCATTTAATTAGTCTTGATGATAGTTATTAAGAGTTAATTACATCTTAAGACTCCTTACTTCTCTCTCTTCTCATAAAATTCTCCTATTCAATGAAACAAATTCCGTTGGTTTCCTCTTGACGAGCCAGATCTTATGATATAGGATCCGAGAGGGCCTAGTTCAAGGTTTTACAGCATTGCTGCTTGATTGTCGCACCTGAGCTCCATGATATTGCTGGGAGTGATGTGAAGATCTATAAGTATAGATCAAATCCATGCCGGTTTTGCTATAGCATGAGCCATGGCTCGGTATTCACTCTTAGCGCTAGAGCAAGAAAGCACAACGGTAGACTTTCTATCTATCACCATAACATGTATCTGAGTATGCCATGAGGTTGAAGTTGTTGCCTTTGATGAATAATAGTCCTTTCCTTGGAGATGATTTGATATACCTTAAAACCATCACACATGCATCGTAGTGAACTGAAGTAGGAGAATCCATGAACTAGCTTAGATTTTCGTCCACAAGAGAGATATCTAGTCGGGTAATGATAAGATATAATAACTTATCCACTAGATGTTCGTATCGTCCACTATCTTTAACATCACCTGCCTCGTATATGTATTCCTTAGGATCCATGGGTATTTGAGCTGCATTGGATCCAAGCATCCTTGTTTCTCGAAGTAGGTCAATAGCATACTTCTGTTGAGACGTGACTATTCCCCGCTTGGATCTTGCTATTTCAATCCCTAGGAAATATCTTAGAGGCCCCAAGTCCTTGATCATAAATTGTTCTGCGAGTTGTTTCTTTACTTCACCAAAACCATCATGGTCATCTCATGTGTGGATGATGTCATGAATATATACTAACATAGCCACAATTCCTTTTCCATTCTTTCACACAGGGAAGAACCAAAAGTGTCGTTGTAGTGACTGCACACAACCGACGAACAAATTCAATAATCAACCTACAATTAATAATAATAAATTTAAATCAAAGTGTGCAATCAAAATGTATTATAAAACCTACCAATAAATGCCTATAGTGTGCAAGTATGTGTAGGGTGTCAAACACAGGGAACAGACGAGTGTTGCATGTATTATCATTTATTGATAAATAATAATGTATGTCTTGTATATATTTATATATAAATGAGGAAAATGGGGTTGCCCCCTAGGGGGAGCTAACTTAGCTCCCCCCGCCCTATTTTCTTCAAAATTTTTAATTTTTTTGAAAAATTTTTCCGTGAATATTCATCACTATATCCCTAATTATGTCATAAAAATTTCGTGTGAAACAGAGACTCCTACGGCCTCCATCCAGACAGTCATTTTTTTAACGGTAACAGGATTTTTTAAATCAACTCCGTTTGGATGGAGGTCGTACGAGTCTCTATTTCGAACGAAATTTGAATGACATAATATAGGGATTTAATAATGAATTTACACGGTTTTAGATTTCAAAAAAATTAAAAAAATTTGTGAAAAATGGCGGGGGGAGCTAAGTTAGCTCCCCCTAGGGGGCATACACATTTTACCCTATATAAATGACTTATTATTTTTGTAAGTTTTTTAGTTATTTAGTTATTTGAATTTTGTATTTATATTTTTCGTTTTTATTTTTATAATTTTATTTTCTTTATATTTTTTATTTTAAAATTCCTTTTCTTTTTATAATATATATTAAATATAAATAAGTATATATATATGTAATATGAATAATATAAGTGATATATAACATATAATAAATATATAAAAGTCATAATATTTAAATAAAAATAATCTTTTTATTTGCAAAAGGGTTTACTAAATAATTAGGGTATCTAAAATAGTTAATATTAATAGGTATATGTAACTATATATGTACATGTATATTATAAAGTGGATTCTATTTATAAAAATATCTATAGTAAAAAATAATCAAATAAATTATTTTTGTCTTTTTATTCTTTTCTTATATTTTATGAAATTTTTAGAGTTTTTGTTCTAATTTTTAGGTATTTTTAAATTCTAAAATAGTCCACATCAAGGATTTAATAAATATGTCGAATTATTTTGAGATTTAAAAAATAAAATAGGTCCAAAATTTCTCAAAACTATTTCTAATATATAGTAATATATGTAAATAAAAATATAAGATAGAAAACTTTTTTTGAATTTTTAAAAATATTTTATAATTTTAGGGTTAACAAGGGTTTACCCCTTTTTGTTTTCTTTTATATTTTTTTGTGTTTTTTGGTCTGTAATGATAGAATATAATGTTAAATAATATATAAGTTTTTGGAAATTGTAAAGGAGGTTTTATAAATTTTTATAGTTTGTAAGTTAAACAGGGAATAAAAGTGCTTTTTTATTTTTAATATATGGAAAATGCAAGAAATACGTTAAATTCAAGACATGGCGTGAGTGAGCATCAAATCAGACATTTATTGTTATTTTTGCATAATTTTTGGATCACAAGAAGTATTTACAGAAAAAAGGCAAAAATAAATATGCATAAGCTGATAAGGGTATATTTACAATATAAAATAAACACGAGGGGTTACATGCAAAAACACCACAAGTTTTGAACTGAAACTTAATTTTATATACTAAACTAATTATTCAAATCTAGGAGGTTACAAATGAAATTTGATAACTCACGTGGGGGCCATGTGAACTGAGCTAGCATAGTACTAATGTGCTAATCGAGTTTGTACAAGGGGTCCTTTGCAATTCTTCTTGAAAATTTTACACAATAAAAATATTGACTGAACTATTACTTAAATACAAAAAGGCAGAGGGGGGTTTATGCAATTTTACCCACTTATCGTAGGTTCATCGGGTTATTGCTTGGTTGACGTTTGGCAAATCCTACGACTTAGGTTCATTGGTCTGTTCTATGATTCGAATAGAACGGGTGACCCAGATTAGATCTAGGTCGTGTTCTAGAGCCCTCTAGATGAACTCTCAAGAACTCCAGCGAGGCGAACTTCTATCTTGAGTTCCTCTGTCCTTCGATGTGCTATTCTCGATCTGGAAGCGACTACTGCTTACCAGTAGTCCTTCATAGGTAAAGCTGGTCTCCACTGGTTTCCAAGTGCCCAAGAATGGGATCTAGATCTCATTTTTCTTCAAGAGACTTGGAGGTCTGATAAGCCTTGATTCGAGTCTACAAGTGATCGTCGAAGCCTAGTCCTTGCACCACAAAAGTCCACGGCTCGAGGGCTTCTTCCTCGATTGGATTATGAAGCTGGAAAGCAGTGGGAGTGCGAAGGTGATGAAGGTTCGGTGGGGATGGATGAGCGACTTTTGTTTCACCGAATCCATGATGGATCTGGGTTGGAATAAGGGACACAACATGGAACAGGTGATGGGGAACAGAGTGGTTGGAATAAGGGGCACAACGTGGATCTGGGTTGGAATCGGTGGTGGTTAGGTTTGTTGCTTCTGCTCTTCCTTCTCGTTGCAGGATAACCGTGATGGACTCATGTCACCAGCCACGGTCTGAAGGGTCATCTTGAGGGGCTAAGAATCGAAGAAGAGGTGATCAAATCCGAGAAAAATGTGGAGGTGAAATATTTACAAGCGAAGGAACAATGACTTTTGAGGAAGGGTTGTGGGCCGTGGAGCGGAAGTTGGTGAATAAGCATGGATCGACGTGACTGGTGGATGTGCAAGGATCAGAGAAGTGGAAGGCTCAAGGAGGAGTGACGGTTTGAGTGCAAAATTAGAGAACATGGCCCCACGTAATCTCTGACACGTGTGGCCCAAGTAGATAGGACAGTTGACCTAAGTCAACTAATGGAGCCCTCTGGTTGGTCCACGTGGACCAACAAGAAAATTTCACTACTAAAAATCCTAGTAAATTCGATATTAATAAATAAATAAATTGATTTATTTTTAATTATAACATAAAAAATATTTACAATTTACTGCAGTAATTTATTCCGATTTTTAATTATTTTTACAAGCTATTTATAACATGTTATTATTTACATGTATGTGTAGGTAAATATACCTGTATTGTATGTATTTTATTTTTAATTTGTATATTATATTTTATTATTATATACATGTATATTTTAATTTATTTAAATACATATTTAGGTATTTTTACTCAACTTTCTTAGTTAATTTATATACTGAATTAATTATGTAAGTATATTATAGAAGTATATATATGAAATTCATATATGTGCTGACATATATTATTTTTTATTTTTAATGCATTTAATTTAGTTTAATTATGTGCGTATGTTTTGAATAATATATAACAAATTATAAAAATATAAGGAAGATAAAAATATAAAGAATAAATATGTTGGATATTTTATACAGGTATACTGCACAATGAGGGTTCATGACATAACTTTTACATCTTAAGATGAAATTACATTCATTAAATAGCTTATTTTATTTTATGAACAATAAGAGTTTGGTCAATTTTGAATATGCATGGAGAAGATATTGGACTGCAAGGTTTTCTTTGTGGTTTTTCATTTTGTGCGTCCTGAGCATACTGTGTTTTTTTCAGTGAAACTAATTTTGTATTTTTCTTTGTATTTTTAGGTAAAAAGTGATGTTAAGGGTTTATTGATTTGAGGTATAAAAATAAAAAATAGGTCTCAAAATGCAATAATTAGGTAAAAATAATTAGGGCCTTCGGTGTATTTTCTATACAGTTTCTTTTCCTTGTCACCCTCTACTTTATTCCTTGTTGACCAAGTCATCATGATGATTGAGTCTCGGGGTCTAGGGTCACTAAGTATTTGACACTTCATTCTTCTTATTTTTTTACTTTATTATTTTATTTTGGAATCAAATACAGTATTTATGTAGTATTTTATATAGTATGTTGTATGAATTATGAAGTGTTTCTTTCACAAATTAATGTTATATATATGCATTTAGCTAGGGATTTAATGCCAAGAAGAAATAATAAAAGTGATGAAATGGAGATTCATCAACTGGGTCCCCATATGTCAAAATGAAAAAGTTCAAATAGGCTACCAGAATGTTATCAGACAAGGGAAAAGAAGTCCTACGATGTTTCCCTAGTTGGTAGGCCTCACACTCTAGGCTAACAGTGGGAGGGAGCTGGGAAGAACCTGTTGAAGCTTGTGAATGGAAGAATAACCCAAACGATGGTGCCAGAGGGCAACCGAGGATGCAGAGAAAGTAGATTAGTCAACTATCTCAGAGGACTAGACAAGGGGGTAGACGCCCCCCTCTTCATGTTCCACACCAATCGTCCTCCCAGATAGTATGTCCTGAAACACACAAGAAATGTCATCAAATATTGCTTAGCAGTTGAGTTCTTTGCAAATTTAGCTAACTGAAAGAAGATTGATGGGAAAATCTGGGACAAATAAAACATTGTTGAGTATGATATTAGGTGTTAGATGGGTGTCGCCTTTTCCTTTTATTGGGGGAAAAACGTCCATCAGCGACTTGAACAACCCATCCACGGGGGACATTGCACATTTGTTACATGAGGGTATGTTCTCCACATAAATGAGTGGAGGCACAAGTATTAATCAACCATTCGTATTTTGCAATTTATTGGCAGTTGCGATGAAGATACCTGGACGTGTTATTGTTGCAATGTTCGTAGTATCGACCTGGTACAAGGTAGAGGACTCGCTTGGTTGCAACTTGTTGAGACATTGCATTAAATTATCGAAGTCTCTTCTAGGAACTTCTACATGAGGGCCATCTCCTTCGTTGGCAACTCGAGCAACTGGAGTAGGGTGCCCTGCTTAGTGTAGAATATAGTTTCTGTGTAACCAAATTAGTGATAATAAGTGCACTGTGTTGTGTCACGACCTTGTCCCGAAGTAAAGCAACCTTGGCCACGATTCTCGAAGGTTCCCTGACTTCGTCTCCCAAATGGGGTAGCGAGGGCAAAAACTTGTCCATGATCATTGTTGATGAATCTGTGATACACCATATTATTTATTACCCACCTAAACTAAAAATTCAATAAATTCATAATTAATTCACTAATATTAACAATTATTATGTTGTTTATAATAAACCCTAATGGCTAAACCTAATTATTGTATATCTAACACTAACATTTTCTTTTTTTCTCTTTTGTTAAAAATCCCAAAAATATATATATAAATATTGATATATTTACTTAAACTTTTAAAAAATACAAAAAAATTATAAACAAATTAAAAACAGTATTTTTATCAATTAAAAATACCCACCAAAAATATTTATTTGTATTTTTGATCTCTTTTGACTTTGTGCCTAACATGAAACTTGTAGATCTCATCGAGGTCTACAAGTTTCATATTTTAACTTTTTGCTGAATCTTTTTTATTTTTTTCTAATTCCTCTTTATTTTTCTATTTTTGCATATTCTGATTGGACCACATCGCGCCCTCTGGGCTGCCCTTGTGGTCGCCCCTCTTTGGGCCACCCGCCACCCTTCACAACCTTAGATTCTCCTCTGTCCGCCTTCATCCTAATCGTCCCTCACCCGATCTCCCTCAACCGCCTGATCAACTCCCTCCACTCATCTAAATCTCCCCCTTCTGCCTTTAACTCAGCCGTCAGATGATATCCCATCGAATGGCTGAGCACCTTTCATGTAACCGGTTCCCCATGATCGTTTGATGATGCCCCAGATCCCATCTCGAACCTTGTCTTGTGTTGGACATGTGAGCCCCGGTGAACCATTCTTACAACAAATGTTAATGTAATATATATGTTTTATCAATAAAACTTATTGATGTTTCACTCCCTTTCTGAAATTAAATGAAGGAATGCACTATAAGGTCCCTCTGTACAATTACGGTTATGTACCATGGCCATCTTGATGATCATATAGATGTTGATTCATTAAATGAATCATAGATGCTGGTGTTTGGATGAATATCTAAAGAGTTAGATAGAGGGCTCATCAAGTACCGTCAAATGATTGTTAAGAGATGATCTCCAGCCTGAGTAGGAGATGGCAATCCTTTCTCACAAAGAATGATATCTGACCGATCTCTTGATGCAGGTCCTCTGCATGGGAATAGTGATTCGGAGGTGTCATATTAGTTAAGATAAAGGGTTGACTTAGCGAGATCGAGATAACCTAAGTCCTATGTTGAATACTGTCACAGCACACATCCTCTAACCGGAGACAAATGTGTTACTATATGTTTGAGTGTGTACATTTGGCAGACCAATAGCTTGATGACCTAACAAAGGTCTATACACCGACGAGATGGTGTGTATGTAATGGCATATGAGTAATATGATCTCTCAAAGGAATCATACAGGTTCACTTATGAACCGGAAGACATGAGCTCACTCATGAGGTATTGGGACCGATCAAATTCCATGCATGTTCGTCGTGCTTTGGAAGCATGACAAGAATTTGAAGGTATGATATATGCTTTGGGAAAGCATATGATCGATACCGATTTCCAATTACCAAGATTGAGATACTTGGTGATCAAACCCAGAAGAAGACAGTGTAAAATTGATCTACATCTTCAGGTTGATCATAGGTCTTCCAGTGTGCAGGATGTATAGGTATGAGGAATACGTGAGGGTGATGTGATCATAAACGATTGTATAACCATGACGCTTCCATTCCGAGGGAGTGATGAAACAGGTTTGGATTTTAGTGGCTCCTCTCAGTAGAGAAGCAATATGATCTTGGTCCAAGTGTTGGACATTGGTCTGAATAAGATTCAGATGCAATGAGAAGATTATATTTGCGGTCTTGATTTAATCAAGCATCTATGGGAGGTACATAAGATCTGGATTTGAGATAAGATCTCAACATCCAAGTCACTATACGCGGAAGAATACAATCGCCCTGTCCTTATCTCCAAGTATCTGCGGAGAAAGCACATTATTCTTGAAGGAGATCAAGAATAATTCCTTTGATGAATTATGTATCCAAGCAAATAGATGTTGATAATTAAATGAGATTTAATTATCAAGAATAATATGAATAGAATTCATATTGTGAGAATGATTATCCAAGATAATTAAATGAATTTATTTATCAAGGAAATGCAGATTGTGGATAGTACTATCCATAATATCTGTGTATATATTATAAATATGATTTATAATATATTAGAGAGAGAGCACCTTTGAAAATGACATTTGTTAATTGTTAATGTGAATTGGATTCACAATAAGCAATTAATTGGAAATGTAATTTACAATTTAGTTTGGGTTGTGAATATGATTTACATATTTTCAATGGCATGATTCAAAAATTAATTAATAAAGTTGGAATTAATTTAGTAGATACAGTTGCAAAAAATTAAGAGATAATGATATAAATTAAAAGGGGAGATAATCCACCAGGTCATGGGTGACGCCCCATGTATTTTGGGTTGATTATTGTCATTTTAATTATTATCTCATTATCTTGCGATTATTTATTTTTTTATTGAATTAAATTATGTTGATAATAATGCAATATATATATTTAATTTAATGTAAATTAATAAATTGTTGTTTTTGAACAACAATGATCATGGCCATTGATTAAATACACATATCAATCTAACCATTGATTTTGTGTATGCCATGAATTGTGATCCATGGACTCCCAAACTAGTATATAAAGAGGGAAACTCTAGCCTTTTTGATAGACAACATTATTGTACACGCCTACTCTCTCTCTCTCTCATCTCTCATTCTTGCCATCTCTCTCTAAAGGTGGTCGTCCACCTTGTGATTTTGAGGAAATAGCAATCGCCTCTACGCTGTTGTGTTGTCGCTTCGATTGCTCATGGATCTCCATCTTCTTTGGAGATTTTTTCTCTAGAAGGAGACTTCAGATTTCATTGGACGAAATCAGGAGATTCAAGGCTTGGATCTTCATCGAGGATTAAGGGAAGCACGTGTCTCATCATCGCGCCCGCAAGTGCCATCTTCGTAGATCGTACTTGAGTCTAGAGGATCTCTTGCTTTAGAGATCTAGTGATCGCAACCACACTTCAAGAGGCATTTCTAATACTTTTTGGATTGATGAAATGATCCAAGAAATGTTCTTGTGATCATGTGGTTTCATCTCATGATTTAAAAATTTTAAATTCCGCTGCATCTAGTGACTAGTGCAACTAGTCGCCCTGATCGCATAAGATGCGATCATCACGCTTCCGTGATGCACTTGAGTATTCCTCGTATCCTTCAAGTGGTACCAAATCCTTAGATCGGAAAGGTTTTGGATACGATTCGTAAACCTAGGATGACTTGGGTTTGAAAGGGTTACGAATTTTTTTGTCACATTTCATTTTTCGCACACCTGTTTAATTGGATTTTTTCGGCACTGTTTAAATTGTTTAAACATTAAATATTTATTTGTTTTTTGTTCTACATTAAATAAGAAACCATAGGATCTTAGTTTATGTAATTTGGATTTCATTTGCTCAAGATATGGCCCTTTGAATAAACATGTATTCACTGTTACGGGAACTGCGAATCTAAAAATGATTAATGAGTTAGTTACTATTTTGATGCGCCTATAAATGCGTGAAATATCACTTTAATTCTGTCATAAATCAAATTAACAATCTTAGGAAACTGATTTTGCGTAATTTGGATTTAAATTGATCAAGATATGTTGATTTTAGTGAGTAGGGGTCACTGCTGAAAATTGACGAATTTGATCACGAACCTTGTGATAGTCATTCAAATAAATCAATGAAAATTAATTGTTAATTTTTTGAAATTATTATTGATAAATATTTGTGAAATATTTAAAGAGATAATTATTTCATTGAATGACATTTCACTAATCAAGATGATAAGATAGTTGATCTTGATCATAACTGGTTGATATGAAATCATCAACAAACATTGTTTTCATGCAAAACCCTAGTTTATCCTACAATAGTTGTAGGACAACTTTTACAAGCAAAACCCTCTTACTTGAATAGGATTGGTGATTTGTTTAGCAAATCTCCTTATAATATTATCAAAATAGTTTTGATGAATATTATATGGTATAATTTCGATTGAAAAACCGATGAGCATCTCAACGTACATGATGATCTATCTAGTATTATCCTTTCATGAGGTGGATATGGTGTCTAGTCGGGGATCGTTGGGATAGCGGGTTGCACTGGATGTGGTCCGTCCCACTTCCGTCGGTACTGGCCATGACAACGGGTAGGAACTCGATATGCCGGAGAAATCAAAGTATATTTTTCTAATTATTAAAATTTGAATAATACGTACTTTAAGATTATACCTACTATTCAAATAATAATCAAGTTTATTGATTGATAATTGGATTGATAATTAATTTAATGTGATTAAATTGATTATATCCAATTAAACGCACTATATTATGAATAGATGTGTATTTTCCTTGGAAGAATTAATTATGTGAATGTGATTCGCGATAATTAATTATTAAAATTTGGATATGAGGTAGAGGATCACATAAGTGAAATCTATGGTCTCCCGTCAAGGCGAAGGGTTCCGTTGCCAGGGATTGTATGTAGGAGATGCCTGTCCAAAGTGACAGCTCCTGTGTACAAACGCATCTGGATCGTGCTCTTTACTTTTCGAAAGAGTAAGGTCGTATGCGTAGTGACCCCAATATCAAGTCCTCATATTATTGGGGCAATATTGGATTGCGCATAGCGAGTTCTAATTCTATTTACGGATGGTTCAATTACAACTGGTCAACATGACCTTAGGGGTGGTGGGCTCTGGTGTTAAAGATCGAATTGGGGAATGCAAGTTGGACTGGCAAGGCGAATGTATTCCTGCTTCTCTTTATGCAAGTCACAAGATCTCATACTATTGAGATGTGATAAAGATAGAGAGGAGATCCTAGATCTTGCTTGAGATATAGGGGTAAGTATATCTCTTACTTTGAAAGAGAATAAGGGAATAATCTTTAAAAGTTGACATAACATGACAAATTTGATTTAAAATGCCTTAATCAAATGTTTTAAAAATTGAATATATAATTATTTATATGTTCTAATATAGTGCATTCTTAATTTCAAAAAATGAAGTCCATGAACCCACTGAGCAGGCTCCTGGAGGCCAATCAGTTGACCGGACCAAATTATTCGGATTGGATCCGAAATTTGGATCTTGCCTTATCTGCAGAGCTCATCTCGTATATGCTATCCAAGGACAAGATAGCAAACCCTAAGACTGCAGAAGATTAATCTTTTATTGAGAAATATGATAAAGATCATAACTTGGCAAGATGCAACATTCTTGGGTCATTGTCCAATGTGCTTCAGAAGTAGCATGTGGAAATGAACCATTGCCAAGAAATCATGCTGAATCTGAAGGAAATGTTCGGTGACATAAACCGTACACAGCGCTATAATGTGATGAAAGAAATTATTCGATGCAAGATGCAGGAAGGGTCCTCTGTCAAAGAACACGTACTCAAAGTGTTTGGGTACATCTCTAAATTGGAAACCTTGGGAGCCTACATGGATTCTGAAATGCAGGTAGATTTCATTCTCATGTCCCTCCCTAAGTCTTTCAACAACTTTTGTCGTGTCATATAACATGAGCAAAGGTGATTTTACTAACGTTGGGTTGTTAGCTGCATTAAAGTCTGCAGAAGACGTAATGAGGAAGGACGACCCCTCTGCTAGTGTAATGGTTGCACAAGTAAAGGGAAAGTGCGGTCGAAAGCAAGGTTCTTGAAAGGGACCAGCCCAGAAGAGAAAGAAGAAGAATCAAGGAGTTGGTTCATCTTCTAGTGCCTCCACACTAATGACATCGAAGAAGACCGATGTCTGTCACCACTACAAGAAGACGGGGCACTGGCAGCGTAACTGCCCAGAATACCTGAAGTCGGCTGACAAAGGTAAAACCCCAGCAAGTATGAAATCTACTTTCATCATTGAAACTAGCTTTCTCGTTGGACGAGAAGGAAGTTGGGTTGTAGATTCTGGTGCTTCTGTTCATGTATGCAATTCGTTACATTTGTTTCAGGAAACTAGGAATCTGGAGCAAGGGGAGATGGTCATCCAGATGGGATCTGATGCAAGTGTTGCAGCAGTCGCCATCGGGACCTGCCGACTACCATTATCTAGTGGTAGAGTCTTAGTACTTAAAGAGTGTCTTTATGTACCTGAAGTTAGAAGGAATCTGATATTTGTATCTAAGCTTGTTAGAAATGGATATTCCTTCTCTTTTTGTAATAAATTAATCATAAACCGTTATGATAAATATATTTCAGATGGTATTTTGACTTCTGGTGGACTCTATGAATTGTGCATTGATGAATGTTTCATGATGTTACTACCACTAATAATGGAAACCCCAAAAGATCCAGGGAGGATGGAAATCATTCGAATATGATTTGGCATCAAAGGCTTGGTCATTTATCTGTTGATAGGATCAATAGATTGAAAAAGGATGGACCTTTAGATTTTCTACATGTTCAATCTTTACCTACCTGCAAACATTGCATTCGAGGTAAAATGACTAGAACCCCTTTATGTAACAAGGTTACAAGATGCGAAGGTATTCTTGACCTAATACATACTGATGTATGTGGTCCCTTCAGTACCGCGACTAGAAATGGATATCGATATTATTTGACGTTTATTGATGACCATTCGCGATACGGGTTTAACTTCCTACTACATCATAAATATGAAACCTTTGAAAAGTTCAAAGAGTTTAAGTATTTGGTTGAGAACCAAACTGATAAAATGATTAAACGGATTCAATCTGACCGAGGTGGTGAATATCTCTCAGATGGATTCAAGGAATATCTTAAAGAGAATGGAATTGTCTCCAATCTCACTCCCCCTGGAACTCCCCAACTTAATGGTGTTACAGAACCACACAACAGGACCATCATGGACATGGTCCGTTCAATGATGAGCAAAGCACGTTTACCTCTTAGTTTTTGGGGATATGCAGTAGAGACTGCAATATATATCCTGAACAAGATTCCTAGCAAGTCTCTACCCAAGACTCCTCACGAGCTCTGGTATGGTACTAAGCCTAGTATTGAACACTTGAGGGTTTGGGGTTGCTCGGTCTATGCGAAGAACATGGATGCAAGTAAGCTAGAATCTCGCACTTGTGAGTGTTACTTCATTGGGTATGTTAAAGATGGTATTAGATACCATCTTTATGATCCTGAGACCTAAAAGGTTTTTGTCCCTAGAGATGTAAAATTTCTGAAGGATGATTTCCTTAAAGGTCAATAGAGAAATGAAGTAGAGAAACTCATTGAATCACCTGAGGATTCTGAGATTCCTGAGCCAGAAACTGAAGAGATAAATAAAGATGAAACACCCATACCTCTTCGAAGGAGTTCGAGGGTGGTTGCACCACCTGAAAGGTATGGATTCCATGTTTCAGGTGAGACTGACAATGATCCTTCTTCATTCGATGAAGCACTCGCGGATCATGACATGGATAGATGGATGCTAGCAATGAAGTCAGAAATTGACTCCATGCATAAGAATGGTGTATGAACCCTAGAGGATCCACCTAAAGGGGTGAAACCCATTGGGTGTAAATGGATCTTCAAGAGAAAAAGGGGACCTGATGGGAAAGTAGATACTTTCAAAGCACGTCTCGTAGCCAAGGGCTACACACAGAGAGAAGGCATCGACTACGATGAGACGTTCTCTCCTGTGGCTATGCTTAAGTCCATCAGGATACTGCTAGCTATAGCTGCATCTCTTGACTACGACATCTGGCAGATGGACATCAAGATGACTTTCCTCAATGGATACCTTGAGGATGATATCTATATGGAGCAGCCCCAGGGCTTCATAGTTGAGGATAGAAAAGTATGCAAGCTGAAGAAATCCATCTATGGCTCAAACAAGTTTCTCGTAGATGGAACATGAGATTTGACGAAACCATAAAGAGTTATGATTCTTGAACGATTCCTTATGGATAGTTCTAAGAAAAGATTCATTCCCTTGAGACATGGTATCCATCTATCTAAAAGGATGGCTCCTCAAAATGTTAAGGAAAAGAAGGCCACGGCTGGATGCCTGTATGCATCAGCTGTAGGAAGCTTAATGTATGCCATGATGTGTATTAGGCCAGACATCTGCCATGCAGTGGGAGTGGTAAGTTGTTACCAATCCTGCTATGGAGAGCCAAATTGGAATGCAGTAAAGAACATATTCAAATATCTAAGACGGACGCAAGATTACATCTTGGTCTATGGAGATGATGATCTCCAAGTCTTGGGATATACAAATTCAGACTTCCAATAGGATATTGATGATCGAAAGTCGACATCAGGGTTTGTATTCTTGGTTAACGGTGGTGCTGTGAGCTGGAGAAGCAAGAAGAAGGACACTACGACAGATTCAACAACAGAAGTCGAATACATTACCGCATCGGATGCTGCAAAGGAGGTGGTGTGGTTGCGCAAGTTCATCTTGGAGCATGGCGTAGTTTTCTCTAATATTCCCATCCCGTTACTCTGCGATAACACGGGAGCCATTGCCCAGGCAAAGGAACCCATATGGCATCAAAAGAGCAAGCATGTGGAAAGGAAATACCACATCATTCGGGAGATTCAAAAGCGTGGTGATATCATCATCACCAAGGTGGCCTCTGCCGACAACATTGCTGATCCTCTTACCAAACCTCTGACACAAAAGATTTTCGACCAGCATGTAATTAGTATGAGTTTGCGGATTGTACATGAATGGTTCTGAGGGCTAGTGGGAGATTGTTGGACATGTGAGCCACGGGCGAACCATTCTTACAATAAATGTTATTGTAATATATATGTTTTATCAATAAAAGTTATTGATGTTTCACTTCCTTTCTGAAATTAAATGAATGAATGCACTATAAGGTCCCTCTGTACAATTAGGGTATGTACCATGACCATCTTGATGATCATATAGCTGTTGATTCATTAAATGAATCATAGAGGCTGGTGTTTGGATGAATATCTAAAGAGTTAGATAGAGGACTCATCAAGCACCGTCAAATGATTGTTAAGAGATGATCTCCATCCTGAGTAGGAGATGACAATCCTCTCTCACAAAGGTTGATATCTGACTGACGTCTTGATGCAGGTCCTCTGCATGGGAAAAGTGATTTGGAGGTGTTAGATTAGTTAAGTCAAATGGTTGACTTAGTGAGATCGAGATGACTTAAGTCCTATGTTGAATACTGTCACAGCATAGGCACACATCCTCTGATCGGAGACAGATGTGTTACTATATGTCTGAGGGTGTACATTTGGCAGACCAATAGGTTGATGACCTAACCAAGGTCTATACACCGGCAAGTTGGTGTGCATGTAAGGGTATATGAGTAATACGATCTCTCAAAGGGATCATACATGTTCACTTATGAACCGAAAGACATGATCTCACTCATGAGGTATTGGGACCTATCAAATTCCATGCATGGTCGTCGTGCTTTGGAAGCATGACAAGAATTTGAAGGTAATGCTTTGGGAAAGCATATGATCGATACCGATTCCCAATGATCAAGATTGAGAAACTTGGTGATCAAACCCTGAAGAAGACAATGTAAAATTGATCTACATCTTCAGGTTGATCATAAGTCTTCCAGTATGCAGGATGTATAGGTATTGGAAATACCTAAGGGTGATGTGATCATAAACGATTGTATAACCATGACGCTTCCATTCCGAGGGAGTGATGAAAGAGGTTTGGATTTTAGTGGCTCCTATCAGTAGAGAAGCAATCTGATATTGGTCCAAGTGTTGGACATTGGTCTGAATAAGATTCAGATGCAATGAGAAGATTAGATTTACGGTCTTGATTTAATCAAGCATCTATGGGAGGTACGTAAGATCTTGATTTGAGATAAGATCTCAACATCCAAGTCACTATACATGGAAGAATACAATCGTCATGTCCTTATCTCCAAGTATCTGCGGACAAAGCACATTATTTTTGAAGGAGATCAAGAATCATTCCTTTGATGAATTATTTATCCAAGCAACAAGATGTTGATAATTAAATGAGATTTAATTATAAAGAATAATATGAATAGGATTCATATTGTGAGAATGATTATCCAAGATAATTAAATGGGATTTAATTATCAAGGAAATGCAGATTGTAGATAGTACTATCCATAATATCTGTGTGTATATTATAAATATGATTTATAATATATTTGAGAGAGAGCACCTTTGTAAATAGCATTTGTTAATTGTTAATGTGAATTGGATTCGTATTAAGCAATTAATTAGAAATGTAATTTACAATTTAGTTTGGGTTGTGAATATGATTCACATATTTTCAATGGCATGATTGAAATATTCAATAATTAATTTATAATTAATTTAGTGGATAAGTTGCAAATAAATAAAAGATAATGATATAAATTAAAAAGAGAGATAATCCACCAAATACATGAGGTGGTGTCACCCATGACTTGGTCATGGGTGACCCCCATGTATTTTGGGTGGATTATTGTCATTCTAATTATTATCTCATTATCTTGTTATTATTGATTTTTTATTGAATTAAATTATGTTGATGATAATGCAACAAATATTTAATTTAATGTAAATTAATAAATTGTTGTTTTTGAATAACAATGATCATGGCCATTGATTAAATACACATATCAATCTAACCATTGATTTTGTGTATGCCATGGATTGTGATCCATGGATACCCAAACTAGTATATAAAGAGGGCAACCCTAGCCCTTTTGATAGACAACATTATTGTATACGCCTACTCTCTCTCTCACTCATCTGTCATTCTCGCCATCTCTCTCTAAAGGTGGCTGTCCACCTTGTGATTTTGAGGAAATAGCAATCGCCTCTACGCCATTGTGTTGTCGCTTCGATTGCTCGTGGATCTCCATCTTCTTTGGAGCTTCTTGCTCTAGAAGGAGACATCAGATTTTGTTGGATGAAATCAGGAGATTCAAGGCTTGGATCTTCATCGAGGATTGCGGAAAGCACATGTCTCATCATCGCGCCCGCAAGTGCCATCTTCATAGATCGGACTTGAATCAGGAGGATCTCTTGCTTTAGAGATCTAGTGATCGCAACCACGCTTCAAGAGGTATTTCTAATACTTTGTGGTTTGATGAAACAATCCAAGAAATGTTCTTGTGATCATGTGGTTTCATCTCATGATTTAAAAATTCTAAATTCCGCTGCATATAGCGACTAGTCACCCCGATCGCATAAGATGTGATCATCACGCTTCCGTGATGTGCTTGAGGATTCCTCGTATCCTTCATCTTGCACCTATCTCCTTATCCTAGGAACAAATCAATCGATCTGATCTAGGTTGATCCCTCGCACTCACACCTAGACCACTGGATCACATGATCCAATGGCGGAGCTTCGTCTTCCTCCTCCAAACATCTCCCTTCTCAGACGTTACACTCAACGAACCCCTTGCACCCTTCTAATTTTTGCCATGCCATCTCACATCCTCTCTGCTCCCTAACGACCTCCTCACATATCCCTAATGCCCCCAACATTCACGCGATCATCACTGCCAACAGAGAGGACATCTAGGAGGAGAAGTTGCCTTTGGATGACGCCTCCTCGATGGGCATCCAATGACCTAGAAGCATCCACCTGTCACAATCGGGCTTGGTGGAGCCAAGCCACCTCCGAAGTACCTCGGGACACCCACGTGGCCCAAGCCACCTGCACAAACCTCTGCCTCCCCTAGAGTTTTTAGATATTGCAAAATGGTCCAGCCCAAGCGCGCATGCCTCACATGCCACACCTGGGCATTTTGTAAAACACCCTCGCCGACTTTCTCTTATTGTATAAATGCCCCTCTCAGGGGATATTATGCATATTTATCTTTTCATTCATATAGTTTTTATTACATTTATTCCTTTGTATTATATTTATCATATCGTGAGTATATGAACTTTGTTTTGGGTTATTTCAATCTCATTTTATTTCATATTTCATTCTCTTTCCAATGTTATGATTGTTTATATGATTTGACACCTTACTATATCTGTTAAAATTCTAGATGTTCATTGTATGCTATGCTCATCATTTGAATGCCATTATTGAACCTTTGCTCGATTTTGATGCTCAATTTGTTGATGAAATTAAATTACCTTTAATTTTCTCATTATGTGAATTATGTTAGGGCATATTATTACCTACATAACATGACCTCTTGCATAATTTATTGCTATAAATCAAATAAAAATTGCATGGTTCTCCTCATTGCATCATATTCTCATTGGATATTGCACAACATTCATTTTGCATAAAATAAATAAAATACATTATCATTTTAGGATTCATGGTCTTGTATCATGACCATGCATCACATTTATTTGCATCATATTATTTTATCTCTGTATAATATTTACGTTATTCATTATTTGCAAATTATCTGAGCATTATGTAATATGTGCATTGAGTCTGCATATGCAGACCTGAATTTATTCACTCATTTTAATCAATAATTTCCGACAAATAGACAAGGAGGCTCATGTCCTTGTGTCGACCTTAATAAACTTGCTATGTAAAATTCTCCACATATT
The DNA here is from genome assembly GCA_037367405.1 of Ottelia alismoides. NCBI lineage: Eukaryota > Viridiplantae > Streptophyta > Magnoliopsida > Alismatales > Hydrocharitaceae > Ottelia > Ottelia alismoides. The sequence goes on from JAZKJV010002403.1 coordinate 764,484, forward strand.
CAAAAGTGTGGCCTTTGTTGAATCTTTTTTCATCTCCTATACTATAATTTACCATTTATAAGGGAGGCAGAAAACAATTCATCAAATTGCATCATTGTTGGGGACAAGACTCATCCTTATTTGTTTATTGAATTTTATTGTAATATTTTTGAGTTGATTATTTTCAAAACTTTAGGTCTTCATACTGTGTTTGCATCATTTGTTGATTAATTTTATTCATATTTTTCTAACATTTTTCTTTTGTGGAAGGATCCATGGATACCGAGGACACTTAAGAACCATGGAGGATAGGAGTCGGGATCTCTTGCTGTGACGAGCCCCTGAAGAAAACCTAGGAGAATTCAAGGAGATTTATTAACACATCATTCTATTTAAGTGATTTGTATAATTGTAATCATCGCATTTCCAGCGATCCTCTTTCAAGGGATCGCGTGTGTAAGCATGAACTTGAACATTTCATGTGGTGTGTGAAGTCTATTTCACCCTTGTCCGGGTGAGGCTTCACTTGAACGATCGAACCTAGGGCGAGGCACATGGCTCTTTGAGCTCCCTTTTCAAATATCAATTGTGCTTGCTTCGTGGATTAAGACACACATAATTCACGAAAAGTACATGCATCTCTACACTTAGTTAAATTAATTGGATTCTTTCCCGCTAATAGAAGCATGTTTAGGGTGCGGTTTCTTCGAATTGCATGCATTTAGCATAAAATTTTAATACAATCCTATATGTGCATGAAGTTTACTGGAGGCACTGTAAGTTTCTCTCTCAAGCATGTATCATGTATTTTCACGAATGCACTGGATTTTCTCGATCTTCCCCTGATTTATCACCTTGGAAAATCAAGGAAATTGGAAATGGTTGATTAGACGATGATTGCTTGATATGTGCTCTCTCATTAATACAATGATGAACTCAAGTTAAAATTGGGATTGTAATGCAAGCCAAAAAAATAAATGAAATAAAAATCACTCTTGGATTATGGGAGAACAACCCCCAACATTGTACGTAGGATGTTATGATTGTTAAGAGGTGAGGACGTATCCCTATGATAGTACCCAAAATATATCTCTAAACCTGCATAATGGACTTCAATTTTGAACGATCACCAATAAAATAGACAAGATAAATACAACTGAACCTTCACAGTCTTCACATGTGAGTCGATGAATCAAGGGTATTGCTTAAATAATTGAGGCTTAGATGATTATACTTCCTAATTCTCCTATAACCCTAGATGATCCACCCCCTCTTCATCTTCACACATCCAATCATCTCTGTAAATCCATCCACCTCTAACCATGCTAATCAACAGTTTAATTCCTTATCCAAATTCTTATTCTACTCTTGATCCTAAGCATAGGAGGAATTTTGTACAATCACTGATTATTCACCACGAGTCTCTATATCTCATTGCATATCCAATACTTAGGTTACTCTCAGCCTAAGTATAGGGAGACCCGAGTCATTCATTCTTCCTTATTCTTGTTCTTCTTATACTTAGGTCATTTTGACCTAAGTATAAGGGGGGCATCTGAGTCAGTTCTGCTATGTCACCTTATATTTAACCTGATATATGACTTCATATTACTTTTGTGCTATGAAGACATAGTATAAGTTAAGTATAGGGGGTATACCATATATATTGTATATATCTTTAGCCGTGGCTCATTCCAACGGTCTTGACTTACAACCATGCTGGATGGGAATGGACGCAACTATTCACATGAGCCTGGACCAGTCATTATTTCTATTGAGATTAAAAAAATCCCATAAAAATCGAAAAAATAAAAACAAAAATCACTACTGGAGTTGATGTATTCCTAACACATCCACTATCACTCAAGTCTTAAGGGTTTGAGGACACTTGATTTTTGAGATTTTGAAAGTCTGAGTTAACTAGCCTTAGTCTTTAGGGTTTTGGAACTTAATAATCTACACTTTCTTAGTTTGAAATATTTGAGTGTTATATCACACTCTTCATCTCTACATTCTAAAGAATACGATCATCACAACACTTTCACAATTAAATGATTAATGAGATGAGTTGAGTTATCACTTGAGGGACTGAAATAGTGGATTTGAGTTTAGACCCGACTTAATGATGCCCGAGGATGGGATATATTCAATGAAGGATTCAAGCAACCTAAGTGTCAGCAAACCCTAGCCAGTATGTGAACAAGTTCGCATGCTATAAATTGATATTTACTTATGTTCTAGGATGTAATGAAATTAAATAATGGTTGATCAATGTGCACCAACTCTTGGTAAAAGCAATGGAGCTAGCCAACCAAAAAGAAAAGAAAGCAATATTGAAAGACAATCTCTCTCAATTCAAAGTCAAGTATCAAAGAGCTTACACCAATGGCAAGTGCTCCCAACCATTTCAAAGTGTCCACTTGGACCATAGCTAATTAGGACCAAGGAGTCAGGCTAGCACCCCAAAAGGACTCTGCATTGTAAATGCTACAAGTCTGGGTGTAGAAGGTATATTAGATACCCAAAAAGGCACAACCGGTGCATTCTCAGGAACACAAGTGCATACGACTCCAAAAACTCTTGACGGACACACTAGTCAACAATCAAAAATATACATGCATTGAGTAGTATGGCACTCGATAGGATCCTTCTTCTAATGAGAGGGAGAGAAGAAAAATACACAATCATGTACCCTCCATTTTTCGGCCGTCCATCTACACTTTCAAGTCTGACAAACTAATAAGACGGTGGATTGAAAGCAAGAAAAGAATTGTTTCCTAGTGTTGAGGATTATGTCTAGAGGAGAGTCTCCTGGACTAGGACCTTGGGTGACATTTCAAATCGACTCTTATGATTGTAGTACACTAAATGTCATATCCATATATTATATGTACAAACATGGAGTCTAAAATTAGAGAATTTGGATTACTTTTGGATAAAGTATGGTTGAACTTAATTTTCTAGGATCACTCAAATTAAGGATCTTTGATGAATTGAGACTTTAAAATTCACATGAACTGTCAAGAATTAATCTAACTCCGTTATTCTTTGGATGCTCGAGGACGAGCATAGTTTAAGTATAGGGAGATGATGAATCTATGTTACATCATATTATTTATTATTTATTACCCTCCTAAATTAAAAAAATCAATAAAATTCACATTCAATTCACTAATATTAACAATTAGTACATTTTTATAATTAACCCTTATTGCTAACCCTAATTATTGTATATCTAACTCTAACATTTTATTTACTTTTATTAAAAATCTCAAAAAATCAGATAAATATTGTATATATTTATTATAGCTTTAAAAAGAAATTAAAACTATAAAAAATAACAAACCAATCAAAAATAGTATTTTTTATCTATTAAAATACTCACCAAAAATATTTCTTTGTGTTTTTTATCTCTTTTGATGTCGTGTCCGACATAAAACTTGTAGATCTCATCGAGATCTACAACTTTCATATTTCGATATTTTGCTAATTCCTCTTCCTTTTATTTCTTTTCTAATTTCTCTTTTATTTTTCAATTTTTGAATATTCTGAATAGGCCATGTGGCACCCTCTGGGCCGCCCATGTGGCGCCCTCTGGGCTGCCCATGTGGCGCCCTCTGGGCCGCCCATGTGGCTGCCCCTCTTTGCACCACCTGCCACCCTTCACATCCCTTAAATCCTCCCATGTATGCCTTCATCTTAGTTGTTCCTCACCTGATCTCCCTCAGTTGTCCGATCAACTCCCTCCACTCATCTGAATCGCCCCCTTCTGCCTTTAGCTCAGCTGTCAGATGATATCACATTAAATGACTGAGCGCCTTCCACATAATCAGTTACCCGTAGTTGTTGGATGACGCTCGGAATCCCATCTCATCCCTCGCCTTGCACCTATCTCCTGGCTCTAGGATCAGATCAATTGATCTGATCTAAGCCGCTCCCTCGTGCTCACACCTAGACTGTTGTTTCACACTATCATCTAAGCCGCTCCCTCGTACTCACACCTAGACTGTTGTTTCACATTATCCAATGGTAGAGCTTCGTCTTCCTCCTCCAAATATATCCCTTCTCAAACGTTACACTCGATGAACCCCTCGCCCCCTTCCCATTTTTTCCATGCCATCTCACACCCTCTCCATTCCCTATCGTCCTCCTCATGCAGCCCTAACTCCCCCAATCTTCGTGTGACCATTACTGCTCGTTGCAACGGCACCACCATCCCCTCTTGACCTTTACAAAATCAACCCTTCACCAGTAAGGGTTGGAGCTCCACCAGCTATAAAGCCTCCTCCTCTGCCTTCAATTTCCTTCATACACCATTACGTAGGCCTCGACCTAGCTCCCCTCCCTCATCCGTGATAGAGGTGGAGTGGATTGAGGGGTGATGATGACCGACATGCCTAGGTGTTGACCCATGGCTCTGACCATATCGCAAGCCCTCCCTGAAGTTGCCCAAGCTCCACTTCGTTGCTGTGCGAGTCAAGCAACGACCGGAGGGCCACATCGGTCCTCAGCCTAAGACCATCCTCCGCCATAGTTCATCTCCAATAAAGTAACTCCCTCTTCCTCAATTTTCTGTGATTTTTCTTCTATTTTTCCTGTCACATACGATGCACCCCACCATCACCTGACCATCTCATAAGCTTTGTCGCACCACCTCCATCTTCGTGACACCCTCCGCTCATCCATTCCCTTCACCAGAACCTCATTCAGATCTGCCCCATTTCTTCTTTGGCTCGCTGGAGAAGACCCCTGGTCCCCCCTCCTCCGCCTCCACTAGACCTCCACTTCACTCACAAACTCCATATACGCACCTTCGACTACTTTAACCACCTGCAGGGCCTTCCATCTTCATTGATCAGACGTGGGAACCATGCCTTGACCTCCTTCACCATCTTTGACCATCCAAGCTCTAGCCTCCATCACTAGATGCTCAGAAGGTTGCCCTGACCGTTAGCATGCCAGTAAGGGCACAACAGAGCTCTGGCACCCTCGCTGGAGCTCCAATCACGCCACCCATTCTTCAACAGAGAAGACAATCGGGAGAAGCAACTGTCATTGGATGGCGTCTCCTCAACGACCATCCAACGACTTCGAAGCATTCACGTTGTCACAACCAACACAGCTAGGCTCGGTGGAGCTAAGCAACCTTCGAAGCGCCTTGGTCCACCCATGTGGCCCGAGCCACTTGCTCAAACCTTACAACTCACGCCGAGTCTATCATGTACACATGCAACACATGTACAGGTTGGGTTAATTGCAGAAAAGCCCCTAGAGTTTTCAAATATTGCAAAATGGTCCAACTCAGGCGTTCATGCCTCACGTGTCGTGCCAGCGCATTTTGCAAAGCATCCCCGTCAGTTTTCCCTTATTGCATAAATGCCCCTTCCTGGGACAATTATGCATATTAATCTTTTTATTCCTATAGTTTTTATTACATTTATGCCCTTGCATTCTATATATCATATATTAAGCATATGAACTCTGTTTTGGTTGATTTCAGTCTCATTTTGTTGCATATTTCATTCTCTTTCTAGTGATAGATTTGTTTATCTGATTTAACACTTTAATATACCTATTAAAATTCTATGTGTTCATTGTATACTCTAGTCATAATTTGAATTCCATTATTGAACCTGTGCCTGATTTTAATGCTCAATTTATTAATGAAATTAAATCACCTTTATTTTGCTCAGTATGTGAATTATTTTAGGCACATTATTACCTGTATATAATAACATATTACTTCATTTTATTGCTAAAAATCAAATAAAAATTGCATGGTTCTCGTCATTGCACCATATTCTCATTGGATCTTGCACCGTATTTATTTTGCGTAAAAATAGAATAAAATAAAATACATTATCATTGTGGGATTCATGTTCTTGTATCATGGCCTTGCATTACATTTATTTGCATCATATTATTTTGTCCCTTCTACTTTTTGCATTATTTATTATCTCGCATATTATATGAGCATTATGTAATATATGCATTGAGTCTGCATATGGAGACCTATATCATGGAATTTATTCGCTCATTTTTAATCAATAATTTTTGATAGATAGACAAGGAGGCTCGTGTCCTTGTGTTCGACTTTGGTAAACTTGTCAAATAAAATCCTCCACATATTCAAAAGTGTGTGTTTTGTTGAATCATTTTTCATCTCCTATACTACAATATACCATTCTTAAGTGAGGCAGAACATGGTTCATAAATTGCTTTTAATGCTCCTGTGAGGAAAATCAAGGCAACTCAGGGTACTATAGGTTTCCTCAACAGGGGGACAACCGTCGCCATAATCATCTGATTGCGAGCGATAGAATAGCTTGAATCCAGTTCAGCAAGGAATACCGGAACTGCCATTTGTTGGCGATGTTCTTTTTGTTTGGGGCAGGTGCACCTTGGAATGCATGCTTTATATCGTCTAAATAAAGATTTTAAAAGAGAGTACTCATCTAATGGATTACATGCTTTCTATATATTGAGCATGTCAAAATACGTCTGGTATATTCTACTTGAATTCTTCTCTTGGCCATATATGGCTTGAATAGAAGTTTACATGGCATTCGCCATGTTGTAGTACACCAGATCATCTGCAATCATGTCGATGACACACCATGATCTAAGAACTGACCATTTCATCATCTTTTGTCCAAGTGATGTATTTTTCAGTTTTTTCAGCAGGTTCTGGCTCCAATAAATTATGTTCCTTGTCGTATCCATGTACAATCATGAGGAATATGTGGGGACCATTTGGAATAATTGGTCTCATCTAACTTGGTGTCGAGCCAAATGAGGGTAGTCGATGGCTTCCTCCATCATATCCTTCTAAGATGGCACTTCATTGGGAGATCTTGAAGTATAGTGACAGACCTGTTGAAGTAGAATATGAAAAAGAAATAAACATGAAAACTTGACTAGATCATACTAGCAACTATTGGATTATGGCGACATGGTATTGATATGGTGGTAACCAAAAAATGAGATATCGAGCAATAGTCGAGCATGGTATTGGGAAGGGTGTTTGGGATTTCTGGAAGAACTATGGATGGGTTAGCGGGGATTGTAGATGGGGGTGGAGGGGGAGCTTCTTCATTGGGCATGCAGTAAGGGCAGAAGGAGTAAAGTTTGACTGGGCAGAGGCGGGGGTGGGGTTACAGAGCTTGGATGGGCGTGCGGGGGCGGCGTGGGGCGAAGGCGAGAGGGGCTCTTTATTAGACGTGGGGGCAGCATGGTATTCTGTTGGGGGCGATGTGGGGCTTTGTTGTGCGTAGGGGTAGCATGGGGTTCTAGGCTTTAGGCTTCGTTGTGCAGGAGTGGCATGGGACGGAGGCCAGGGTGGTTCTTCGTTGGGCGTTGGGGAAGCGTGGGATTTGTGGGGTGGGGAGGTATAAGATTTTGGATGCGAGGGCGGCATGGGTGAGAGGAGAGGAAAGAGGGTTTTGTTTTACGAGGCGTGGGGTTCATGGGGTGGAGGCGAGGGGGTTTAGGGCGACCGTCACAGGGGGACCTGCGCTCTAATACGAAGTTAAACTCAATTAACTTACTTTTTCATTCATCAAAGGAATCCCTAGGGTTTTTATATAGGTATAGAGTCCTAGGGTTAGGGGTAGAGTTTGTTACATTAGATGTTAAAATTAGACTTCTTCTTTACAAACTTTTACATCACAATCCATGTGGATAACTCCCATCAATTTAACCATTAAAGTTAATAGACCCCGTCGAAATATGCTAAGTACACCCTTCTTGTTCATTAAAATTATAGCTTCATGCCATTCAGTTTCCTCTTCTCCCTTCCTTTCAAATCTCATTTCATGCTCTCCGTTGGAAGCTATCCATTCTGAGACCGTTCCACCACAGGTATCTCACTATCTACAAAGGTTACGTCCAAGCAATTATGGCACAACACGCTGATAACTACATGTTGTGTACGATCATCGTTCTCCACAAGGAAACCTTCCTGACTGGAGAGGGAGAAACCTCTCCCATTGAACTGCTGAAACAAATAGAAGCAACAATTACTACTACTGAGAGAAAAAAGCCAAACAGATCGATTGGGATTGCACCTTTGGAATCACAGGGGGTGATCTAGGGTTCCCCTTTCTCCGAGATGGAGAGGGAACAATTGTGGGTTTAGACAGTGCGAATCATCTCATGACCTCTCTCATATATACTTGAGAAAGGTAGCCATGCTTTAAGGTTCTAACAGAAGAAGATTAAGTAGTGATGCTTCTATGGTGAATAAGAATGGATTAATGGTGATAAGAGGGAGTGACAGCGACAAAAAACAAGGAAGAAGAGGGAGGATAAGAAGAGAAGCAAATTAATATGAGAAGAAATAAAAAAATAGTGAGAAGGAAGTGGGTAGTTGACTGCCTATGATTGGGTGCTCCTAGCGCACATGTAATAGCCTCAATCGCCGACGATGCAAGAAGCTTGGCGCTAGTTGGAGACACATACGAAGGCGACTGGAAGTCTTCAGGTCACAACAACAACCGCTTGATTACTGTTGCTCTATGCAGAATCCTCTACTATTACAGCACATGTTGTAATGTAGGGGATACATTTGATGACGATCCCTGACCCTCTATGAGGGTCGTCCGATCCTCATCCAACGGATCCCCTGAATTACAACAGGGGCTTTTATAGCATAGGATCCGTCCTCTGCTTGATGGAGAAGCAGTCACACACATTGGACCTAAGGAAGAGGATCCTCTTGTGTAATGGGTATTACAACAGAGGTGTTGTAATTTCCACAAACAATTATGATTTTGATTTCCAAAATAAAATCTTATGGAACCAATGTTCCATATATAATTCGTATTTCATTCAAATTCGAAGGCATTTGTTGTTTTATCTTAATGGTCACAAGTTCAATTCTCTTATAAATGGCATTTAAGTTTCTTAAATGATGAATGGATCTTTTACCATTAAGATAAAATAGCAAATGCCCTCGGATTTGAGCAAAATTTTAACAATATGTGGGAAAATAGTCGAAACTATAGTTCATAAGGTTGGATTTTGGAAACCAAAATCGCAAATTTTTTGACAATTATAGTACCTTTGTTGTAATACCCATTACAACAGAGGATCCTCTTCGTGAACCTAACAACATTATTCCTTGGGGTCTATGGGAATATGGGTTGTCGAATGAGGGCTCGAAGGAAGGTTGAGGAGAGCTACCATGGCGCCACATGGCATCACCACAAAAACCCTTAACGAGAAAAATAAAGAGATATGCGTATAGGGAATTAGGGATCAAATCACCAAAAAACTTTCAATTGAAAGATGTAGGAAATGAATTTTCCCACAATTTTAATGTAGACATCAGAGTTCAATTCGGTTCCTATAAGGAGTTAGCATGTTCGGAACTCAAATACTTGTGTAGTATACTTGTATTTGAGGGGTTTCGAATTTTAAATCTACATTTATCTTTTAGATATAAGTTTTTATATTTTGTTTTTATAATATACATTTTTAGGCACATTTTAAATTTTTATTTTATTAACGAAGTTAGAAAATATGGTTAGTGTTATAGCTTGGTTTGAAATGCCTATGAATCCTGGGTTTTTATTTCTTGTTTATATTAATTTTGAATCGTATTTTTTATCTTTATATTTTGAATATATAAAAATTATATAAAGGAAATTTACAGAGATATATACAACAACCAGTGATTGATATATGTGCCTGAATTAGTATACAAGTATGAAACTACCTACGTATATCTATAGCCATTAGATCCAAATTCCAATTTTCCATATTGAACCTTATTTTTCCAAAAAAATATACCTAGTAAAATAGTTTTGTTTTAACGTTTAACCTTAAAAGTGAATATGATTCAATTGGAAATGCCATTTGTTGTTAAATTTTACATCACAAAATAAGCTTATAGCAATAAATATGTAATCTGAGATTAAGTATACAACAACAATGTTATAATTGTAAAATTACCATTGATTCTTGGATTTCACATTGAAGGTGAATATATATTGCTATTCTGCAAGCAATGGTTCTCTATATCAACAACTATCTATTGCCATCCTTTTCTGTGAAATTTACTGATTGTTGTTAACTTTAGTAACGATTAGAACAAAAAGTCTTGAGAATGATAATGCATAACAGTTGCTATATGATTCGAGTATAATGATATAACAGTAATTAATAGTTACCCTTTGACATTCTCTTTCAAAAATATCTTAATTGTGGTAATTTTTAATAATGAATATAACAAAATTCATGTGAAAGCAATAAATAACCATTTGCTATATGATTTGTGGACGACGATATAGTAAAAACACATATTAGTTTCTACAAATTTCAAAACACAACAGTCTACACAAATTATTCGACTTTTGCGATTAAAGCAATGTCTCGTGGACGACGATGGAAATAACAAAGTCAACCAGAAAATTGAGTACCTCAATAAAAGATCGCGACCGCGGTAAAAGTGAACAAGTTGCATACACAATATAAAGTCATTTTGATTGTTTTCATAGTTAACATGAAATACAACAATTTTCAAACTACACGAAATATAATTAAGAAGCAAACCTTTGGACAATGTATACAAAAATGTTGATCAAAATCTAGAGGCACTGCGACATTTCGAGGGGAAAGAAAAATCAGTGAAAGGTGCCTCAATTATATGGGCATTCTAGATATAGTTGACCTTCCATTGAAAGCAAAATGCCACATGAACTATTCTTCTCTGGAGATGTGGATCATGTGTTGTAATGTGTTTTACAGCAGAGAGGTGTTGTAATTTTAATTTTTATTCTTTGTGATTTTCATTTTGAAAATTTAATCTTATGAATTATATCTTCAACTGATGTCCCACATATCCTCCACTCTAAATTTTGCTCAAATCAGATATCATTTGTTATTTTATCTTGATGATCAAAGGTCTGATTTACATTTAAGATACTTAAATCCTATTTAAAAAAGAATCAAGTTTTCAACCATAAAATAGCAAATGACCTCATATTTGAGCGAAATTTAAAGAATATACGAAACATTAGTAGAAAATGTAATCCATAAAGTTGGATTTTTAAAATGAAAATCGTAAAGCAAAAAATTAAAATTACATCACCTCTGTTGTAAAACACATTACAACAGAGGATCATATCTCTTTCTCTCCATCTCCTTCCTTTCGCCATCTCCTCATGCAACTGAAAATGTACACTCCTCCTTTTCTCTCACGTACTACCCACACACTAAAAGGCAAAAGAAAATCACCGTTTTATCCTTTAGATGCTATCAAATTTAATATTGATGCCAATATCTTTCACATAATAGAGAAACCCACCATCACTACAACATTATAATCATCTCTTTCACTTATCGTTCCCTTCTGAACTATTCATGAGCTACCCACATCTTCTTCTGACCTTGGTTGCTCCCACGTTATTGTGACCAGACAAACTACGAGATCATTCAAAACTCACATCAGATGGAGACCCCCTCCCCCCACCCATTGCGATAAAGAAATGAATAACTTCGTAATTCATTGTTATATCCTCTAATGTAAAAATTATTACAAAGAATTATTATTCATCACAACTTTATTTCAGAAATAAAACATAACTTTACAATTAATAATATTCATTACTACAGATTTAGCATCCTCTTACTCACCTTTGTCCACTCTCTTCTAGCCTTGCCCTTGGTGCACCTTGCATGCCCCACCCAAGTTCCGTCTCTCCTCTACATGGCTCCTCCTTAAAGAATCACTCTTGCATCCTCGCTTCCTCGAGCATCTCCCTCCCTCCCACTTTGTGCTTCGATTTGGTACAAGCCCTAACAGTACTCCTAACCCATCTGTAGCTCTTCCTACGAAGAGTGCTAACTTCCCGACCTAGTGTGGCTACCCTCTTAACTAACATGCCCATGGCCCTTCTATCCCCGCACGATTTTGGTGCGACCAAGATTGCCTATTGTCCCCTTCACCTGTCATGTAGCACAATCATCAACACCCTTTATCACCCCATACTAGCTCTAGATCAGTGTCTCCGATGAACTAAGTCCCTACTGTGTCTGTTTGAGATGGATAAGAGAAGAGCGAGGAAGGCATATCCACCATTTAGATATGTATATCATGGGCATGATCAGATTATCGTGAGGATGAGCTCATTGCAGGCAAAGGCGTATGTGTAAGACATATTAAATTTACGGGGATGAAGACGTAATTTGCAGTACATCAAGGTTAAAATATAGTTACATTACTAATGAGAGAATGCGATTGCATCGAAAGTTCATTTTATAAAATTTGGTATAACTGGTGGAAGGGATGCGACCTCGAGAGGCATGCCAAAATGTCTTGAGATAGATTGAAGGTTTTAAAAATCGTTCGGTTCGACCAGCTAAACCAAGAATGGGAAGAAAAATGACCCACTCACCTATTTTTTACTACGAAAACAAAAATCAGTCAAAATCGATCAAAACTTGGTTGAAATAATTGAACTAAACCATTGATTCAACCCTCCATTTTATGACAATCCTCCATTTTATGACAGAATAATTTTCGATAGTTTAATAAAAGAGTTTAATGGGCTGCCCACTTGGGGCAGCCAACAATGACTACCCCCGTGCCGTTTTCGGTATTTTTTATTTTTTTTGAAAAATATCTCCATGTATATTCATCCATATATCCCTCCTATATGCCATTTGAATTTTGTCAGAAACAGAGACTCCTACGGCCTCCATCGAGATGGTGTCGATTTAAAAAATCATGTTACCGTTAAAAAATGATTGTCTGGATAGGGGGCGTAGGAGTCTCTGTTTCTGACGAAATTCGAATGGCATATAGGAGGGATATAGGGATGAATATACATGGTGATATTTTTCAAAAAAATAAAAAAAATGCCGCAAACGGCACGGGGGCGGTCATGTTGGCTGCCCCAAGGGGGCAACCCCATTAAACTCTTAATAAAATGCAAGCTTTTGGAAACTCTTCGTAATCTAATCTCATTCTACCCATATTATAATTTATTTTATCTCTTCTCCTTTCACATGTGTCAATGATTCATTATTGGATGTTCCTTCATGACACACGACCATTGCCTCTCGCTTCCCACGTTGTGCATGAAGATGTCTCCTTCCAAAAAAACCAACGAAGAAGATATTTTAATAGTCATGAGAATCAATAAAATAACAATTCTTGTCATAACTAGATTTATATACTTTTAAAATTATTAATTATATATATCACCTATATGTATTTATGTGAATTCTACACTATGTTATTCATTCCCTTTTGAATTTTTAATAACATTATACCCCTAAATTTTGAGAAATTTCACTTGTGTTAATATATTCTTAAAAAATTCACAATATTGTTCTTATATTGATATGACGTAGGAGCACAACTGTACTAATAAAATATCCTTCCTGTGCATTTTGCAAAAAATAAGTCTATGTAAGTGTTATTGGAAAAACATGGAAGGACATGAGTTTACAAACTCTCTAAAAATATGATGCAACACTTTTTATATTTATTTGTAAGATATATTTGTTTACTTCAGTTCGACCCGGTTGAACCATATAAACAAACCAACAATACAACGGCTTGATCTTTTTTTATTTTTGTAAACTGTTTACATCATCACCAGTTCGACCAGTCGATCTCACTGATCCGGTCATAAAAATAAAAAAATCGATACCTACTCGGTTTGATGTCCAATTCAGCTTGGATGAAACTGTAAAATAAAATTAGACGAGCATGTCATAGATTAATCTAATAGTATATATATATATATATATTATAGGTTTAACCAAGGAAAAGCTTGTTTTATTGGAAGATAGCTAGGGCTGAAAAAGCTTGTGGGTCATATATCTTATTATTCAAAGAGAGTGTCGAAAGAATTATATATATGTGTACCGTTTGGTCTTTTTATTCTTTTATGTTCCGTCTTATGTAGTTTACCCATAGGGTTTTCTCTATATAAGAGACCCTAGGGTTCTCTGGAATAAACATAATTCTTATTTCTTCTAACATGATATCATATCCTAAACCCTAGCTTCACAGGTTTCCTTTCATCGTCTTATAGGAGATTTTCAAAGATTTACAGTGGCTTTATCTTCTGTGGAGATCCCATGGACCTATCAGGACGCATTGAAAATTGATTGTCGACGGACTGCAATGGAGGATGAGATGGCTGCCCTACAGTCGAGGGGCACATGGAGCTTGGTTACTGCTCCTTTAGGAGCATCTGTAGTTAGCTGCAAATGGGTATTTACTGTCAAGTATCATGCAGATGGCAGCCTGGATCGATACAAGGCACGGCTAGTGGCACTTGGTTTCACTCATACTTATGGAGTGGACTATATGGATACCTTCTCTCCAGTCGCCCGTCACTCCACTCTTCGTATTCTTCTGTCTGTAGCTGTGGTACGTGATTGGCCCTTGTTCCAGCTAGATGTTAAAAATGCATTTTTGTATGGGGATCTGCAGGAGGAAGTCTACATGCAACAGCCTCTGGGGTTTGCTGCTGAGGGGGAGAATCATATGGTATGCAGACTTCATAAGGACATATATGGCCTTAAACAGAGCCCAAGGGCATGGTTTCAGAAGCTTTCCCATTTAATTGAGGGACAAGGATTCAAGAGATCCGATGCAGATCACTCACTGTTCATCCAGAAGACTACTCGAGGTACAGTTGTCATCATGGTGTATGTTGATGACATTTTGGTCACAGGAGATGATGCTCAAGGGATAGAGATGACCAAAGCAGTGTTGGGTCGTCAATTTGTTACAAAGGATCTGGGCACACTACGATACTTTCTGGGACTGGAGCACCAGGAATGCACAGGGTCTAGTAATGACCCAGAGGAAATATATTACAGATATGCTGATTGAGGCGGGCATGGCTGAATGCAGACCGTCTACTTCCTATAGTTTTTATTACATTTATGCCCTTGCATTCTATATATCATATATTAAGCATATGAACTCTGTTTTGGTTTATTTCAGTCTCATTTTGTTGCATATTTCTTTCTCTTTCTAGTGATAGATTTGTTTATCTGATTTGACACTTTAATATACCTATTAAACTTCTATGTGTTCATTGTATACTCTAGTCATAATTTGAATGCCATTATTGAACCTTTGCTTGATTTTAATGCTCAATTTATTAATGAAATTAAATCACCTTTATTTTGCTCAGTATGTGAATTATTTTAGGCACATTATTACCTGTATATAATAACATATTACTTCATTTTATTGCTAAAAATCAAATAAAAATTGCATGGTTCTCCTCATTGCACCATATTCTCATTGGATCTTGCACCGTATTTATTTTGCATAAAAATAGAATAAAATAAAATACATTATCATTTTGGGATTCATGTTCTTGTATCATGGCCTTGCATTACATTTATTTGCACCATATTATTTTGTCGCTTCTAATTTTTGCATTATTTATTATCTCGCATATTATATGAGCATTATGTAATATATGCATTGAGTCTGCATATGGAGACCTATATCATGGAATTTATTCGCTCATTTTTAATAAATAATTTTTGATAGATAGACAAGGAGGCTCGTGTCCTTGTGTTCGACTTTGGTAAACTTGTCAAATAAAATCCTCCACATATTTAAAAGTGTGTGTTTTGTTGAATCATGTTTCATCTCCTATACTACAATATATCATTCTTAAGTGAGGCAGCACATGGTTCATAAATTGCTTTTAATGCTCCTGTGAGGAAAATCAAGGCAACTCAGGGTACTATAGGTTTCCTCAACAGGGGGACAACCGTCGCCATAATCATCTGATTACGAGCGATAGAATAGCTTGAATCCAGTTCAGCAAGGAAAATCGGAACTGCCATTTGTTGGCGATGTTCTTTTTGTTTGGGGCAGGTGCACCTTGGAATGCATGCTTTATATCGTCTAAATAAAGATTTTAAAAGAGAGTACTCATCTAATGGATGACATGCTTTCTATATATTGAGCATGTCAAAATACATCTGGTATATTCTACTTGAATTCTTCTCTTGGCCATATATGGCTTGAATAGAAGTTTACATGGCATTCGCCATGTTGTAGTACACCAGATCATATGCAATCATGTCGATGACACTTACCATGATCTAAGAACTGGCCATTTCATCATCTTTTGTCCAAGTGATGTATTTTTTAGTTTTTTCAGCAGGTTCAGGCTCCAATAAAGTATGTTCCTTGTCATATCCATGTACAATCATGAGGAATATGTGGGGACCATTTGGAATAATTGGTCTCATCTAACTTGGTGTCGAGCCAAATGAGGGTAGTCGATGGCTTCCTCCATCATATCCCTCTAAGATGGCACTTCATTGGGAGATCTTGAAGTATAGTGACAGACCTGTTGAATTAGAATATGAAAAAGGAATAAACATGAAAACTTGACTAGATCATACTAGCAACTATTGGATTATGGCGACATGGTATTGATTTGGTGGTAACCAAAAAATGAGATATCGAGCAATAGTCGAGCATGGTATTGGGAAGGGTGTTTGGGATTTCTGGAAGAACTATGGATGGGTTAGCGGGGATTGTAGATGGGGGTGGAGGGGGAGCTTCTTCATTGGGCGTGCAGTAAGGGAAGAAGGAGTAAAGTTTGGCTGGGCAGAGGCGGGGGTGGGGTTACAGAGCTTGGATGGGCGTGCGGGGGCGGCGTGGGGTGAAGGCGAGAGGGGCTCTTCATTGGACGTGGGGGCAGCATGGTATTCTGTTGGGGGGCGATGTGGGGCTTTGTTGTGCGTGGGGGTAGCATGGGGTTCTAGGCTTTGGGCTTCGTTGTGCAGGAGTGGCATGGGACGGAGGCCAGGGTGGTTCTTCGTTGGGCGTTGGAGAAGCGTGGGATTTGTGGGGTGGGGAGGTATAAGATTTTGGATGCGAGGGCGGCATGGGTGAGAGGCGAAGAAAGAGGGTTTTGTTTTACGAGGCGTGGGGTTCATGGGGTGGAGGCGAGGGGGTTTAGGGCGACCGTCACAGGGGGATCTGCGCTCTAATACGAAGTTAAACTCAATTAACTTACTTCTCATTCATCAAAGGAATCCCTAGGGTTTTTATATAGGTATAGAGTCCTAGGGTTAGGGGTAGAGTTTGTTACATTAGATGTTAAAATTAGACTTCTTCTTTACAAACTTTTACATCACAATCCATGTGGATAACTCCCATCAATTTAACCACTAAAGTTAATAGACCCCGTCGAAATATGCTAAGTACACCCTTCTTGTTCATTAAAATTATAGCTTCATGCCATTCAGTTTCCTCTTCTCCCTTCCTTTCAAATCTCATTTCATGCTCTCCGTTGGAAGCTATCCATTCTGAGACCGTTCCACCACAGGTATCTCACTATCTACAAAGGTTACGTCCAAGCAATTATGGCACAACACGCTGATAACTACATGTTGTGTACGATCATCGTTCTCCAAAAGGAAACCTTCCTGACTGGAGAGGGAGAAACCTCTCCCATCGAACTGCTAAAACAAATAGAAGCAACAATTACTACTACTGAGAGAAAGAAGCCAAACAAATCGATTGGGATTGCACCTTTGGAATCCCAGGGGGTGATCTAGGGTTCCCCTTTCTCCGAGATGGAGAGGGAACAATTGTGGGTTTAGGCAGTGCGAATCATCTCATGACCTCTCTCATATATACTTGAGAAAGGTAGCCATGCTTGAAGGTTCTAACAGAAGAAGATTAAGTAGTGATGCTTCTATGGTGAATAAGAATGGATTAATGGTGATAAGAGGGAGTGAGAGCGACAAAAAACAAGGAAGAAGAGGGAGGATAAGAAGAGAAGCAAATTAATATGAGAAGAAATAAAAAAATAGTTAGAAGGAGGTGGGTAGTTGACTGCCTATGATTGGGTGCTCCTAGCGCACATGTAATAGCCTCAATCGCCGGCGATGCAAGAAGCTTGGCGCTAGTTGGAGACACATACGAAGGAGACTGGAAGTCTTCAGGTCACACCAACAACCGCTTGATTACTGTTGCTCTATGCAGAATCCTCTACTGTTACAGCACATGTTGTAATGTAGGGGATACATTTGATGACGATCCCTGACCCTCTATGAGGGCCGTCCGATCCTCATCCAACGGATCCCCTGAATTACAACAGGGGCTTTTATAGCATAAGATCCGTCCTCTGCTTGATGGAGAAGCAGTCACACACATTGGACCTAAGGAAGAGGATCCTCTTGTGTAATGGGTATTACAACAGAGGTGTTGTAATTTCCACAAACAATTATGATTTTGATTTCCAAAATAAAATCTTATGGAACCAATGTTCCATATATAATTCGTATTTCATTCAAATCCGAAGGCATTTGTTGTTTTATCTTAATGGTCACAAGTTCAATTCTTTTTTAAATGGCATTTAAGTTTCTTAAATGATGAATGGATCTTTTACCATTAAGATAAAATAGCAAATGCCCTCGGATTTGAGCAAATTTTAACAATATGTGGGAAAATAGTCGAAACTATAGTTCATAAGGTTGGATTTTGGAAACCAAAATCGCAAATTTTTTGACAATTATAGTACATTTGTTGTAATACCCATTACAACAGAGGATCCACTTCGTGAACCTAACAACATTATTCCTTGGGGTCTATGGGAATATGGGTTGTCGAATGAGGGCTCGAAGGAAGGTTGAGGAAAGCTACCATGGCGCCACATGGCATCACCGCAAAAGTCGAATAATTTTAATGTAGACATCAGAGTTCAATTCGGTTCCTATAAGGAGTTAGCATGTTCGGAACTCAAATACTTGTGTAGTATACTTGTATTTGAGGGGTTTCGAATTTTAAATCTACATTTATCTTTTAGATATAAGTTTTTATATTTTGTTTTTATAATATACATTTTTAGGCACATTTTAAATTTTTATTTTATTAACGAAGTTAGAAAATATGGTTAGTGTTATAGCTTGGTTTGAAATGCCTATGAATCCTGGGTTTTTATTTCTTGTTTATATTAATTTTAAATCGTATTTTTTATCTTTATATTTTGAATATATAAAAATTATATAAAGGTAATTTACAGAGATATATACAACAACCAGTGATTGATATATGTGCCTGAATTAGTATACAAGTATGAAACTACCTACGTATATCTATAGCCATTAGATCCAAATTCCAATTTTCCATATTGAACCTTATTTTTCCAAAAAAATATACCTAGTAAAATAGTTTTGTTTTAACGTTCAACCTTAAAAGTGAATATGATTCAATTGGAAATGCCATTTATTGTTAAATTTTACATCACAAAATAAGCTTATAGCAATAAATATGTAATCTGAGATTAAGTATACAACAACAATGTTATAATTGTAAAATTACCATTGATTCTTGGATTTCACATTGAAGGTGAATATATATTGCTACTCTGCAAGCAATGGTTCTCTATATCAACAACTATCTATTGCCATCCTTTTCTGTGAAATTTACTGATTGTTGTTAACTTTAGTAACGATTAGAACAAAAAGTCCTGAGAATGATAATGCATAACAGTTGCTATATGATTCGAGTATAATGATATAACAGTAATTAATAGTTACCCTTTGACATTCTCTTTCAAAAATATCTTAATTGTGGTAATTTTTAATAATGAATATAACAAAACTCATGTGAAAGCAATAAATAACCATTTGCTATATGATTTGTGGATGACGATATAGTAAAAACACATATTAGTTTCTACAAATTTCAAAACACAACAGTCTACACAAATTATTCGACTTTTGCGATTAAAGCAATGTCTCGTGGACGACGATGGAAATAACAAAGTCAACCAGAAAATTGAGTACCTCAATAAAAAATCGCGACCGCGGTAAAAGTGAACAAGATGCATACACAATATAAAGTCATTTTGATTGTTTTCATAGTTAACATGAAATACAACAATTTTCAAACTACACGAAATATAATTAAGAAGCAAACCTTTGGACAATGTATACAAAAATGTTGATCAAAATCTAGAGGCACTGCGACATTTCGGGGGGAAAGAAAAATCAGTGAAAGGTGCCTCAATTATATGGGCATTCTAGATATAGTTGACCTTCCATTGAAAGCAAAATGCCACATGAACTATTCTTCTCTGGAGATGTGGATCATGTGTTGTAATGTGTTTTACAGCAGAGAGGTGCTGTAATTTTAATTTTTATTCTTTGTGATTTTCATTTTGAAAATTTAATCTTATGAATTATATCTTCAACTGATGTCCCACATATCCTCCACTCTAAATTTTGCTCAAATCAGATATCATTTGTTATTTTATCTTGATGATCAAAGGTCTGATTTACATTTAAGATACTTAAATCCCATTTAGAAAAGAATCAAGTTTTCAACCATAAAATAGCAAATGACCTCATATTTGAGCGAAATTTAAAGAATATATGAAACATTAGTAGAAAAAGTAATCCATAAAGTTGGATTTTTAAAATGAAAATCGTAAAGGAAAAAATTAAAATTACATCACCTCTGTTGTAAAACACATTACAACAGAGGATCATATATCTTTCTCTCCATCTCCTTCCTTTCGCCATCTCCTCATGCAACTGAAAATGTACACTCCTCCTTTTCTCTCACGTACTACCCACACACTAAAAGGCAAAAGAAAATCACCGTTTTATCCTTTAGATGCTATCAAATTTAATATTGATGCCAATATCTTTCACATAATAGAGAAACCCACCATCACTACAACATTATAATCATCTCTTTCACTTACCGTTCCCTTCTGAACTATTCATGAGCTACCCACATCTTCTTCTGACCTTGGTTGCTCCCATGTTATTGTGACCTGACAGACTACGAGATCGTTCAAAACTCACATCAGATGGAGACCCCCTCCCCCCACCCATTGCGATAAAGAAATGAATAACTTCGTAATTCATTGTTATATCCTCTAATGTAAAAATTATTACAAAGAATTATTATTCATCACAACTTTATTTCAGAAATAAAACATAACTTTACAATTAATAATATGCATTACTACAGATTTAGCATCCTCTTACTCACCTTTGTCCACTCTCTTCTAGCCTTGCCCTTGGTGCACCTTGCATGCCCCACCCAAGTTCCGTCTCTCCTCTACATGGCTCCTCCTTAAAGAATCACTCTTGCATCCTCGCTTCCTCGAGCATCTCCCTCCCTCCCACTTTGTGCTTCGATTTGGTACAAGCCCTAACAGTACTCCTAACCCATCTGTAGCTCTTCCTACGAAGAGTGCTAACTTCCCGACCTAGTGTGGCTACCCTCTTAACTAACATGCCCATGGCCCTTCTATCCCCGCACGATTTTGGTGCGACCAAGATTGCCTATTGTCCCCTTCACCTGTCATGTAGCACAATCATCAACACCCTTTATAACCCCATACTAGCTCTAGATCAGTGTCTCCGATGAACTAAGTCCCTACTGTGTCTGTTTGAGATGGATAAGAGAAGAGCGAGGAAGGCATATCCACCATTTAGATATGTATATCATGGGCATGATCAGATTATCGTGAGGATGACCTCATTGAAGGCAAAGGCGTATGTGTAAGACATATTAAATTTACGGGGATGATGACGTAATTTGCAGTACATCAAGGTTAAAATATAGTTACATTACTAATGAGAGAATGCGATTGCATCGAAAGTTCATCTTATAAAATTTGGTATAACTGGTGGAAGGGATGCGACCTCGAGAGGCATGCCAAAATGTCTTGAGATAGATTCAAGGTTTTAAAAATCGTTCGGTTCGACCAGTTAAACCAAGAATGGGAAGAAAAATGACCCACTCACCTAATTTTTACTACGAAAATAAAAATCAGTCAAAATCGATCAAAACTTGGTTGAACTAATTGAACTAAACTATTGATTAAACCCTCCATTTTATGACAATCCTCCATTTTATGACAGAATAATTTTCGATAGTTTGATAAAAGAGTTTAATGGGGTTGTCCACTTGGGGCAGCCAACAATGGCTGCCCCCGTGCCATTTTCGGTATTTTTTATTTTTTATTGAAAAATATCGCCATGTATATTCATCCATATATCCCTCCTATATGCCATTTGAATTTCGTCAGAAACAGAGACTCCTACGGCCTCCATCGAGATGGTGTCGATTTAAAAAATCCTGTAACCGTTAAAAAATGACTGTCTGGATAGGGGCCGTATCAGTCTCTGTTTCTGACGAAATTCGAATGGCATATAGGAGGGATATAGGGATGAATATACATGATGATATTTTTCAAAAAAAGTAAAAAAACGCCGAAAACGGCACGGGGGCGGCCATGTTGGCTGCCCCAAGGGGGCAACCCCATTAAACTCTTAATAAAATGCAAGCTTTTGGAAACTCTTCGTAATCTAATCTCATTCTACCCATATTATAGTTTATTTTATCTCTTCTCCTTTCACATGTGTCAATGATTCATTATTGGATGTTCCTTCATGACACACGATCATTGCCTCTCACTTCCCACGTTGTGCATGAAGATGTCTCCTTCCAAAAAAAACAACGAAGAAGATATTTTAATAGTCATGAGAATCGATAAAATAACAATACTTGTCATAACTAGATTTATATACTTTTAAAGTTATTAATTATATATATCACCTATATGTATTTATGTGAATTCTACACTATGTTATTCATTCCCTTTTGAATTTTTAATAACATTATACCCCTAAATTTTGAGAAATTTCACTTGTGTTAATATATTCTTAAAAAATTCACAATATTGTTCTTATATTGATATGACATAGGAGCACAAGTGTACTAATGAAATATCATTCATGTGCATTTTGTAAAAAGTAAGTCTATAAGTGTTATTGGAAAAACATGGAAGGACATGAGTTTACAAACTCTCTGAAAATATGATGCAACACTTTTTATATTTATTTGTAAGATATATTTGTTTACTTCAGTTCGACCCGATTGAACCATATAAACAAATCAACAATACAACGGCTTGATCTTTTTTTATTTTTATAAACTGTTTACATCATCACCAGTTCGACCAGTCGATCTCACTGATCCGGTCATAAAAATAAAAAAATCGATACCTACTCGGTTTGATGTCCAATTCAGCTTGAATGAAACTGTAAAATAAAATTAGACGAGCATGACATAGATTAATCTAATAGTATATATATTATAGGTTTAACCAAGGAAAAGCTTGTTTTATTGGAAGATAGCTAGGGCTGAAAAAGCTTGTGGGTCATATATCTTATTATTCAAAGAGAGTGTCGAAAGAATTATATATCTGTGTACCGTTTGGTCTTTTTATTCTTTTATGGTCCGTCTTATGTAGTTTACCCATAGGGTTTTCTCTATATAAGAGACCCTAGGGTTCTCTGGAATAAACACAATTCTTATTTCTTCTAACATGATATCAGATCCTAAACCCTAGCTTCACAGGTTTCCTTTCATCGTCTTACAGGAGATTTTCAAAGATTTACAGTGGCTTTATCTTCTGTGGAGTTCCCATGGACCTATCAGGACGCATTGAAAATTGATTGTCGGCGGACTGCAATGGAGGATGAGATGGCTGCCCTACAGTCGAGGGGCACATGGAGCTTGGTTACTGCTCCTTCAGGAGCATCTGTAGTTAGCTGCAAATGGGTATTTACTATTGAGTATCATGCAGATGGCAGCCTGGATCGATACAAGGCACGGCTAGTGGCACGTGGTTTCACTCATACTTATGGAGTGGACTATATGGATACCTTCTCACTCATACTTATGGAGTTGGGTCGTCAATTTGTTACAAAGGATTCTGGCACACTACGATACTTTCTGGGACTGTAGTTCGCCAGGAATGCACAGGGTCTAGTAATGACCCAGAGGAAATATATTACAGATATGTTGATTGAGACAGACATGGCTGAATGCAGACCGTCTACTACTCCTATGGACCCTAGCATGAAATTGTATGATAATGATACAGAAGAGGTTGACAAGAGAAGGTATAGAGAAATGGTGGGGAAGCTTCTTTACATAACTATAACCCGACCTGATATTGCCTTAGCAGTTAGCCCGGTAAGCCAGTTCATGGAACATCCGAGACAGGTACATATGGATGCTATATATATGATACTCAGGTATCTAAATTCGTCTCCTGGCATGGATTGTTGTTCAGAAAGGAAACCAATTTATCTGTTTCTGCATGTGCGGATGCTGACTATACAGGATGCCCTAAGGATTGAAAGTCTACCTCAGCTTTGTTGTGTTTGTAGGTAGCTCTCTAGTTTCTTAGAAAAGCAAGAAACAAACCGTTGTGGCTAGATCCAGTGCAGAATATGAATATAGGGCTATGGCACAGGCAAGTACAGAAATGATGTGGGTTCGAGTTGTATTAGAAGACTTGCATGTAGATGTACCTCTACCAATGCAGCTACAGTGTGATAATCAAGCTGCATTGTTCATTGCCAATAATCATGCTTTTCACGAGAGAACCAAGCATATTGAAGTAGATTTTCACTACACCAGAGACATGATCCAAAAGGGATTGATTTCTACTTCACATGTTAGTCCTGGGGAGCAGACTGCCGATATCTTCACCAAACCGCTTCTCAGAGGACCATTCCAGAAATGCACTTCCAAGCTGAACATGATCGATATCTATGCTCCATCTTGAGTGGGAGTGTCAAAAGAATTATATATCTGTGTACTGTTTGGTCTTTTATTCTTTTATGTTCCGTCTTATGTAATTATCCATGGGATTTTCACTATATAAGAGACCCTAGAGTTCTCTGAAATAAACACAATTCTTATTTCTTCTAACAGCGAGCACTTATAAAACATGATTTTCTTCTCTCATATGTGTGATTACATTTAAAGTTGTGCTTCCAATTGGTCTAAAAGCTAGCCTCCTTTTTTTATAGATTTTTGGGTGATCCCGATCGTGTTGTGATATTCTTTAATACCTACATGTATGTTTGGTTCGAGGGTTTTTGTATGGTGGGTAACCTTATAGAGAAGTGGATTATTCAATGGGTAATGTTTTTTTTTGTGTTTTGATGTTTGGTATGAGGGTTTGTTATTGTGAGTGTTTGTTGTGATTCAGATTGTATTGAAGTTTAGAAAAGTGATTAAAATTTGAATATTTTATAATTTTTAGATGAAAGATGATATATGATATTATTTTTTTATTGGAGTGGATGAAAGAGAAATAAGCTAGTTGATGTATTAAATTAGAGAAAGTGTTATTTTCAGGTGGGGCCGAAAGAGAAAGAGTAAAATATGGTTGCGAGACCCATAGGGGAGGAAATCAGAGGTTTGGATGAAAACCCTGATGACAACCTGAGGGTTTTCCTTGTATACATGGGATTTTGCTGGGTTACCCAGCAATCGAATGTGCTCTAGAAGTTCACCATGGAATGTAGTTCTCTTCATGTGTCGCGCCATTGGTGACAACAAAAGGAGGTTGTGATGCGATTGCAGCCTTAAATCAACAAGTCGCAGTCGAAAGTAGTTAGGCCCGTAAATTCAAATATCAAACTCATCCATCTTTGTTATCCCAGTAAAGGATTTTGAAATGCATGAAAAGAATGAATTGGTGAGCATAGTTTAATCTTGTGATATAGTTTTGTTGAGATAGGAGATATTTCGTTAAATAAATCTGGAATGTTAGTGTGTTTGTTTCTAAAAGCCAAATCGCATCTGGTTTTCCAAATGAAACGTGTGACAATGGTAATTTTTGAATTTATTTTTTCAAAAGTTTACCACAATGAGTAGTCTCTCGAGGATGATGAAGAGGTTAGAACCCGTTTAGAGGTTGAAGGGTATCCCAATTCCCAACCTAGTCATGTTGGAAAGAGTATAAATTAAACCCTAAGATAATATATGTTTTCTCATTAGTTCCAAATTCATGAAGGTTATCTTGAGTGAAGAACTGTTGCGCCTAAACATCCAGAGGAAAAAGTAAACCCTAAGATAAAATGATATGGATCAAAGTTTGTGGTGGAATATTGATATGTCTCCCTCTTTTTAAAAGAATTCATACATCATGTTAAACATTGAGCCCTTAGGTGAGGTTGTATGTAGTCAAATGTTATCATCCTTATGGGATAGTAAGATGTAACCTAGCCAATGTTTTTAAAATACACTTTTCCTATTAACAATATTTCCTACTCTAGAAGAGAGTGCATTAGAACTGTTGTTTCTCGCTTCGAGTTGGAGCATGAGGAGGCCTTCTAATATTATAGTTTTTATTGAAGTCAGCTTGCAAGTATTGATGCATGCATGCCTTAGAATGATGGAGGGCTACATAGTGCGTGCATGTACTTCGTCTCTGCCACAGGCTATGGAGAGTCAATTCGAATATCAGATCTTCGAGGAGTCGCCCGCTTTAGTGTGTGGTTACGGATCTGACGAGGCATAGTGACGTCTACATAATACCCTCAATCGGACATGATTCTTTTGGCTTGGGAATCCTCATTTATCTATTCTCCCACTAGCAGATCGTTCCTTCTCTTCTCTCTATTTCCCTTAGTTCTTTGATGTACTTTCGAGGTCGGCTCCGTCGGAGTACACCGACAACGATTGTGCTAGCATTGTGTACTGGGAGTGGATCTCTTAACATCCTATGCACCAGTAGTGTGGGGATGAAATCTTCTCTAAGAATAGTCCAATAATGGATGCTTCCATGGTCTCTGAGCTGATTTACTTCATTCTCTATATGTTGTTGTTTGTTTACTCAATTTCTCTATTAGGATCTTGCCTTAACTTTTTGTATCGGATTATGGTTAATTGATTCTTGATTTTGATATTGGATCTCTGTAATTGGATTATGAGTCTAAAATGGATGATTGTATACATCTTGATCCATATGCCATTAAAATGATTCATGCAAATTCTGAAAATTACTGTTTATTTTTATTTCGGGTGACTCTGTATACAAAAATCTTAGAGAACATTTCTAGAACCATGTTTAAAAAATGTCTGGCACGATGTTTACGCCGGGGGTGCATACGACTAGTATATTTGAAAGTGTTATTGGACAACTTCAAGCATTGATAACAACACATGAAAATCTGATTAACCATTATAGGAATGATTTCTATGCTTGAAAATGAATGTCTCATGGTGGAATTAGAAAACCTACGCCCATCCTCTATATGCTTAGAAATGGAAAACAAGCTCTCTAAATCCTTGAGTTTTCCATAGATCACATAGTTGTTTTGGTATCATATTTACATTAGTCGGTTGATCACAAATTGTATTGGTGTTTACATTCAATACGCTAAGCTTGAGCTCAACAGCTACTTTGGCCATCTTTATATAAGAATGACATGCCCCTCCCTTATATGACTGCATAGTGGAGATGGTGTGTGAGTTCTCTCATTTCCTTGAATATGGCCCATACTTCCATAGCGCCTCTATTCAAATAATTGTACATGTAACACTAACCAATCTTTATGATCCATAACCAATCTTTATGATCTATATTGAGTCCTTCGAAGAAACTCTATATCGAGATCAACTTGGGTGTGGATACTTCTCAATAAGATATTTCTAAGTGTGCGTGTAGGATCAGAACACTAGTATGGGGTGAATTGTAGTATCATACTTTTATGGTAGTTAAAAATAAATTGGATAAAATAACAAAGTTCTGTCAGAACAAGCAAACTAAATAATAAATCTATATTGTACACATATATTAACATCGAAACCCAAATGGTGGACCCTTGACTTGATTCCAAGACTTAGGAATCCATATCAACCATCTAGATCAACTACTTCATACAAGTTATTTACTCTTGGATCAAATACTTATATGCTTTATATCCTTGGATCAAATATCAAAATCGTTGTTCTTGATCGAACACCAAAATCTCCACCTACGGATTATATACCAAGATGTTGTCAAGGATTGGTTACACTCTGAATGTCCTCAGACTTACCTAGATCAAACACCAATGTACCTTCAATGCTTAAATCAAACACAACGACTACCAACATAGATGGTTATATGGAAAAGGAAAATATATAATATCTTATAAAAAACCAATAGTTGAGATATATTATAAACAGATATAGCAAAATTAGTAGCAGTAATATATCAACAAATTAGCAGATGTGGCCATAATAAGGAAAGCATAAATCTTTCACCAATAATGTGGTATCTTGTAGGAAATCTGTCTCTTACTGGTGGCAAAGAAGCTTGGAATCTTGGAGGTGATCTATGTGGACATGGAGAGCTTGAACAAATCAAAACAACCATAATCACTCTCAGAACAACACTTCTCTCAATGTTATGAACAATGAATAAATATAGAGAGAGAGAAAGAAGAGAGAGAGAGAATATCTTACAAGGCTTTTCCTTAAGATGTACTTCTTTCTACCAAGGTCAAGGGTCCTAACTACAATATCATCCTAAAAAATGGAATCATTGGAATAAATATGGCAAGAAATCAAGAAATATTATGGAGTTGATTGAGCAAGTTGTTCTGGTTGACCAATCAGAAGAGGAGTAGATCAATGAGATAATCTCGGTTAATCTATCAAAAGTAGACATTATATAGTTGTTGAAGTTTAAACTGAATCTCGATGAATCACAAGTAGAGTTCTGGGAGGGACGCCTTCTGCAATTCACCCAACAGCCACGTGCGTAGCACGTGACCCTGGGTATGGTTGTAGGTGTTCCTCGGCGCACGTGCCTCGTATGTGCATGGGGGCCTCGGGCTTCACGCCCGATGGTGAGGGGGAGGGGGTTCGCTCCTAGATGGGGGCGACAAGACTCGTATCGATGATCGTTCCTTCATCTGACACACGGCCAAGGGATGCCGGGGAAGAGGTATACGTATGAATTTGTCGGAGCAGGTGTGAGCCATGGCAAATGATGGCGTGTCTGGAGTGGTGGCTGGCAACTTGCGGCAAAGACGGTAATGATCTGAGAAGCAGAGAGGTGCAGGTGGATCTGCGTGGCCCGGCGGAGGCGTTGGCGATGATAGAGAAACACGAACGAATGTGAAGGTTGCTGGAGATGGAGATGGGTATAGTGGTAGCGGGCGGAGAAGTTGAAGTTGCGGCGGCAGCTCAACAGTGGTCAACACCGAAGCAAGGCAGGCGTCGAGAATGCTTTGCAACAGCCATGTAGCTGGATCTCGCCGTAGGTGGTGTCGACGGAGTTGTCACCTCCGTGTGTCCGGTGCGCTATCGGCGGATGGAGGAAGACGGGGGCGGTGTGATGGTTTTATAGAGATGCAAGGATGACCGGTGATGGAAGGAGATATGGTGAATGATCGGAGGAAGGGTGACAAGATTTGATGGTCAGAGATGGAAGGTTGGAGGCGGCGGTGGCAGATAATCTTGGAGGGAATTGGGGGCGAGTGCGCAACCGAGTGGAAGACGAATCACAAGAACCATCCAATCGACCGAGATCGGGCGGTCCTGATCTCGCCACATGTCAGTGAGGAGAGAAGAGGAAGGGGCGATCTCTGGGCTGTCCGATCGGACGATCCCAGATATGCCACATCATTTTTATTTTTATTTATTTATTATTATTTTAATTTTTTTAAATAAAGTGAATTTTAAAAATCTCAAAAATGGCTGACACGTGGTGGCTCCAGGAGCTGCCACGTTCAGCCCCACAAAAATCGAAAAATAAACACATTGATAAATACGTAAAAAATAGTAAATGACCTCGAATCAAATTTTTTTATTCACGAAAGTTGGTCATCTTGATGAAATCTACAACTTTCATGTAGACATCAAAATCAAAATCGATCATTTATGCAAAGAAATATTTTTGGGGTATCTCATGTACATAGAATACCTTGATTTTGAGGTTTTATATTTTTATCATTTTTAAACCAGATAAAAATCTGGAAAAAATATGATAAATGAAAGATAAATATTTACACATTAATATGATTAATATTTAAAATGATATAAGGATAATAATAAGTGTTTTATTATCTAGTTGTTCCATATCTTGAAATATGATTTCAAGGATACCTCTTGGATCTTAGTTCTGAAGGTGTTCAGAAGCAAAGAGAAGAGGGTATTGGGATTGTCACAATAATAGTACACCTTGAACATATTCCTTTTTTTGGAAAATTCCAAGAAAGGCTTCCATCCCTTAAGATATGATATTGACCTATCTAAAGGGATAGCACCTCAAAGAGTTGAGGAAATGAATGCTAGAACTACTTGCACTTGTGCATTAGTTATGAGAAGCTGAGTGTATGCTAGATGTGTACAAAAGCCAGATATCTGTCATGCAGTGGGAGTAGTAAAGTGTTGCTAATCCTATTATGGAGAGAAAACACTTGATTGCAGTAATAACAAAATCTTCAAAGATGACAAGACTTTCGAGATAGTGATCTCCAAGTCTTATCTTCAAGAAATTAGGACTCTATAGATAGTGATCTAAAAGATCTTAACTGTGGATACCTTAAGAGATAGTGATCTCCAGGAATAAGGGTATTCTGACAAGGATTATGGAAATACTGGTTATGATAATTACTAAGTTGTAGTGTCAAGGACACAATAAGTAACAAGACTGAGTATTGGTTGCATAAGATGCAACATTCGCATTAGATGAAAGCATTGTTACTGGGAATATGCAAGTACCGTAAAAGGACTTGGCATAGTCTCGTAGGAATAGAGTGACTGATCAGCTTACCTAGCTATTTTCTAGATAGTCTATGATTGTCACATGAGTGCTGGTTTCAGTGATTAGCCCATTAATGGCTCTTTGGGCTAGTCGGAGATTGTTGGACATGCGATCCCACGACGAGCCATTATGCAATAAATGTTATTGCAAATATCATTCCTTGATCTGAAATGAAGAATAACTAATTTGCATATCAGATCCCTTAGTACAATTAGGGTTATGTACCAAGGCCATCTTAATGATCATACAGCTGTTGATTCAATTATTGAATCATAGAGGCTGATGCTTGGATGAATATCTAAAGAGTTAAATTGAGGACTCATCAAGCACCGTCAAATGATTGTTAAGAGATGATCTCCGACCTGAGTAGGAGATGGCAATCCTTTCTCAATTAGATTGATATCTAACCGACCTCTTGATGCAGGTCCTCTACATAGGAATAGAGATTAGGAGGTGTCATATTAGTTAGGTCAAAGAGTTGACTTAAGGAGATCAAGATAACCAAAGTCCTATATCGTATGTTGTCACGATACAGGCATGCATCCTCTGATCGGAGACAGATGTGTTACTATATGTCTGAGTATGTACATTTGGCAGACCAATAGGTTGATGACCTAACCAATGTCTATATACCGGCGCGCTGGTGTGCATATAAGGGCATATGAGTAATACGATCTCTCAAAGGGATCATACAGGTTTAGTTATTGAACCGGAAGACATGAGCTCACTCATGAGATATTGAGAAGAATGAAATTCTGTACATGATCGTCTTGCTTTGGAAGCTTGACTGAAATTTTAGGTTTGATATATACTTTTGGAAAGTGTATGATAAAGACCTAGGTATGATATATGCTTTTGGAAAGTATATGATCGATACCAACTCCTAATGATCGAATGAGAAACCTACTGATAAAATCATGAAGTAGACAGTATAAAGTTGATCTAATACTTCGGGTTTAATCATGAGTCTTCCAGTATGCAGGATGTACAAGTATTGGAATACCTGAGGGAGATGTGATCATAAACGATTGTATAACCATGATGTTTCCATTCCTATGGAGTGATGAAACAGATCTGAATTTTAGTGACTCCTCTCAGTAGAGAAGTGATCTGATCTTGGTCCAAATGTTGGACATTGATCTGAATGTGATTCAGATGCAATGAGAAGATTAGATTTGCGGTCTTGATTTAATAAAGCATCTATGGGAGGCCCGCGATCTGGATTTGAGATATGATCTCAATATCTAAGTCACTATGCGTGGAACAATACAACCGCCCGGTCCTTATCTCCAAGTATTCGCAGAGAAAGCGCATTATCCTTGAATGGGTTCAGGATAATTTCATTGTTTATGTATCTGAGCATTGAGAAAATTGATAATTAAATGTGATTTAATTATCATGAGTCATATGAATTTGATTCATATTATAAAGAGAGTTATCTAAGAGAATTAAATGTGAATTTAATTATCAAAGATGTAAAAAATGTGAATGTGATTCATATTATTTGGGTACAAGATAATAGAGATCCAAGATGATTAAATGTGATTTAATTATCATGGATATAAATAATGTGGATAGAAATATCCATATTAGTCATATATATTATAAATGTGATTTATAATATATAAGAGAGAGCTATTTGTTATTTACATTTGTTAAATAAATGTTGATGTGAATTGGATTCACATTGGACAATTAATTGAAAATGTAATTCACATTTTATTTTGGGTTGTGAATGCGATTCACTATTTTCCAATGGCAAGATTGCTATATTCACAAATAATTATGAATTATTTTTGCAGAATAATTTACAACAAGTGTTGTTGTAAATCTTAGAGATTTCCATGGAATAATGGAATCTCATGAGATCTCATGAGATTGCATGAGATTGCCACCAAATCCAATATTATGGAAGGAGGCAATCTTCATTCCTAAATCTCCATGCTTGATTGATTTAATTTAAGATTGATTTATATTTATTAATATAGATTTGATCTAAATTAAATTAATTCTTGTTGGTTTTTACCAACACAAATCTCGGTCATTAAAAGAAACACAATCAATGAGAGCCATTGGATTTGTGTTGTCCATGGATTGAGATCCATGGATCCCAAAATACTATAAAAGGGGAGGAACCCCTTTGCTCATCTTTACGTACAAGAGAACATAAGGCTCTCTCTCTCTCTCTTTTTCTCTCTACACGCTCTCTCTCTCCCTCTCATGTGGATGTCCACCATGGATGCCCTAGAGAGAGTCCCCATCGTCGTAGTGTCATCGTTATGCTGCCCGACCATTTGCTCATGGATCTCCGTCTCCTTCGGTGCGTCTCGCTCGTGAAGACGTCAGATCTCGTGTGTCTTGGATCATCAACATGGATTGCGAGAAGTACGTGATTCATCCCCACGCTCGCAAGCGTCTCCTCCGTCGGATCGAACTTGAGATAGGAGGTCTCTTCGTTTAGATATTCGATCGCAACCACGCTTCAAGAGGTAATCCTACTACTTGTTTGTGGTTTAGACGAAATAATCCGAGAAGTGTTCTGGGATCATGTGGTTTCGTCGCATGAAAAATTTTAATCTCCGCTACATAGAACAACTAGTCCGACTAGTCGTTCTTCGTCGTATTCGATACGACGCACACGCTTCCGTGATGCGCTTTAGGATCTAACCATATCCTTCAAGTGGTATCAGAGCCTTAGCTCAGTGGTTTTGGATACGATCCATTAATCGAGGACGACTTGGGTTCATTAGGGTTTGCGAAAGTTTTTTCGTGCATTTCATTTTCGCACATCTGTTTTGAGATTATTTTCGGCACTGTTTAAATTATTTAAATACGAAAATAATAATTGCATTTTGTTCCCCATTAAATAAGGAAACCATAGGATCTGAGTTTACGTAATTTGGATTCCGTTTGCTTGAGATATGGTTGTTTTAATGAACATGTATTCACTGTTGCGGGAACTGAGAATCTTAACATGATTAATGTGTTAATTACTGTTTTGATATGCCTCTAAATGCGTGAAATATCACTTAGGTTCTGTCTTAAATCAAATTAGCAATCTTTCAAAATTGAGTTTGTCTAATTTGGATTTAAATTGATTGAGATATGTTAATTTTAGTGAGTAGGGATCACTGCTGAAATTATAGTCTTAATCAAGAATCAAGAATCATGTGATTGTCAATTAGTGAAATTAATTGTTAATTTAGATCATAATTGGAAGCACAATCATCAAACTCCTTGCTTGAATAGGATTGAGAATTTGTCTAGCAAATTTCCTTATAATCAAAAATGTTTTGATTATTAATATATGATATAATTTCGGTTAAAGAACCGATGATCATCTCAAGTACAAATTGATCTATTTGGAATTATCCTTTCCTGAGGTGGATATGGTGTCTAGTCGGAGAGCATTGGGGTAGCGGTTTGCAACGTATGTCGTCCGTCCCACTCTCATCGGTACTGGCCATGACAGCGGCTAGGGACTCGATAATGCCGTAGAAATCAAAATGTATTTTTCTAATTATTAAAATTCGAATTAATACGTACTTTGAGATAATACCATATATATTCAAGTAAAACAATCAAGTTTGTTGATTGAATTGGACTGATAATTAATTTAATATGATTGAATTAATTATATCCAATTGAAAACACTCTATTATGAATAGATGTTTATTTCCCTTGGAAGAATTAATTATGTGAATATGATTCATGATAAATAATTAAAATTTGAATATGAGATGGAGGATCACATAAGTGACATCCATGGTCTCCCGTCAAGGCGAAGGGTTCCGTCGCCAGAGATTGTATGTCGGAGATGCATGTCCGAAGTGACAGCTCCTGCATACAAGCCATTTGGATCGGGCTCTTCGCTTCTCGAAAGAGTAAGGACGTATGCATAGTGACCTCAATATCGGATCCTCATATTATTGTGGCGATATTGGATTGCGCATAACGAGTTGTATTCCTGTTGACAGTTGGTTCAACTAATGACGGGTCAACATTGCCTTAGGGGTGGTGGGCCCGGGTGTTAAAGACCGAATTGGGAGATGCAAGTTGAACTTGCAAGGCGGAATGTATTCCCGCTTCTTTTTATCCGAGTTGTAGGTTCTCATATTATTAGGATGCAACAAAGATAAGGAAGGAGATCCCAGATCTTGCTTGAGATATGATGATAAGTATATCTCTTACATTGAAAGTGATTAAGGGAATGAAATTTCAGTGTTGACAAGGCAAGACAACTTTGATATAAAAATTCCTAAATCAAAGTAAAATATGTATATATATATATATAAATACACACTTATGTAAATTTCTTATTTCAGATAATCCTTCATTAAACCCACTCAATGTTATACTCAATGATAACTAGTAAAATATCATGGATTGGACTCATGATCCAGATATTGTACTTGTAGTTGGACACATAATGTATGTTGTTGCAATGCGCAAGTTTCCTCATAATAATGAGGAATGACAATTAAATAGATAATAGGACTACAACCCTAGGGTTTGTATGTCTCTGTAGTCTTGATATCATCAAATTTACTTTGGAAGTAACATGTCGATGATGATCATAATTGTCAAATAATCCTTATAAAAATCTAAGAAGATATTCTGGTATACATATGTGCTCTTGACATTTAATCGTGAATGACATGGTTCACTGCATCATGCAGAATGGTGGATCTATAAGAGATGATGTATTCAAAATGTTTGAATACCTACATGAACCAATGTTTTAACAGTCTAGATGGAAGACATGATGAGTGTCTTCATTCTGCTGTCTATACTCTAGTCATTCAAGAAGCTTCATATATTCATATTGTATGAATTTAATGAAGCATGTATAAATGTTGAAATGCTCTTACATTGAATTCTTTTGAATTTAACATAAGATATCCTTAGTCTTAAGCAATAGTTGTTTATAGATAAAGGGAGTGCAGTGGAAGCATGGATTGGACCCAAGTAAGAAGGAAAGTCATAGAGTTGACTGTACTTCTGTGACTTCCATATGACATCCAAATAGTTGGATGAATGCCAATAATGCAATAAGTTGATGTGTTGATAGTATGACTATTAAGCCTGTCTAGAATCCTTAGAGAAGGACTCAGATAGAGCATCAAAATAATCTACATAAATCATTGAAATTGATTTTCTTATTTGATAAGATAAAGTCCCATAATTATATCTCAATCTTCTAATGACACTTGCAATTGGTTGCATATATATTAGAAGATTAGAAAATTTGATCTTAAGGTTTGTAGTTATCTATATGGATATTGATGCAATTGTTGCAACAATCTTTGTTGGACTGATAGACTTGTTAATTTCAGTGAGAGAGCCCTTAGTCTTAGAGAATGTCTATATGACCTAGATATAAGAATACACTCATTGTTTGTTTCTAAATGTTGGAAATAAACATGAATTCTGAGATAGAACTATCATAAAGAGTTATGATGGATATATTTCAGATAGTAATCTAACATCTAGTGGACTCCACAAAATTATAAAATTAATGAATGGTTCATTAAGATTTCTAATACTGAAAATTAAAACCTTTATAAGATCAATTGGAGGATGAAGGTCATTTGACAATGATCTGACATCAAGTTTTGGACATATGTCTGTTGATGAGATCAATGGACTAGTGAGAGATGAAACTTTAGATTGTCTAAAGGTTCAAATCTTACATACTTGTGAATATTGAATTCAAAAGTAAAAATGTCCAATACACCCTTCCTTGGGAAAGGTGTAAGACATCAAGGTATTCAGGATCTCATACATATTGATGTATGCGGATAATCTATATCACAGTAAACATTATGGATATGTGATATCTGTTGATGATTATGTATGATATGAGATTTCGTCTCTTCAACTAAGAAACCTTTGAAATGTTCAAAGATTTCATTATTTTTGGTTTAGAACCAAAGTTTGAAGGAAGATAAAATGAAATTGATCTAATCCAGGTAGCAAGTACCTGCTAGATAAATTCAAAGAATACCTTATGGAGATATGAATATCATTTCTATCTCAATCCTCCTAATACACCTTGACTCAATAGAGTTATAGGGAGATACAATTGGATCATGTGTGACATGATTTGATCAATGATGAACCTTAGCTACACAACTTGACTATTGCATCTTCAAGATGTAAGTCAATATTGCATTCCTCTATGAGTACCTCTCTGAGAATATTCACATGAAGTAGCCCCAAGGCTTCATGGTTAAGGAAAGTAAGGTGTGCAAGCTAAGGAATCCATCTATGGACTCAAATAAGCTTCTTGAAGTTGGACCATAAGATTTGATGAGATTTATAAATGTTATGATTTCAGATACAATCTTGATGAGCCATGTGAAGCTTAGTGGGAGTGCCTTTGTGTTCATCGTGCTAAATGTAGATAATATCCTAATCATTTAAAATGATATAAGGATAATAATAAGTGTTTTATTATCTGGTTATTTCATATCTTGAAATATGATTTCAAGGATACCTCTTGCATCTAGTTCTGAAGGTGTTCAGAAGCAAAGAGAAGAGGGTATTGAGACTGTCACAATAGTAGTACACCTTGAACATATTCCTTTTTCTGGAAAATTTCAAGAAAGGCTTCCATCCCTAAGATATGGTACTGACCTACCTAAAGGGATAACACCTCAAAGAGTTGAGGAAATGAATGTTAGAACCACTTGCACTTGTGCATTAGTTACGAGAAGCTGAGTGTATGCTAGATGCATACAAAAGCCATATATCTGCCATGCAGTGGGAGTAGTAAAGTGTTGCTAATCCTATTATGGAGAGAAAACACTTGATTGCAGTAATAACAAAATCTTCAAATATAACAAGACTTTCGAGATAGTGATCTCCAAGTCTTATCTTCAAGAAATTAGGACTCTGTAGATAGTGATCTAAAAGGTCTTAACTATGGATACCTTAAGAGATAAAGATCTCCAGGAATAAGGGTATTCTGATAAGGATTATGGAAATACTTGTTATGATAATTATTAAGTTGTAGTTTCAAGGACACTGTAACTACCAAGATTGAGTATTGGTTACATAAGATGCAACATTCGCATTAGAGGCAAGCACTGTTACTGGGAATATGCAAATGTCGTAAAAGGACTTGGCATAGTCTCGCAGGAACGGAGTGACCGATCAGCTTACCTAGCTATTTTCTAGATAGTCTATGATTGTCACATGAGTGCGGGTATCAATTATTAGCCCATTAATGGCTCTTTGGGCTAGTGGGAGATTGTTGGACATGCGAGCCCACAGCGAGCCATTATGCAATAAATGTTATTGCAAATATCATTCCCTGATCTGAAATGAGGAATAACTAATTTGCATAATAAATCACTTATTACAATTAGGGTTATGTACCATGGACATCTTAATGATCATACAGTTGTTGATTCAAATTATTAAATCATAGTGGCTGGTGCTTGGATGAATATCTAAACAGTTAGATAGAGGACTCATCAAGCACCGTCAAATGATTGTTAAGTGATGATCTCCAGCCAGAGTAGGAGATGGTAATCCTTTCTCAATTAGGTTGATATCTGACCGACCTCTTGATGCAGGTCCTCTACATAGGAATAGAGATTCAGAGGTGTCAGATTAGTTAGGTCAAAGAGTTGACTTAACGAGATCGAGATAACCAAAGTCCTATATCGTATGCTGTCACGATACAGGCATGCATCCTCTGACCAGAGACAAATGTGTTACTACATGTCTGAGTATGTACATTTGGCAGACCAATAGGTTGATGACCTAACCAAGGTCTATATACCGGCGTGCTGGTGTGCATATAAGGGCATATGAGTAATACGATCTCTCAAAGGGATCATACAGGTTCAATTACTGAACCGGAAGACATGAGCTCACTCATGAGATATTGGGAAGAATCAAATTCTGTGCACGATCGTCTCACTTTGGAAGCTTGACTGAATTTGTAGGTTTGATATATACTTTTGGAAAGTGTATGATCAAGACCTAGGTATGATATATGCTTTTGGAAAGTATATGATCGATATCAACTCCCAATGATCGAATGAGAAACCTACTGATAAAATCATGAAGTAGACAGTATAAAGTTGATCTAATACTTCGGGTTTAATCATGAGTCTTCCAGTATGCAGGATGTACAGGTATTGGGAATACCTGAGGGTGATGTGATCATAAACGATTGTATAACCATGACGCTTCCATTCCTACGGAGTGATGAAATGGGTTTGGATTTTAGTGACTCCTCTCAGTAGAGAAGTGATCTGATCTTGGTCCAAATGTTGGACATTGATCTGAATGTGATTCAGATGTAGTGAGAAGATTAGATTTGCGGTCTTGATTTAATCAAGCATCTATGGAAGGCTCGCGATCTGGATTTGAGATATGATCTCAATATCCAAGTCACTATACGTGGAACAATACAATTGCCATGTCCTTATCTCCAAGTATTCACGGAGAAAGTGTATTATCCTTGAATGGGTTCAGGATAATTTCATTGTTGGTATTATGTATCCGAGCATTGAGAAAATTGATAATTAAATGTGATTTAATTATCATGAGTAATATGAATTTGATTCATATTATAAAGAGAGTTATCTAAGAGAATTAAATGTGATTTAATTATCAAAGATGTAAAAAATGTGAATGTGATTCATATTATTTGGGCACAAGAGAATAGAGATCCAAGATGATTAAATGTGATTTAATTATCATGGATATGAATAATGTGGATAGCAATATCCATATTAGTCATATATATTATAAATATGATTTATAATATATAAGAGAGAGCTATTTGTTATTTACATTTGTTAAATAAATGTTGATATGAATTGGATTCACATTGGTTAATTAATTGAAAATGTAATTCACATTTTATTTTGGGTTGTGAATTTGATTCACTATTTTCCAATGGCAAGATTGCTATATTCATAAATAATTATGAATTATTTTGTAGAATAATTTACAACAAGTGTTGTTGTAAATCTTGGAGATTTCCATGGAATAATGGAATCTCATGAGATCTCATGAGATTGCCACCAAATCCAATATTATGGAAGGAGGCAATCTTCATTCCTAAATCTCCATGCTTGATTGATTTAATTTAAGATTGATTTATATTGATTTATCAATATAGATTTGATCTAAATTAAATTAATTGTTGGTTTTTACCAACACAAATCTTAGCCATTAAAAGAAACACAATCAATGAGCGCCATTGGATTTATGTTGTCCATGGATTGAGATCCATGTTACCCAAAATATTATAAAAGGAGAGGTACCCCATTGCTCTTCTTTACACACAAGAGAACATAAGGCTCTCTCTCTCTCTCTCTTTCTCTCTACACGCTCTCTCTCTCCCTCTCATGTGGTCGTCCATCATGGATGCCCTAGAGAGAGTCTCCATCGTCGCAGCGTCGTCGTTATGTTGCCCGACCATTTGCTCATGGATCTCCGTCTCCTTTGGTGTGCCTCGCTCGTGAAGAAGACGTCGGATCTCGTGTGTCGAGATCAGGAGATCCGTCGCTTGGATCATCAACATGGATTGCGATAAGTACGCGATTCATCCCCGCGCTCGCAAGCGTCTCCTCCGTCGGATCAGACTTGAGACAGGAGGTCTCTTCGTTTAGAGACTTGATCGCAACCACGCTTCAAGAGGTAATCCTATTACTCGTTTGTGGTTTAAACGAAACGATCCGAGAAGTATTCTTGGATCATGTGGTTTCATCGCATGAAAAATTTTAATCTCCACTATAGAGAACAATTAGTCCGACTAGTCGTTCTTCGTCGTATTCGATACGACACTCATGCTTCCGTGATGCACTTGAGGATCTAACCATATCCTTCACTCACTCGTGTAGATTACCTTTTCCGGACCTGATGAGGGATCATCAGATGATTCCACTTCTGGAAGGTCAAAGGCGACTTTCTTTTTATATGCAGGAGCAGTCATTTTGTTTCGTGAAGGTATTGGTCCTGGGAGTGAGGAGTCTCCAGATGAATAATCATTGAAATTTTTCTCCTTGGTTGGTGTCCGTCCCGCATGTTTGTTCTTAGTTTTCTTGATGTTTTTGCACTCCTGAGTTGGATTGATTTGTTCAAGGTAGTCAGAGAAGGTAGATTCGGGGTGAGCCAATGCATATGTCTTAGTGTCGTATAAGAAACACTTTTCCAGAGTAGCGGGAAATGGACTAGTAGGGAGAGTCTCTGCATGTTCGTTCTCAGTTAACTTGATGTTGGAGCATTCCGATGTCAGGTTGATTTCATTAATGTGGTCAGAGAGATCTCGACCGACTCGGGATGCACCCATGCATAAGTCTCAGGGTCATTTCCTTTGGTGAGAGAAGTGGGAAATGGAACAGGGGGAAGAGTTTCTAAACCAGTAGTCTTTTCAACATCCGTTATTTCAGGTGTAGAAGCAGGGAAGGGCTCTTCTACCGTTTGGTTACGACTATCGAGCATTTCGTTGGTTGCCTCAGAAAATCGTGATTCCTCAAAGACTTGTTGAGATCGAAGTGCTCCCAATACTGTAAAATTGATTTCCCGAGTCTCACATTCAATAATTGCCTTAGCCAATGCCAAGAATGGCTTTCTGAGAATGATAGAAGACTGGGTGAATTCTCCTTGATGCTCAATATCAATGATCGTGAAGTCTATTTTGAGCGGAGCACCTTGGAATGTAATGATGACTAAAATTATTCCTCTCGGCCGCTTTATCGATCGATCAATCAGTTGAACAATCTCTCCTATCTTCCTGATAGGTCCGAGTTTGAGATAGTTAAAAACAATGGTCGGAAGGATATTAATTGGTGAGTCGTCATCAATCCGAGCTTGGGTAAAAATTGTGTCTTTAATTCCACAGTCAAATCTGAGCAATCGCTTCACTATGCGGCTCTTAGTTTTTCTCCTCAACACCAAGGAGGAGGCCATTGACAAGATATGTCTTTCAGTCTTTGTTCTTATCATGCCCGACTTTTTCATCATTAATTTATTCATCACAAATCCTTTCAGGTTAGGGAAGTGTTCAATGACCTGTATAGAGGTAAGTTCAAAAATCAATCTTTTCTCCAGTGCTTTCCGTAAAGCAGTATCCAAATTCTTCAGATCTTCTTCAATTTCAATTTTTACGTATTTATCAAGATTTTCGATTTTTTAATTATTTTCAAATATTCCAGTTTTTTTGGTATTTTCTGTGTGGTGTAGATGTGGTGTTTTTCGCAGATGATGAGGGATAAGAGTCAGGGTCAGAATCGAAGCCAACCCTAGAGGAGTGATATGCAGAAGTGTCATTGTAAGAGTTATCCCTAGGGTGAACATATTCTCTAGGTTTCTGAATATCCTCGGAATTTTCAACATGAGATCCAATCTTTTCCTCATCCATTCTTATATCCGAGCTACTAGAGAGTGAAATGAGTCGGTCGACAAACTTTCTAAATCTATCCTCAATTAACTCAAATCTCTTATATATCCTCAAAATATCATCCTCAAAAATCTTTTCATGATCAATCATGGGAGTAGTCGATGTATGTTCTTGTATTTGAGATCTAGTCATTTCATTTTTTCCATTTTCCTGTATGAGCCGAGAGGAGATTCGCTTGGATTATCCAATATATGATTATTATTTCTTGAAAAATTTTCTTCAAAAATTAAATTATGAAAGGAGTCTGCTCTGTGAAAGGATTTTGCAGGAATCTATAGGTCTCATACTCAACATGCTGTGACTCAGGCATGCAATGCTGACTTGAGTAGAGTCTAATTCCATGGTCATGATTGATCATCTCCCCAAACAATGGAATCATACCGGGTTCATAAGTGTTGATACCTCTGTATATGTAAGATGATCGAAGGAGTGGTATTCGGGTCGATCAATAGGGATTTGATCGCCACAAATAATCCAACAGTGATGATCATTAGATGCAAGCCTCTCCATCTAGTGTGATCGGGTTTGGTCTCTTTGCCAATCATGAGTCTTAAAAGTGATTTATTCTTGAAATGGTTCAGTAAGTTCAATGAGAAACTGGGAATAGGATGGTTCAGTCCAGGATGGCAGTTGCTCATGTGGTTGAGGTAAATAATATGAGGCTGTGGTGACATTGATCGGGTGATTCGAGTAGAGTGGCTTGGAATTTTTTGAGGCGGTTGAATTCATCCGAGAGTAAAAATCTCTTGTAAATGTTGGAGGATTATTGAAATAAGAGGATTTAGTTGATTTTGGCCTTACCAAGACAAATTCATTTTCATAATATAGATCAGATGGGTACTCGGACCATTGTCATGTACTTGTCAAAGGAGGTTTGATGATGAATGGACATGGTTTATCTTGGTGCAAGTGCACAGGATATTCAAAAGAAATTCTTATCAAGGAGATTGATGGCACAAATGTACGTCTTTTGATCTCCGAAATCGGTTCACACACTTTAATGCAAACATAAGTCAAACCCCAGGTTCACCAACTCATATAATGAAGCCGCAAGAGTTTGGCAATTATCTTTTCAATTTTAGTTGGTGATACGATAATCTTAGAAAATAATTAGCAAGATGTTAGGTGCCGAAGATTTTCTTAAAGTATGTCCCGAATTCTTACGACTAGTTGCACCTACTTTCAGCCAGTATAGATGTAAGTACAGACCATAAAAAGGCTACCCGTGTTACGTAAGGACAGAGCCTTACATAGTGTCCTTTACAAAGGCTACCGTTTACCAGCTACCAGTATTCCTCACTGAGAAGTAGCAAATCATTTTTTAGGATAAGTAGATTGAATAAAAATTTCAGAGCTGGGCTCTAACCTTAAGCGTCGTCCCTCGCTCACTCAAACAAATAAATGCATCCAAGGTCGGGTTCGCTCTCCCGCAAAAATTCTTGAATTTATGAGTTATTTAA
This sequence comes from Ottelia alismoides, assembly GCA_037367405.1. Classification (NCBI taxonomy): domain Eukaryota; kingdom Viridiplantae; phylum Streptophyta; class Magnoliopsida; order Alismatales; family Hydrocharitaceae; genus Ottelia; species Ottelia alismoides. The sequence goes on from JAZKJV010002403.1 coordinate 807,950, forward strand.
AATCGACTATATTTAGCAGTCCCAATTTTAATTAGGTGATCACTGAAAAATTAGGTTATCACTAGTTCATGCCTACCGTCCAGTCTCAATTTCCTTTAAAATTATGCGATAAATTAGGAGGGAGAAATTCGAGAAAAGTTGATGCACCTAAAAAATGATGATGTATGCTCAGTTAGAAGACTTACAGTGATTCCTCACAATCTCCATGTGGGATGCAATACAAGAATTGAAAGATTATTCTAAATGAATGCAAGCTGATAAAAACCGCACCTAGCAGAAAGTTCTATTAGCCGTGAAGAAATGAGTTAAATTTATGACTAAATTGAACGATCTAATATGTGTCTCGATTAAAGTGAAGTGTGCTCCTAGGTTCTACGAGCACAATCAATATTAAAAGCTCTAATAGTCGTATGTGCAGGTCTATCCAAAGCACCACTCAAGTCGGGCCCCACCCTTACAGGAGAGTTAAACAAGTCACGACACACTACAGGAAAAGAAGTTAGAGGTCTTGTTACATACGTGAGAGTCTAAACGGTCACCGCTATAAATGAGCAAATAATTACAAAAATTAAGATTGTAGAAAATTAAATCCTAGACTCTACGCTCTCTCACGACTTGACTCGATCTTAATTTTAATTGTGATTTTGCGGAATTCGGTGAAGATGCGTCGATTTCCTAAAAACTGTTCCACGTACGTCAGGTACCTCGCAAGAAAAATAAGAGAGAGAACGTAAGAGAGTGATATTAATAAAATAAGAAAATAAATGCTTGAAATAAAATAAAAGCAGAGGAAGAAATTATGGAAAATATACAATGATATTCGGGGGTCAGACTACCTGAGTAAAGAAAATCGAACACAAAAAATTTTTAAACAAACTCTAAGTTGTTTGCCTCCCCGGCAACGGCGCCATCTGACGACTCGCGAAAAGCCCTAGTTAATTATCGAGAATTATCATACATTTAATTATGAATGTCATTTAGTTGTAAGCGGGCAATCGGAATCAGTCAAGAAATAACCACAATTAATTAAGTCAATTTTCAATCGTGTGGTTTTTATTTATTTTACTTGTACAAGTCCCAAGGTTGAACTCAAGGAGGCAAAGGAACAACCTAGAAATTTATCTATCAAAGTTCATGCACGGTTTTCGAAACAGTGATTTTTTGGTAGCTTTAATGCAAATTGGGATGGAAAATGCAAATTTGGCCAATTTTAGGGACTAAAATGTAGAGATCAATCAAACGATGTTCGAAAAATACGAAACTTAGTCGAGATGTTAATGATGATGAAATGAATGCACTGTGATTTTTTGGAATTTTTGTATGCAAGATAAATATTTTATGGATTTTTGAATGCAAACAATACGAATTTAATATTTAATTATAATAAATATTAAACCTTTTTATTTTAAAGGGATAAAATTATCCAAGATCTACCACTAGGTGATGGATCTCAAAAAAATCCTAAACCTCAAAAATACAAGAATTAATACCTATTAAAAATTAAAGATCGAAAAAGATAAAATGATTTTTATAAGGCAAACTATGCATGCAAATACAATTCTTTTTTAGCACGATGTGAAATACAACTAATTCTATAATCACTGAATTTTTGGTAATTTTCATAGTAATCATTAATTAGTTATGAATTTTCAAGCATAGAATGGGCAAAATGTTCAATTTTCCACAAAACAATTAATTATTAATTAACACATATCATAAAAGTGTCAAACATATGCCATAATGTAAAGAATTAATTGAAGAACATCGTGCTATTTTTATAGAAATAAAATGATGCAATAAAGATGTCTAGAATAAGGGAGGAACACATGGGTATTTATGCAATTACAATAAGTGGTTACGTGCCTGGCACGTGACCCTGGAGTGGCGGGGGTTGTTCTACCATATGGAGTTCTGGGAGGGGCACCTTCTGCAATTCACCCAGCGGTCACGTTCATAGCATGTGACCCTGGGTATGGTTGTAGGTGTTCCCCCGATGCACGTGCCTTGCACGTGTGTAGGGGCCTCGGGCTTCACGCCTAGCGACGAGGAGGAGGGGGCCACTCCTGGGTGGGGGCGACGACGCTCGTATCAATGATCGTTCCTTCGGTCGACACACGACGAAAGGACACTGGGGAGGAGGCGTGCGTATGAATTCGTTTGAGCATGTGCGAGCCGTGGAGAATGATGGCGTGTCTGGAGTGGTGGCTGGCAACTTACGACGAAGATGGTGATGATATGAGAAGCGGAGAGGTGCAGGTGGAGCTGCGGGGCTCGGCGGAGGCGTTGGCGATGATGGAGAAACACATACGAAGGTGAAGGTTGCTGGAGATGGAGCTGGGTATAGTGGTAGCGGACGAAGAAGTCGCAGCGGTAGGTCAACGGTGGTCAACACCGAAGCAAGTTAGGCGTCGAGGATGCTCTGCAACGGTCGTGATGGCTGGATCTCACCGTAGGTGGTGTCGATAGAGTTGTCACCTCCACGTGTCCAGTGCGCTATCAGCAGATGGACAGAGATGGGGGCGGTACGATGGTTTTATAGGGGATTCGAGGACGACCGATGATGGAAGGAGATCTGGTGATTGATCTAAGGAAGGGGTGATGAGAATTGATGGCCGGAGATGGAAGGTTGGAGGCGGCAGCGACCGATAGTCGCAGAGGGGAATGGGGGCGGTGACACAACCAAGGGGGAAGGCGAATCACAGGAACCGTCCGATCGAACGAGATCGGGCGGTCCTGATCTCACCACGTGTCAGCGAGGTCACATGAGAAATTTAATGATAAAGGCTTGAAGAAGATAGTTCAAAAGTGATAAAAAACTTTGAATTTCTTCATGGTCTTCTAGTATGAAAGACATCCAAGTATAAGTAATACTCGAGGGTGATGTGATCTTAAATGATTGTTTATCCATGACACTTCCATTATGAGGGAGTGATGAAACAAATTTGGATTTTAGTGACTCCACTCAGTAGATTAATTATCCAATCTTATTCCAAATATTAGACATTGATCTGAATATGATTCATAGGTAATGAGAAGATTAGATATTATATCTGACGTGATCAGACATCTTTGAGCGATCTTTTAGATCTGGATATGAGATTATTTCTCAGTATCTAAGTCACTATACATGGAATATACAATTGCCATGTTCTTATCTTGAACTATCTGTGGAGAAAGCATATTGTTCTTGAAAGAGTTCAAGAATGATTCTATTGTTGATAACATCATGGTATTGAAATAATGATGATTAAATATAATTTTAATTATCATTAATAATGTGTAAATGATCCACATTATTTAGATACATGTAGAGAGATATTTAAAATAATTAAATTAGTTTTAATTATCATAGATGTAATTAATGTGGATAGCACTATCCACAATAATTATATGGGTATTATGAATATGACTCATAACATCATAGAGAGTTTAATTGTACATATGAATTACAATTTATTAAGTTAATGTGAATTGGATTCACATTATAAAATTAAGAGTGGATTTGATTAATGTTGTACAATTAAGTGTGGATATGATTTACATTTAATATTGGGTGGATGAATATGATTCATGATTAATCAATGACTTGTTTGTAATTGTTACAAATAATTTGCAAATTAATCGGTGATATTTTTTGACGAAGAATTCTATGAATAAAGAACTAATGTAATGAGATTACATTAGATGGTAATTGGAGAGAGAAAATCTCTCCAATTACATGTCGGACGTCCATCCATACAAAAGGGGAAGGAGGCTATCTCCTTTCCCCTTACATGGAAAGTTGCTCTCTACTCCTTCTTTATTCATGACAATGAATTGATATAATTGAAATTAAATATTTTGAATAATATTTTCAATTTATTTATTTCTTTTAGATTAATTAATTATTGTTGCAAATTGTTGTGATAAAATCTAGACAATTGATTTAAATTAAGAGTGCGTCCTAGCCATCCAATTTTGTATAAAAGAAGAGTCAACCCTATGACTTTTCTACACACAAGTTAAAGCAATAAAACTCTATCTCTCTCTCATATACACGTCCATATAGTCTCTCTCTTAAACCAAAGTGGTTGTCCACTTCAGGAGTTTGTAGAGAGAACTCATCCTTCATGCTACCATTGTGTTGTCGGATCGACTTCTCGTGGATCTCCGTATTCTTCGGTCTCTTGCTCATGAGGAAGGCCGTAGATTTTGTGAGATAAAGTCAAGAGGTTCCACATTCATATTATCAAATCGTATTGCAGGAAGCATATGTCTTATCCATGCACCCGCAAATGGTCGCTCCGTCGAATCAGACTTGAGACAAGAGGTCTCTTTATCTAGAGACATGAGGATCGCGATCACGCTACATGAGACAACCCCAGTATTCGTTTGTGATGAAGATGAAATGACATGTGATTGGTTTCCATGTCATGCGGTGTCATCAAAAAATTTAATTTCTGATGCCTTTTACGACTACTAATCGACCTAGATCGCATAAGATGCGATCTCCACACTTCCGTGATGTGCGACGCGAATACCCTCATCTTTCACGTGTGTGTGCCATTATTGAGATATATTTACTAATAATAGATCATTCCTTCAAACTCCCATATAAAAGTAATACATAAGACTCAAAGAGAGAATTAATTTGTGAACTTATTTCTTCCTCTCGTAATATGGTGGCAATGTTCTGCTTGGATTTTAAAAATAAATATCTGAAACAAGTCATCAAATAAAACACCTTTTACCTTCAGCTTTGATCGTCTATTTTCTCTGAATTTAGGATGTTTTTTAAACAATTATTAAAATAATTATAATTAATTAAATAGATATGATATTTTATTATTTAAAAAACACCATCTATCAGCACCTAAGGTGTTGATTTGGCGTGCCACGCAAAGAGAGATATTGTCATAGGCTCTCCCAATCTCCCCTATAAATATATAACAATACACCCATTTATTCCTCGCTCATTTCCCTTCATTATCTCCATTTTCCTCCCCCCTCATCTTAATTTCCTAATTTTCTTCATAATTTCTCTCGGATAATCGATCTCGCGATGCTCTTAGTCAAGTAAGAGCGAATCGAACACTTTCTTTTTTCGTAATATTTTTTGCAGGTTTTTTCTCTATAGAGGACATTTTTTTGGAAGATTTTTGTTATTATCTTTTTGGATCTATTCGTTCACTTTGAAGACATTCTTCGTTCCATGTAACTTTTATTTTGTACATAAGAAAATTCAATTCTAGTTATATATGAGATGTGTCGTTTTAATTAAATAATTTTCATTATCATTTAATATTATTAAATTTTGTTCCTTTAAGCATTCTAATCGTTGAAAAATTACACTCTTATGCATAGTAATTTATCTAATCATATCATAATATCCTCATAAATATATTTCAATTAATTATTCAAATTTATATTTTTAAATTAATAATAGAAAAACTAAAGTAGTTATGTATTATAAGAAAATATTAATTTCATAAATTAATTAAAATTTAATTAATTGTTTATCATTATGAATGAATGTATTGCAAAATTAACAATTAAAATATAGTTATTTATCTTTAAAATAAAATTTAATTTCATTAATTAAATTACCTAGTTTACTAAATAGGTAATTAAAAAACAAAAAATATTTACCTTCTTAGAATTACTTTTAACTTCATAATTAAATTACATAATATATTAAATTGATAAATTAGACAATTAAAGTAACATATTTTTAAAAATTAAAATTAATTTTTAAATTGAATTGCATAATAAATTTAATTTATAATTGAAATATTTATAATAGTTAAAGTATTTTACGAATAATTTTATTTCTATAAATTAAATTAAAAATTAATTATTTATTTATTTATGTGTGAATATCTTGCACAAAATTTAAAAGTTACGTATTTTTTAAATTAAATTTAATTTGCTTAAAAAATATTTTTTAATAAATTAATAATTGGAAAATTAAAAATACTTGTGTACTATAAGATTAATTTAAATTTAATAAATTAAATTACATATTAAATTAATTATTCTCCTAAATGTATTGATAATGTTCTTTTATTCATGAACCATATCTGATTTTCAAACTTTGTTATATACCTTTAGATATGGAATCCAACAATGTTCCTATTTTATTATATTGGGATGGAGCAGTGAATGTGACCGACAAGCAGGTAGATTATATGGGAGGACAAAAACGTATGGTTATATTCCCACATTAGATAACCTAGTTTGATATGTTGGGTTGAGTTTCCATAGCTATCGGTATTCCACTAGATCGATACATCCTTACATTAACTTGTAAGTGGTTGTATGAAGGATCAACATTGTATCTAGTATCAATTCATGATGACGAATTTACTTTGGCGATGATGGATTCAATCGAAAGTGAGATTCATTCACCTTTTCGTCGAAGCTACCCCTCTTGGTCAGGAAAACATGTCATTCTCGTCGATGTAATATGGTTAATTTAAATTTAGTAATAATTGTATTTTCACAATATTAAACTAACAAATATATAAATTAATCGTGACAACAAATAATTCGGCGGTTAACAATATCGATGACCTCACAATTTAACCAAGATATTGATTTATAGACACAAATATCCAAAGAAGATGGCAGTGAAATTGAAGTTGAATCTGATTCATCTTATGAGGAAAATATGAATACTTACACATGTCATGATTTTGTATTTGGTTCTCATTTTAGGAAAAAATACTATGTTATAACACCGTAAAATAAGAGAAATCATGTATATACAGAATTTTGAAAAAAAAAAGTATTGATCCAGAAAATAGATTAATAAAAGAAGATCGTCTTTAAAATAATTTTAATTAAGTAATTTCTCAGAAGGTTTGAGAATTTTTTTTATATTGACATATATACAGAGAGTATTGCATAAACTAGATTAAATTGTTTTTATGAATTTTCATTTTGCAAATATTTTTAGTTAATTTATATTAGATATATTAATAATATATGTAAGAGATAAATTGATCTTTTTTATTTTAAAAGGATTATAAATGAACTCAAAATGCAAAAAGTTAAATGTTTTTGTATTTTGAATATTTTTCGTGTTTATGATATTTTTGAGCTTTTTATGCATTTTCAAAGCTTAAAATACACAAAATAAAATAAAGAAATAATACAAGAGCTTAAAATGAGCCTAATAAATAGGAAATATATTTAGATACCTTAATAAAAATATGTTTGTTATTATATCATATATGGTATCTAAAATAATTTAAACAGAAATTTTGGAGTATTCAAGGGAAAAGGGTGAAGGGAGGGAGGGGGAGAGGGGTTGGGAGGGGGGCTGAGGGGTTGGGAGGGGGCTGAGCGAAGGGTTGGGCTAAATTGGTACCTCAAATGCTGATTTGGACACTACATCCCAAAACAATACTTCTGGTACCAACAGATAGATGGTGGTTTTTATAAATACAAAAAGCTTGTGTCTATGAATTTCGAAGATTTTAATATTCATTTAAAAAAACCTGGATTTATCTCCCACTATCCATCGGCATTGATTGATTGGAGGATATGGATTATCTAAGCTCCTGTTCCCCCCAAGAGAACATGACCTGCACTTGCCTATTTCTAAAAGGTGGCATACGGGAGGGCAAGACGCAGGCCTATGTTTCCTCCGCTTTCTTTAGGGATGCAGAGAAAGAGGATGACTCGCCGCAGTTTAAAGGGATGTTTTTGCTTAAAAGTGGGACGTAATATTTCCTTAGCTTGGGGGTAAAATGGTCCATCCCCATGTGGGCGTTAACGTCTCGCAGCGCCTTCGTTTCCCGTTTTCTTTAGTCAACTCCGTCAATATCTTTCCCTCTCTGTCTACAGTCAATTTGGGCACTCTCCCCACATCCATAAAATCCCCCCCTTCCATGCCCAACCCGTCTCTGTTCCCACAGCTCTTGAAGAAACAACCATCTCTTCTTGTTTAGATTGTTTAGAGAGAGAGGGAGAGAGGAAGGGAGGGAGATGGAAGGGTCCAACTACTTTGGGTTGGTGGCAGTGGTGGCTGCGTCTGGAAGCGTAGTTCTCGTCGCCCTTGATGCTCACCGACGCCTCATGTCCGATTTCAGGAAGAAGTTCGAGCTCGAGATCGGTATGCCAAACTCCTGCTTTTTCTCATCTTGTTCCTCTTTCTCCCAACCATCTCAGTATTTTAGTTTCGGGTGGTTTTCTTTTTCTCCTGGCTTCGGCTTACGATTCAGAATAAGAACCATCTGCCAACGTTGTAAAAGAGTGATGCAATGCTCGCAACTTCGTATTCCTCAAGCGACCGGTTTTAGAATCGAGACGAAGGATTAAAGAACCGTTTCTTAGATTCGATCATTACCCATTTCTCAAAATCCCATCCTTCGATCTTGGTGCTGATCCCTAACGCGATTTCGTTGGCTGGGTGCAGGTGGGGGAGTGGGGAGAAGGAAGAAGAAGGTGAGGTTCGCCGACGACGTGGTGGAGCCTTCGTCTGACAACAAGGAGTACCGCCGGCGCCACTTGGAGGCGATCGCCTGTAGGATCCGGTCGACGGCCGAGGCACCGCAGGCGGTGGCGTGAAGGCGATTGCTCGTCAGTGTACAGAAGGCAGAGGAGAGGCAACTGCGTACGGGAAAAGGGGGAGAACAGGTGTAAGGCAACGGCCGATGAGAGAGAAAGGGACACGGGACCTTTTGTTGAACAAATTCGTCTCTTTTTTTCAGTTTTGTTGTGCGACGATTCCTTTCCCTTTGGATTTTGGATGGTAGCTCTCTTTCCTGACGCTTCTCCTTCTGTATGTACATAGAGAAATTAATTCAATGGGAATTCCTCCAATCCCTTTCAGCATGGTCTGTTTAATATTGCAACATTATGATACGATAATCCCCACATTATGTCACTGTGGTCATGTGTGTCCTAAGACACTATCCTGGTTGGAAGGGATCCAAATTTCCTAAGCTACAAGTGAACGGTTGCTCCAGGCAATGGCTTAGGTGGAATTATTGCTAGAGGCAACGGTGCTAGATGTTGCTGCTTGATGCTGGTTTTTGTTGATCTTGTTGTTGGCTCATGCCTAAGGTAATCGGCGATGAATATCATGTCCGACCAAAACAAGCATATGATGTCCAAGCATATCATGTCGAGGGTAATATGTAGTTTCACGAACAAGCATATGATGTCCAACCAAGAAAAATACACACGAGATTGCCATTCATTGGGTTTATTGTTGAAATCTCGTGTGTGTTTTACGAAATTACATGGTGCCCTTGACATGATATGCTTGAACGTCTTATGCTTGTTTTGGTAATACATGATATTCATCATTGATGATCTGGCAACATCAATGAAAACCATCAACAAGTAGCAGCAACAAGCAACGGCAACCAGCAATAGCATCCAGCACCCTAGTTGTTGCCCCTGGCAACGACTTCACCTTAGTTGTTGCATGGGGCAAAAACTCACTTGAAGTTCTTGGAGACGAGTCGTTGTCGAGGCAATGGCTCCATTCTAAAGAGAGTCGTTGCTCTACCTAACGAATTCCTTTCAACATTATGCAAAAAAAAAAGGTTCCCAGCCGCACACGGGAAATTAGTTTCCATGCAAATTTTCCTCAGCAATATCATCCTTGGTTCTCACTTATTCCTTATTCCTTTTTGTTCCTTATATATTTCGTCCATATTTTTTTTCTCCAACATAGATGTTCTCACTTCACAAATCAAATTTGAACATAGCACAGAGGCATAACATCCAAGCTGCATAGTTGAGCATGCAAGTATTAGTAACATGCACCTAACATATAACAAGATGACAAATTTATGTACCACTGATGAATCCACATTTCATCATCTTTATTCTGTCATTTTGGCCCCAAAAACCCCGGAAAATGCTTGTAAATACCCTTAATTCCCGCATCCTAGCATACATGCATGTGTGTGTAAATAGTGTATAAAATACAATTTATAAAGACAAAATAAAAGAATAAAGAAAATAAAAGAAAAAGAATAAATATTGTAAATATTTTATAACCCGAAACCCCGAGACCTAGGCATCTCGATGAATAGGTCGACAAGGAATAAAGTAGGGGGAGATAAGGACCAAGATACAATAAAAACCCCTTTTATTTAACTCATTCTTTATTTATTTTGGGACCTATTTTTGGTTCCACTTTTTACACCTCAAATAAAGAAACTTTGTACATGAAATTGTAGATAATTAAATAAAGAAAAATACAAAATTGATTTCACTCAAAAATAATGTACAGATAAAAAGTTATGATCTGAATAAGATTCTAGAATCCCAACTTCCCAGACCTGTATCTCTCAAATAAAAACTCGAAACACGTCAAAATCACCTTTAATTGTATATAATTTTAAATAAGCTATTTAATGAAGGAGTTTTCATATTTTGCGGAGCTACGGTTTGAAAGTTGAGCTTTGGACCCTCCTTGTATACTTGTACAGATTAAAATATTCATTTTATTTGTTATTCATTATTTTTATACATTTATATTTTTATAATTTTGTAAATATTATTTGTAATATAGGTGTGTATTAAAACTGAAATAAAGACACAAAGAAAATACAAAAATAAAATACTTCTTTACAATATACAAATGAATTACCTATACTTATACCTATATGAATAATACTTCTATTTATTTAATTGTACAAAATACTTCAGAAAAATAAATAAAAATATATTTAAGAATATAAAAATAATTTGTAAAGATAAAAAATAATAAATAAAAATATACAAAATAACAAATAAATTAATAAAATACATAGATATACATACCTATATAGGCCTATAAAAGTAACTTGTATTTTTATATCTCATAAAAATAAATAAAAATCATATTAAAATACTTCAGAAAATAACAAATATTTTTTATTTTATAACCTAAAAATAATAAAATCAATTACTATTTTAAAATGAATTTTTAACTATTTTTGCCAAGGAATTTTCCGGTTGGTCCACGTGGACCAACCAGAAGGCTCCGTTGGTTGATCTCGGTTAACTCTCTAACCGAGGTCTAGCACGTGTCAGATGTCGTTTTTGACCCACCTTCCATTCCACGAAACACCCTTCGTGACTTTTGATCCTCGTTCAATGGGCATGCTCGCCCAGGTGAAACCTCGGACTTTGGATTGATGTGTCGCCCGCTGCGCCTCGTTTTTCCCATCCACTTCGTCAACCCTTCTTATAGCCCCTCGATTTTCACTTTCGAATTTGAACCTGGACCACCAAGATTTTCACTTTCGAATTTGAACCCCTTTGGACCACCATTCTCATCCCCTGTCGTGCGCCACTGAAAATAGGAGGTGACATCTCCTTATTCCGGCCATCAGGCGGGTCGTGGAAGGTCGAGGAGGTCTCCACCACCTCCGGCGAAGCTCGCCGTCGAGGTTCCCCGCCTCAGGTGATTTCACCTTTGAGGACGTTGTTTCCTTTGTTTTCTTTTTGCAATTTTGCTTCCCCGTACCCGTAGGATTAGAATCTCATCGTTCGTTTCGCATTTCATCCATCAAATCGCCTCATCGACCACCTCGCCGGAGGTAGCTCCGGTCGAGTCTCCCTCATGTCGTTCCACGCCTCATTTCGCCTCCGTGGGGTCTAGGTAGTTTGCCCTGGACCCTCTCACCCGTTTTTGCAGGTCAAAGCGCACAGACAGCACCAGGAGACCATTTTGCGAACTTCGCCGGAGGTACCTGGACCCGATTCCTCCGTCGCCTTCTTGGCGATGCCTCAAAGCTCCTCCGACGAACCTGAGTCCTCCAGCACCTATCCCGACCTCCCAAGAGAATGCACGGCTATTTTGCACGCTTCCAGACTGCCAGAGGATCAAGATCCAGCTCGGGGAAATTCGCCTTGCCGGTGTTCTTCCCTGTTCTTCCTCCTCGCTTCTCTGCCGTCCGATCAGGCTGCAGCTCCAGATCACCCCGTAGCCATTCGATCATGGCTCCCGTCGACCGTCGATTCCTTCGCCATCGGTCGTCCACGCGCTGCCACGTGTCAAGTGAGAGGACGTCCACCGTCGGATCGACAGGCGTTGGGAATTTTGCATTCAAACCCTCGTCATTTTGTATATTTACTTATTAGAACATTAGAACAGAAACTTTCATTTGCATTTTAAAAGTTTTCTAATATTTTCACTTATCCCCCCCCCCAAACTTTTAGTATTTGCAAATATGTCCTTATCCACATCACCTCACGTGCCTGTGCGCATGAGGGGACTGGGTATTTTGCAAGGGACCCCCTACGGGCTTTCATATTTCGATTCAGTCTAGGAACTTTTTAATCAAGTGTAATATGTTTGGATATTTTGCAACTTAACCCCTGAGGCTTTTGGTAATTATTGTTAGGCCCTTCCCAAGCGCGTGCATATCACGTGCGTGGGTGGGAATTTTGCAGGCGTACCCTTGCATGTTTTGCTATTTGCATTTGGTCCTGGAATTTTGTTAAATAGTTATTTATTTTGCTAAAAATTGCACTGTGGCCCTTGGACTTCTAGATATTCACATTTATGCCTCTGCTAGTGTAGATTTTTCTCTTTGTTGTCTCTATTTATTTCATGCATCTATAAAATCCTAAAAATCACCAAAAAATAGCTTAAGCTCCTGTTCTCAAAAAATATCATTTTTTGCACTGTTTGCATTAGAAAATACATAAATATTATTAAACTTTTTGAAAAATTCCAAAAAAAGATATTTTATTTGTTTTTGTGTGTTTTAACTTCAATCCAAAAATCACTACAAATTTCAAAAGAAAACTCCTAAAAATTATTAAACCCCTAAAATCTTCATAAAAAACATAAAAATTCCACAAAAATCCTAAAAATATAATTTTTGTTCCTGAAAGTTCTTTGTTTTATTCTCTTCGTTTTAAAATTAATTTTGGGGAATTTTTGACTCTGTTTGACATTTTTCATCCTCATTTTAATTTCGACCAGCAACGTTGTTCACTGTTTTCTAGTATTTTTAACTTTAAAAATACCAAAAAAATCAGGAAAAATCTAGGAAAATTACAAAAATATTAGAAAAATATAAAAATAAAAAACACTTTATTTCAAATATTTTGACTATTTTTTCCCTATTTTTCATCCCTCTCTTATCTCTAGTATATATATATATATTCCATATATATTATGCCTTTATTAAAAAGGAAAAGAAAATACAAAAATACAAAATATAAAAAGAAAATACAAAATCAATAATCAAAAATCAAAATATAAAAAAATAAAATCAAGAAATAAAAAAATATAAAATTAAAAAGCCACAAAAAATTTCATACTTGTAGGCACTTGATCACTTTCGTACTTTGAGTATTACTGCCTTGTATTATCATGCTTGCTCCCTGAGTTTAACACTCTACACATACTTGCACCTATACACACTTATTGTAGAGTTATAATAAATTTGAACTCCACATACTGCTTGTCATTATTTGATTGTTGTTGCGGGTTAATTGTTGACTTAACCCGGATTTCGTGTGGTTGGGTTCAGCAACTGAGTTCCCGTCTTGTATGGAACTTAAGACCACTGATCTCTAGGTTAATCAAATGGCGTCGTTGCCGGGGAGCAACAACATATAGATCATTTCTTTGTGATTGCTTGTCTACATTTTTATCTCTCTCATTTATTGATATATATTTGAGTTGTCTAACCACTCTCTTTGTTGACTTTGTGTGAGGTACCGCGGATCGTGGGAGGCGTGTTTTCCTCGGCGCCTGTTCACCCACATGAAGCCGGCTACGGCTGCTCAAAGAAGACTTAGAGAATTTTGTAGCTTAGCTCATTTATTTTCTTGCATATATTTGTGTAATTATTTGTGAGAGAGAGTGACTATAATTTGTAATAAGCAGGCCTTACAGGACACTTCAGCACTTCACGAGATCCAGTGCCCGAGGGATTGTTTCCTTGGGGGCCTCATCTGTTTTTTGCAGCTTTTTTCATGGTTTTTGTTGATTTTATTACCTGCTTGTTTCACGCAGATTTAGCCCCTAGATTTAGTAGTTTCTATTGATTGTGCCGTAAATAGCTAAGGCCCAACACTTAATATCTTGCCTGTGCCTATAGATCGTAATTGGACTTAGATAAAAAATCAACTGAAAAAGCTATTGACTTGGACTGGAGACCACGTGTCGGGAGGCGTCGTATACAGCGCATGCAGGATCCATTGTGGTGGACACCGATTGGCTCCCAAGACCGGACTCCGGTCTCTCTTCCTAGTCATAGCTACTTGTGCTTCACGATTAATAGAAGTTGCTCATCTAGGGACGGTTTTCCCGTGCATCATATAGGTAGTTTTATTCCTATCTTTAAATTTATGCGTGGATCACCCTACATGTAGATTGCTGGAGCAAGGTACGCATTTCTATCTTTACATGCATCTTTGTGTTGGATCGTGCATCGGCTTTTCCGATTTCCTCCCCCCATTTTATTGGATTTAAAATAACCAGGAGATCGGAAAATTCATTAGGCGTTGTCTTTATTCAGAAAAAGATTAAAAAAGTGAAAACCATAAAATTGGGACTGCTAATGCAAAGTTGACTCTAAAACTCACCTCATTCTTTCAAAAATTTTGTCTAGGGGGAGTAACCCCCTCCTTGGTTGATTTATCTGCAGCGAGAGAGTGACTCGAACACTAGGCTAGAGCCACGCCCGAAATCTTAGTTGACTACTGGTCTTGGTGAGTCGTTCTCTAGTGAGGATTTCTCCGATAACCGGCAAAGCGGATCGCGACGTCCTTTGTAGTGGGGGTTGATCGGGTAGCCGATAAACGATCTGTAACTCCTACTAGCTGGGAAAGATCTCATTTGGGATTGGGACAGTTGGCTAGGAAAGTTGGGTTCCCAACAGCTCGCTTAGCCGCTCTGATAGATTGACTGATCACCTTAATAAAATTTGACAAGATAAAAGATCGAACCTTCACGATCATCAGCTCAAGAGTTGTGTAGGTGATTGGGGGTTTGTTTTCACATCTTGTTTGCATTCCAGACCTCATCCTCCCTTTTTCCAAATCAAAATGATGGGAAGGAGATCCCTTAGGCTGCGTCTGGAGGAACCGCTATCGAGCACTCCTTCCTATTCATCTAGGTCGGCTTCGGGGAGTCCAGACCCACTCTCCGAGCGTGAGTTCACGTCCACCATGTTCCTCCTCGATCACCCTTCTCCTTCTATCAGTCCAATGGTGTCAGATTTTAGTGCAGCACACAGTTCAGGGCATTTGACGGCACCTGAGATGGGTTCTTTTATCTTTGCAGAGACTCAAAAAATGGTTGGTAGAGAGGAACACCTAGATGAGCAGGACAACATCCATTCATATATGATCAAGCTGCCATCAACAATTCACTGTTAGCCTCCCTGGAGACCATGCAGAGACAGATCATAGACCAAGGAGTCCTCATGGGTGACATTATGAGAGAGCTGCTGCAGATGCGAGAGGGTAGAGATGACAGACCTGAGGGCGGTGGTGAAGACATACTAGAAGTAGGCGGCAGAAGAGGAGAACCAAACCAGGAGAGGCCGCCACCGATGACCATGAGGCAGTTGCACAACCCAGCTGCAACCCTCACTCACTGATGGATCCAGCTTCCTCCCATTGTCGGAAACTTCGAGCTTCGCCCGCGGACCATTCAGTTATTGCCCAAGTTTCATGGGCTAGACACCGAGGAGCCTCATCTCCATCTACAAGAGTTTGAAATGATTTGCAGCACTATCCATGACAGATTTGTGGACGAGGACATGATCAAGATGATTGCCTTCCCGTTTTCCTTAGCTGACAGAGCAGCCTATTGGCTGAAACATCTTGGGAGGTACGTCACATCCTGGGCATAGCTCCGGACAGAGTACTTGAACAAGTACTATCCACTCGGCCAGACCAACGCAACACGAGCAATGATCAGCAACTTCACGATGATCCCAAATGAGCAGTTCCATGAGGCTTGGGATCGATTTAGAGAGCTCATCAACCGATGTCCACATAATGATATATCAAAGCTCAACTTGGTTCAGAGTTTCTTTTGTGGGCTGACACCGGAGCTGCAAGGGCTTGTAAATGCCTCTTGTGGTGGATCTTATTTCTCTAAGGGA
The DNA here is from genome assembly GCA_037367405.1 of Ottelia alismoides. Lineage (NCBI taxonomy): Eukaryota > Viridiplantae > Streptophyta > Magnoliopsida > Alismatales > Hydrocharitaceae > Ottelia > Ottelia alismoides. The sequence continues at coordinate 824,014 of JAZKJV010002403.1, forward strand.
GAAGATGCGGTTTGGGAGATCTATGAAGGAATGGCAGAGAAATCTACACTCATGGCCCAAGCCCACGTCTACACACAACCGAAGATCCCACCACAGGTAGTTGGATATCAAAGGATTGCACGCATCGATGCCGGTACCCATACACCGTCAGCAGCAACAGCTCAGACTAAATCTGTCGTGAGTGACATGGGGATCATCAGCGAGAAGTTGGACCGCATCGAGATACTTGAGAAGAAGCAGAGTCAAGGTCTAGCCCATAAGGAGCAGTTGAGGAAGACCATTAGTGACTTTAAGACGCGGATGTTATGCATTCATGAGGCACAAACGTCTACTCAACAACCTCCTAGGTCACGTGTTGATCCCAACAGTAGCAACTCCACCCAGCCCTCTGCCACGTACCGTCAGGTTCACCACATCCATGCAGAGCTAGCCCAGCAGCTACAACACTACCATTATCGCCACCATCTGAGAACACTCAGATGGTGGTGTATCAGCCGGATCAGCCACTTGCAGTTCTCCCTCCACCACCCGTTGAGCAGGAACCATTGATGGAAGTCAATGGCATATGGTACGACCGATACCCACAGCAGATCGGGATTCGACGTGATCACCCCGGATTCCGTTGGACCACCAGTGGCACCTCATCCCAACAGCAGCTTCTGGCTCAGGGCACGCAGAACAGTCAGCACCAGCAGCAACCCCATCATTCCCAACAGCAATACCAGCAGGGCCTTGCCCCTTCTATCAGGGACAGCAGTGGAGGCAGCATCATCAGCCTCACCAGACATACCTCCCCATCATTACTCTCAGCAGCAGCAGCCTCATTTCCAGCAGGGGAACACTTCCGGTTCTCAGGCACCTGCCTTTGAGAATCCAGCTCTAGATGACCTCGACCGCTTGCTCTTTGAACAGCAGGCATCCTTCCGGCGGGAAAAGGATGAGTTCTGGTAGGAGATGAGGGATATCATCAAGGGAAAGGCCGCCATACCAGCACGAATTGAGCCTAATCCAAACAATCTGAAGAGGAAGTCTGAGCAGGTACCATTTACAGAGGATACCTCTCCTAGTGACTATTTGAGTGACATGTCTTCTTTTATGTATGATGTTGATTTTGTGATTACTAGGAGCGGTAGGATGCCAGCCGCCGGCACCTCATCTGAGCGACAGCCACATGAAGAACCAAGAGCGCCATATGAGGAGAGTAGCGGTGATGATGCCTCATATGATGTTGATGATGGTGGTGGTGCTGATGCCACCAAGGATAGAGATCCAGATGACGGTGCTGAGGTCGTCGTGACACCCGATGCAGACGGTGTGCTGAGACCACCATGTTACCAGATGCAGATCTAGAGCGTGGTGCTGAGGTCGCGAAGTCAAATGTCGTGGGTGGTACTGAGGCCACCATTCTACTTTTGTTGAGCTCCCACCTGTTGTGTTGCCACCTTTTGTATCTCAGGACTGTGGTAACAAGAAAAAGAACAAAAATATGAATAAAGGAAAGGTTTATGTATCCACTTCGAGTTCATATGTGTTGCACGATGATCATCATATGGATTCCATTCCTTCACAAGCATAGGGACCTCTTTCTAGTCCTCCATCTAAGGAGGCCCCTACTATCCCCTTCCCTCAAGCACTCCGCTTGGCGAAGGGGAATAAAAGAGACAATCCTAAAAAGACTCACTGGTTAGAGTTCAGCAACCATATGATTGACAGATTCCAGATCCATCTGACTCTACAGGAGCGCATCCCCCTTTTCCAAAAGAATTTGAGAGAGAAGACTACAGTTCGCAGGAAGAGGAGGAACCACAGAGATGAGATCCATGTGCTCGCCCATTCCACATGCTTTACCATTCAGAATAGATTGCCAGCCAAGAGACCTGATGTAGGAGCTCCCTATGTCAGATGTGATATTCAGGATCAGCAGTTTGACCATTCTCTATTAGACAGTGTCTCTTCTATCAACCTCCTTCCGAGAGCCTTACAGGACCGATTCGAGTTTGATCCTCTTCTTCGAAGCAGGACAGTCCTTTAGTTTGCTGATAGATCGATTAAGAGGCCGAAGGGGTTGTTGAGAGACATGGTCCTTACCATTCAGAGCCTGAAATTCCTCGTGGACTTTGTTGTTTTGGACATGGAGATCCCTGAGTCGGTAACAGATACCCCCATTATACTTGGATGCCATTCTTGGCCACTGCCAAGGCGGTGACTGACCATGATTGTGGGAAGGTGTACTTTCGCGTAGAGGGTGAAAGTATACAAATAGAGACGATCGACAAGACTAGAGCAAGAGAATCAGCATGCTCAGAGCAGTCCAGTGATACCGAGCAGATGACTGAGGTTGAGTGAGACGTCCACCATGAGTGTGATTTTTTGATGACAGATGATGAATCCATTTGGACAAATCGAGTAGCACAAGCCCTCGCCTTGCCCGCAGATTCAGCATACTTACAACTTATGGCAGTTAAGAGCTTGGAGAGCACACCCCCTGGACGAGGACACCTTTGAGGCAGACAGTTCTGGGATGAATGGTGAAGCAGAGTTTCATTCGTGTTCTTCAGATTCAGATCCCTCGGTGTTAGACATTGATTGGGATGATTTTGATGAGTATTTGCCATGTCTGATTCCTTCTGAGCCGACAGCTAGGATGGAGAGCGAGCCAACACAGTCTACAGATGATTCAGTAGGGTTCCCTTCGTTAGATTTTCATGCACAGCGAGAGTTCTCTCACGCAGACCTGGTAGCCTTCACACAAACATATCAGAAGCCAGATCTGCCACCTCCTAGTTGTCCAGAATTAAAGCCCTTGCCATAGTCGCTAAAGTACAGATTCCTTACGGGTGAGCCAGATATGCACCCAGTCATCATCTCAGCAGATTTGACTGGAGAACAAGAATCGCGTCTATTGGAGGTTCTTGAAAGAAACTGCAAGGCGATAGGATGGAGTATAACTGATCTCTAGGGGATTAGTCCGGCTCTGTGCTCCCACCATATCTACCTCGAAGAGGACGCTAAGCCCTCACGTGAGTTCCATCGATGGCTGAACCCGAATCTTTGAGATGTTGTCATGAAGGAAATATCGAAATGGTGGAGCGCCGAGTATAAAAAAAAGTGAAGACATGGCACGATTCTCATATCAGCCATAAACAGTTTGAGCCCGATCAGCGCGTATGGTTGTTTGATTCTAGGCTGAAATTATTTCTAGGGAAATTACAGAGTAAGTGGAAAGGTCCATATGTGGTCAGGAAGGTACATGATAATGGTAGTATTGATATATCCGAGTTGTCATCTTACTCTACCTTTCGAGTAAACGGTCAATGCCTGAAGCTATATCTAGATCATGATCCGCCGACTATTGACGGTGCCCCTATTCATTTGGTATGAAATGTACTCTTTGACTTACATCACCTGCATTTCATACATGGTATCACTTCTATCTTCCATTGTATAGATCCATTTGTCCATATCATTCATTCTTTCTTCCGTATGTCTGCCACCCCATTGTCATCTTATGATTTGTTATACTTAGGACGTACTTTATCCTAAGTATGGGGGGTGCACACACTGAGATGTGATTTGTGTATACTCTTTTCTTCTTTTCTTCTTTTCTTCTTTTCCTTCTCTATTTTCTTTATCTATTAAAAAGGTGTCTCCCCTTTTTATCAGTCTTATATACTTAGGATGTACTTTGTCCTAAGTATTGGGGGGCATGCACCTTGAGTTGATTCTATTCTTTGATCCTCTCCATTGTCTCCTCTTCTTGTCTATACTTAGGGGTAACTTACCCTAAGTATAGGGGGAGACAGTCTGAGTACGATCCATTCATTCCAACCCTTGACCCTCCCTGCTTTGTGTACAATATGCTATACTTAGGATTATTTGATCCTAAGTGTAGGGGGGACGGTCGCCTTCTTATTTGTTTATTCATTCATCTCTTATTCATTTATTCTTTCGACTTTTCTATACTCAGTACAAGTTATGTCTTCTCTTTTCTCTCCGATCTATGAGGACAAAGCTCAAGCTAAGTATAGGGGGTCGTATATACTGTATATATACTTTAGCCATAACTCGTACTTTCATATTTTTACTAATAATTGTGGATAATTATTACGTGTAAAATTCATTAAAAACCTCAATAAAAAGATGCTACCATTCCTCAAATTCTTTTTGTACTTACTGATTAATAAATCAGGTGAAAATATTTTTTGCAAAATGTTTGAAAAATAATTTGAAAATCTTCGTGAAAAATCTTTTGAAAACTACTTGGAAAGAATTTTGTTAAATGTTTTCACACTTTGTAAAAACATTTTGATTATAAAATTATTTTCTTTGTGTGAAATAAAAAGGTTTGAAAAATGATTTGCAAATGGTTTGAAAAATGGTTGCAAAAATATTTGAAAATTCTATATATACTATCTGAAAAACCTTTGCGAAATGATTTTCAAATGTGTGTACATATTTGTAAAATTCTTTGTAAAAACTATTTTGGACTATAGTTTTCAAAAGTGTTTGAAAAACCCGTGTCAAATAAGTTTGAGGAATACTTACATCTCATCTAAAATTCTTTATGTATATACTTATAAAATTGACCACTTACCCTTGTAAATTCTTAAAATCCACTTCTTGTCAATACAAGATACATCCCCGTGTAAATATTTGTACCTAGTTTTTGGCCAAAACCTTTTTATTTTCAAAAATCCCAAAAACATTTGCAAAAGAAAAATACCAAAAATATTTGAAAAACCTTTTTGAAAAAATCTAAAAAAATGCATATGCATCATCTTTTCAAAAATCCATAAAAAGTTCAAAATCTTTGAAAATTGCATCACAAAAATATATTTTGCATGGAATTTGCATAGCATTCGCATTTTTCGGATTGAGTTTGATAATTAAACAAGTTTAAGTAAAATCCAAAGACTGGAGCTTGGTTGGACCTTAAAACTACCTAATTAACAGAAACATTAAAGGAACTAGGTTTGAGGTACTTCAGGTCTAGTTGACTTAATTCTTTGAGGATTACAAGACTTGGTTCAATGGATTCTTGACTGCCTAAGTAGAGTATTTCGGAGCACACACACGACTCTTGTTGATAAAGACCTAACTTGGACACCTGCACTTTTCACATGGCTCAACTTAGTTGTAGTGGTGAGGGGGTTGGATTTGCCGGTTTGAGACGCACACAGGTGGAAACACCTGTCCTCCTCTAGGGAGGGAAGTGCACCCTAACCCATCCGGTGATGATGAGTTTTGAGGACAGGAGATTGTGGGTTGCAATAAAGCTTCAAAAAAGGGATAGTCTACTGGCTCAAGAGGAAAACCTCCCTATGTAAATGCTGTTGTATATAGTATTAAAAAATGCAAAAAGCAGAAACTCCAAAAAAGTGGACAGGCCTGTACAAAAATAAAAATGCCTGCCGCACTAGTCAATAAGAAAGCTTGAGCTTTATAGTCAAATCATGTGAGCCTGTAACTGGATGACTTGACTACACTGGTATTGCATCCTAGGATAGGTAGCTACACTGGCTACCGTCCATTCTTCTCTTCACCGCCTCCTCTTGAGTTGGTTGCCACTTGAAATTAGAAGGGAATACCCCGCTCCTTGAGGAATGAGTTTTTGGATTGGGGAATCATTGGGTTGTCATATTATAGAAGTCAGTCTCTTTGTCACTTCAGTTGTGGAGAGCCACTATTACTTACACTGTACGAGTCAGATTCATAGTCATAAGGGTTTGCGAATGAGTTGAAATATTTCTTACCTGGCAATTGAGGAGACTTGAGCAGAGTGTTGGGATTCTCGGAGCCTGTTGAATTTCAAATCCGGTTCTCATTAAGGTTCCACCCGCACTAAAATTCCAAGGGTCTGACTTAAGCTCCAAACTTTGATTTTGTGAAGACAAGTTCGATAGTTAAACTTCATCCAATGTTCTTCTTTTTTTACTTTGTTTTTCTTTTCTGCACTTATTACATAAGTGTTTGTTAGGGACTAGCAAAGGCAAAGTATAGGGGGATGATGAATCCACATTTCATCATCTTTATTCTGTCATTTTGGCCTCAAAAATCCTGTAAAATGCTTGTAAATACCCTTAATTCATGCATCTTAGCATGCATGCATGTGTGTGTAAATAGTGTATAAAATACAGTTTATAAATCCAAAATAAAAGAATAAAGAAAAGAAAAAGAATAAAATGTTGTAAATATTTTATGACCCGAAACCCCGAGACCTAGGCATCTCGATGAATAGGTCGAGGAGGAATAAAATAGGGAGAGATAAGGACCAAAATACAATAAAAACCCCTTTTATTTAACTCTTTCTTTATTCATTTTGGGACCTATTTTTGGTTCCACTTTATACACTTCAAATAAATAAACTTTGTACATGAAAGTTGTAGATAATTAAATAAAGAAAAATAAAAAATTGATTTCATTCAAAAATATTATATAGATAAAAAGTTATGATCTGAATAAGATTCCAGAATCCCAAATTCCCAGACCTGTATCTCTCAAATAAAAACTCTAAACACATTAAAATCATCTTTAATTGTATACAATTTTAAATAAGCTATTTAATGAAGGAGGTTTCATATTTTGCGGAACTACGGTTTGAAAGTTGAGTTTTGGACCCTCCATGTATACTTGTACAGATTAAAATATTCATTTTATTTATTATTCGTTATTTTTATACTTTTATATTTTTATAATTTTGTAAATATTATTTGTAATATAGGTGTGTATTAAAACTGGAACAAAGACACAAAGAAAACACAAAAATAAACTACTTCTTTACAATATAGAGATGAATTACCTATACTTATACCTATATGAATAATACTTCTATTTATTTAATTATATAAAATACTTCAGAAAAAATAAATAAAAATATATTTAAGTATATAAAAATAATTTGTAAAGATAGAAAATAATAAAAAATAACAAAATTAAATATACAAAATAAAAAATAAATTGATAAAATACATAGATATGCATACCTATATAGGCCTAAAAAAGTAACTTGTATTTTTATACCTCATAAAAATAAATAAAAATCATATTAAAATACCTCAGAAAATAAAAAATATTTTTTATTTTATAACCTAAAAATAATAAAATCAATTACTATTTTAAAATGAATTTTTAACTATTTTTGCCAAGGAATTTTCCGGACTAGAAGGCTCCATCGGTTGACCTTGGTCAACTCTCGAACCGAGGTCTAACCCGTGTCAGACGTCGTTTTTGACCCACCTTCTCGATTTTTTCAAGGCCCTATCATGCACCATTCCGCGAAACACCCTTCGTGACTTTTGATCCTCGTTCAATGGGCATGCTCGCCCAGGTGAAACCTCAGACTTTGGATTGATGTGTCGCCTGCTGCGCCTCATTTTTCTCGTCCACTTTGTCAACCCTTCTTATAGCTCCTCGATTTTCACTCTCGAATTTGAACCCCTTTGGACCACCATTCTCATCCCCTGTCGTGCGCCACTGAAAATAGGAGGTGACAGCTCCTTATTCCGGCCATCAGGCGGGTCGTGGAAGGACGAGGAGGTCTCCACCACCTCCGGCGAAGCTCGCCGTCGAGGTTCCCCACCTCAGGGGATTTCACCTTTGAGTATGTTGTTTCCTTTGTTTTCTTTTTGCAATTTTGCTTCCCCGTACCTGTAGGATTAGAATCCCATCGTTCGTTTCGCATTTCATCCATAAAATCGCCTCATCGACCACCTCGCAGGAGCTAGCTCCAGCAGAGTCTCCCTCGCATCATTCCACGCCTCCATTTCGCCTCCACGGGGTCTAGGAAGTTTGCCCTGGACCCTCTCACCCGTTTTTGCAGGTCAAAGCGCACAGACAACACCTGGAGACCATTTTGCGAACTTCGCTGGAGGTACCTGGACCCGATTCCTCCGCTGCCTTCTTGGCGACGCCTCGAAGCTCCTCCGACGAACCTGAGTCCTCCAGCACCAGGCCCGACCTCCCAATAGCACGCCCGGCCATTTTGCACGCTTCCAGACCGTCGGAGGACAGAGATCCAGCTCGGGGAAGTTTGCCTCGCCGTTGTTCTTCCATGTTCTTCCTCCTCACTTCTCCACCATCCGATCAGGCCGCAGCTCCAGATCACCCCATAGCCATCCGATCTTGGCTCCCGTCGACCGTCGATTCCTTCGCCAAATCTGTTCTGGCCCGCTCATCGCCGAAGCGTCATCGGTCGTCCACGCGCCGTCACATGTCAAGTGAGAGGACGTCCGCCGTCGGATCGACAGGCGTTGGGTATTTTGCATTCAAGCCCTCACCATTTTGTATATTTACTTTTCAGAACAGAAACTTTCGTTTGCAGTTTAAAATTTTTGTAATAATTTCACTTAGCCCCCCAAACTTTTAGTATTTGCAAACATGTCCTTATCCACGTCACCTCACATGCCTGTGCGCTTGAGGGGAGTGGGTATTTTGCAAGGGACCTCCTGCAGGTTTTCATATTTCGCTTCAGTCCAGGAACTTTTTAATCAAGTGTAATATGTTTGGATATTTTGCAACTTAACCCTTGAGGTTTTTAGTAGTTACTGTTAGGTCCTCCCCAGATGTGTGCATGTCACGTACGTGGGTGGGAATTTTGCAGGCGTACCCTTGCATGTTTTGCTATTTGCATTTGGTCCTAGAATTTCGTTATATAGTTATTTATTTTCCTGAAAAATTGCACTGTGGCCCTTGGACTTCTAGATATTCACATCTATGCCCCTATCAGTGTTGATTTTTCTCTTAGTTGTCTCTATTTATTTAATGCATCTATAAAATCCTAAAAAACTCCAAAAAATTACCTTAAGCTCTTGTTTTGTTCCTCTTTCACGGTGTATTTTTACTTTGCATTTTCCTTGCATTTTATTATTTATAAATATTCAAAAAATAGCATTTTCTGTACTGTTTACAATAGAAAATACATAAAAATTATAAATTTTTTTAAAAATTTCAACAAAATTATATTTTGTTTGCTTTTGTGTGTTTTAACTTCAGTCCAAAAATCACTAAAAATTTCAAAAGAAAACTCCTAAAAATTATAAAACCCCTAAAATCTTCAAGAAAATCTTAAAAATTCCAAAAAAATCTGAAAAATATAATTCTCGTCCCTGAAGTTCTTTATTTTATCCTCTTCGTTTTAAAATTATTTGAGGATTTTTGTACTCTATTTGATATTTTTTGTCCTCATTTTAATTTTGGCCAGCAACTTTGTTCACTGTTTTCTAGTATTTTTGACTTTAAAAATACCAAAAAAATCAGGAGAAATATAGGAAAATTAAAAAAAATAGAAAAATATAAAAATAAAAAAATGTTTTATTTCCTGTATTTTGACTATTTTTTCCCTATTTTCATCCCTCTCTTATCTCTTGTGTATATATATTCCATATATATACTATACCTTGCTTAAAAGGAAAAGAAAATACAAAAATACAAAATATAAAAAGAATATACAAAATCAGGAAATCAAAAATCAAAATATAAAAATATAAAATTAAAAAATTAAGAAATATATAAAATTAAAACCCCACAAAAATTTGCATACTTGTAGGCACTTGATCACTTTCGCACTTTGAGCATTACTGCCTTGTTCTATCCTGCTTGCTCCCTGAGTTTGACACTCTACACATACTTGCACCTATACACACTTATTGTAGAGTTATAATAAATTTTAACTCCACATACTGCTTGTCATTATTTGATTGTTTTTGTGGGTTAATTGTTGACTTAATCAGGATTTCGTGTGGTCGGTTCAGCGACTGAGTTCCCGCCTTGTGTGGAACTTAAGACCACTGATCTCTAGGTTAATCAAATGGCGTCGTTGTCGGGGAACAACAACGTATAGATCATTTCTTTGTGATTGATTGTGATTGCTTGTCTACATTTTTGTCTCTCTCATTTATTGATATATATTTGAGCTGTCTAATCACTCTCTTTGTTGACTTTGTGCGAGGTACCTCGGATCGAGGGAGGCATGTTTTCCTCGGTGCCTGTTCACCCACATGAAGCCGGCTACGGCCTGCTCAAAGAAGACTAAGAGAATTTGTAGCTTAACTCATTTATTTTCTTGCATATATTTGTGTAATTATTTGTGAGAGAGAGTGACTATAATTTGTAATTAGCAGGACTTACAGGACACTTCCGCACTTCACGAGGTCCAGTGCTCGAGGGATTGTTCCCTTGGGGGCCTCGCCGATTTTTCACGTCTTTTTCGTGGTTTTTATCGATATTATTACCTGCTTGTTTCACGCGGATTTAGCCCCTAGATTTAGGAGTTTCTATTGATTGTGACGTAAATAGCTAAGACACAACACTTACTATCTTGCATGTGCCTATAGATCATAATTGGACTTAGCTAAAAAATCAACTGAAAAAGCTATTGATTTAGACTAGAGACCACGTGCCGGGAGGGGTCGTATACAGCGCGCGTAGGATCCATTGTGGTGGACACCGATCGGCTCCCAAGACCGGACTCCGGTCTCTCTTCCTAGTCATAGCTACTTGTGCTTCATGATTAATAGAAGTTGCTCATCTAGGGACTGTTTAAATACGCATCATGTAGGTAGTTTTATTCATGTCTTTAAAGTTATGCGTGGATCACCCAGCATGTAGAGTGCTGGAGGAAGGTACGCATTTCTATCTTTACATGCATCATTGTGTTTGATCGCACATTGGCTTTTCCAACTTCTTCCCCCATTTTATTGGATTTAAAATAAACAGGAGATCGGAAAATTCATTAGGCGTTGTCTTTATTCAAAAAATATTAAAAAAGGTGAAAACCATAAAATTGGGACTGCTAATGCAAACTTGACTCTAAAACTAACCTCATTCTTTCAAAAATTTTGTCTTGGGGAGAGCAACCCCCTCCTTGGTTGATTTATATGCAGTGAGAAAGGGACCCGAACACTAGGCTAGAGCCACGCCCGAAATCTTAGTTGACTACTGGTCTTGGTGAGTCGTTCTCTAGTGAGGATCTCTCCGGTAACCGGTAAAGCAGACCGTGACGTCCTTTGCAGAGGGGGTTGTCCGGGTAGCCAGTAAACGGTCTGTAACTCCTACTAGTTGGGAAAGAACTCATTTGGGATTGGGATAGTTAGCTAGGAGAGTTGGGTTCCCAACAGCTCGCTTAGCCGCTCAATAGATTGACTAATCACCTTAATAAAATTTGACAAGATAAAAGACCGAACCTTCACGGTCATCAGCTCAAGAGTTGTGTAGGTGAATTGGGGGTTTATTTTTACATCTTGTTTGCATTCCTGATCTCATCCGCCCTTTTTCCAGATCAAAATGATGGGAAGGAGATCCCTTAGGCCACGTCTCGTGGCACCGCTATCGAGCACTCCTTCCTATTCATCTAGGTCGGCTTCGGGGAGTCCAGACCCACTCTCCGAGCCTGAGTTCACATCCACCCTATTCCCCCTCGATCACCCTTCTCCTTCTATTAGTCCAGTGGTATCAGATTTTAGTGCAACACATAGTTCAGAGCATTTTACAGCACCTGAGATGGGTTCTTTTGCCTTTGCACCCAAGAAATGGTCGGTAGAGAGGAACACCTAGATGAGCAGGACAACATCCATTCATATATGATCAAGATGCCATCAACAATTCACTATTAGCCTCCCTAGAGACCATGCATAGACAGATCAGCGACCAGGGAGTCCTCATGGGTGACATTATGAGAGATCTACTACAGATGCGAGAGGGTAGAGATGACAGACTTGAGGGTGGTGGTGAAGACATACCAAAAGCAGGCGGCGGAGGAGGAGAACCTAACCAGGAGAGGCCACCGCTGATGACCATGAGCCAGTTGCACAACCCAGCTGCAACCCTCACTCACCGATGGATCCAGCTTCCTCCCATTGCCGGGAACTTCAAGCTTCGCCTGCAGACCATTTAGTTATTGCCCAAGTTTCATGGGCTAGACACCGAGGAGCCTCATCTCCATCTGCAGGAGTTTGAGATGATTTGCAGCACTATCCAAGACAGATTTGTGGACGAGGACACGATCAAGATGATTGCCTTCCCGTTTTCCTTAGCTGATAGAGCAGCCTATTGGCCGAAACATCTTGGGGAGGTACGTCACATCTTGGGCACAGCTCTGGTCTGAGTACTTGAACAAGTACTATCTACTCGGCCAGACCAACGCAGTACGGGCAATGATCAGCAACTTCACGATGATCCCAAATGAGCAGTTCCATGAGGCTTGGGATCGATTTAGACATCTCATCGACTGGTGTCCACATCATGATATATCAAAGCCCAACTTGGTTCAGAGTTTCTTTTGTGGGCTGACACCGGAGCTGCAGGGGCTTGTAAATGCTTCTTATGGTGGATCTTATGTAAATCCTTGAACTTGGCATATCTTGAATCCTATATAATAAGATCCGGCTCGTCAAGAAAAAACCAATGAAATTTGTTTCGTGTGAATCGTACTTCATTTCGAATTGTTATAATTTTCGAAAGAAAGAGAAGTAAGGAAGGTTAAGATGTCATTTACCATAATGATTGTCACTAAGACTAATTAAACATGATTAAGGAAACTAATGACGGATTGAAAACCGTTAATGATCATTAGCAAACACGAGTCAATAGTTAGTAAAAGTTAAGCGTAAGCTGCGAAAGTTAAATCAGGATTTGTGAAAGTTAATCACGATTAGTGTTAGTTAAGCATCACTAGCAAATCTGGAATCCTCTAGAATGTTCTAACTTAATCCCCAAGTTTGGGATAATTTTTGGCTAAAACCATGGGCCAAAACCATGGGCCGCTAAACCAAACCATGGTTTTCTGGGGCCTATAAATAGACCCCCCTACCCATTCATTCTCCACGACTTCCACTACCACCACTACCCCAAGGGATAGGGTCGAGATATCAGGAGGAGGAGTAGGAGGCGAGGGAGTAGCGCTAGCGAAGCGCTGCCGGGAGAACGAGGAGGAGAAAGGTATGATCCTCTCTTAGTTTGCTTCGTAAGCTAAGCTTTCAATTCATCCTCTTATTCTTCCAAGTTCTGTTCTTGATTCATCTTTCTTTCTGGTTCATTTTCTTGTTGTGGTTTGAGGAGAAATATGTGTAACACCCTACTTAGGTGCGGGCGGCTATGCATGTCAGTGACCCTTTGATTCGTCACACGTTCACTCATCTAAGACGCATGGCGTCGATCGATTCTCCATCGTTTATGTTTCTATTCTTTCTATTATGCTTTTACAATTATTTTGATGGATAAATATGTGTAATACCTTACTTAGGTGCGGGCGGCTATGCACGTCAGTGACCCTGTGATTCATCGCACGTTCACTCACCTAAGATGCGTGGTGTCTACCGATTCTTCATCTCTTATTGTTTGAGTATATTCTTTCAGTTTCTTTGTTATTTTACTCTCGATTGATTTTATAGAGGAAACTCTTTTCGTTTTTATTTTGAAATATGTCCTGATATAATGGGAAGCTCTGCCAAAATTTTAAGATAAAATATGTTCTTGGCGTTCTTCGTATTGTTCGCTCGTTCTTCGCGTTCTTGACACGTTCTTAGCATTTTTGATACGAAAATGAAATTCGATCTTTTCAGGAGCCTTAAAATAGCCTTTCTAAAAACGAAACACGATAAAGCCTTGCATACACAAGAGAGAGCTTGATTAGGTAACAAAATCCTTCCTTTTGATGTTGGGTTTTCAAACAAGATTATTGAAATTCTTGATTTTATGTTCTGTGTTATAAAGAACCCTAATTTTGGCTATTTTTGAAAAAGTTCGAACAGTTGCTTTGTGATTTCCAATAAATAAGGTTTAAGCATCAACTCGATGCGGTGGCTTTGAAAGTTAGGGTTTGGGAGTTAAGATAGGCATAAATATGAGTATATATGCATATGAATAATATATATGTGAGTCTATACTAAGTATTGCTGATTATGCAAAAGAATTACATCATGGGAACTGATGTGGTTTGGGTTGGATCCTGAAAAGGATTGTGTGTGTGTCACGTTGAGGATGTCTGGGAGTAAAACTACAAGTCGGGCATGCAACTTGTAGGTTTGTCGGAAGAAACCCGTATTGGCGTTTCCCTACCTAGGTGGTACACGGTTGCCCTATTATGATAAGTGCGCATGAAATGAATTATTTGCAATGCGTGGTATCGGGAGCCAATATCTTCAGGTTGAACGATGGAAGATGTGGTCGTGCCATGTGGAGGCACGGGTGGTTTAATAGCGGATGGGTCACGATAATATGTATTTAAAGCCGCTAGGTTATATGATTAAATGTTAGCCTGAGGTTTTAAGCAACCGAGTCCTCGAGGACGGTGCGCTCATTTGTTTTCCAAGATGAGGGTTGAGACCCTAGTTAATAAAAGAAAAGGAAATTGTCAGGGTAGTATTGAAGGATTGGTTGAGGCGACATGCGGCGGCATAAATTTACCAAGATCAACGCAATCTCCAATCTCAAAGTATCCGCAGCTTCGGAGTCCAAGAAGTGTGGGGTTCCCCTGGACTAATCCCTGACATGGAATAGAAAGGAATAGGACTTAAATTAACAAGAAGGAATGAAACCTTTTGTGATAACAAGTTTTGCAAAATTACACAATTTGTTTGCTTTTCTCTTCTTCGTTATTTAGCATTCGCTAATTTTTATCCTATGATTTATGGAAAACCCAACAGGTGTTGATGAGCCATCGCAAGGATTTTAAAAATTCATCCAGCTTACATACTAGACATCCAGCCAGCCGCAGTAGCTTTACTTTTTTAAGGTAGTTAGTAATCTTTTGTATATTTAACTTTCAAGCTAATATACATGTAAATGGTTATAGTGGGACAGTGCATCATCTGAACTTTATTTTGTAAATGGAAAAGTGTTGAAATACTTTCTTCTGAGTATTTTTATTTGCAGTTTGTTTCTAAATGTTAGTTGTGATTGCTGAATAAATTATTACTGAGTAACCAGATCCGGATATGGGAGGATCCGACAGCCCGGGAATCGGGGTCGTGACATCTTATTTCTCCAAGGGAGAAGATGAGGTTTGGGAGATATATGAAGGAATGGCAGAGAACTCTACAGTCATGGCCCAAGCCTGCATCTACACACAACCGAAGATCCCACCATAGGCAGTTGGATATCAAAGGATTGCACGCATCGATGCTGGTACCCATACACCGCCAAGAGCAGCAGCTCAGGCTGAATCCGCCGCGGCTGACATGGGATCATCAGCGAGAAGTTGGACCGCATCGAGATACTTGAGAAGAAGCAGAGTCAAGGTCTATCCCAGATGGACCAGTTGATGAAGACCATGAGTGACCTGGAGATGCAGATGTTATGCATTCATGAGGCACAGACATCTACTCAGCAGCCTCCTAGGTCACGTGCTGATCCCAGCAGTAGCAGCTCCACCCAGCCCTCAGTCACGTACCGTCAGGTTCACTACAAGCATGCAGAGCTGGCCCAACAGCTATAGCACTACCATTGCCGCCGCCATCTCAGGACACTCAGATGATGGTGTATCAGCCGGATCAGCCACTGGCAGTTCTCCCTCCACCCCCCATTGAGCAGGAACCATTGTTGGAAGTCAATGGGATATGGTATGACCGATACCCACAGTAGGTCAGGATTCGGCATGATCACCCCGTATTCTGTTGGACCACCGGTGGCACCTCATCCCAGCAGCAGCTTCCGGCTTAGGGCACGCAGAACAGCCAGCACCAGCAACAACCCCATCATTCCCAACAGCAGTACCAGCAGGGCCCTCCCCCTTCTATCAGGGATAGCAGTGGAGGTGGTGTCAGCAGCCTCACCAGACATACTCCCAACCTCCCCATCATTACTCTCAGTAGCAGCAGCCTCATTTCCAGCAGGGAAACACTTCCGGTTCTCAGGCATCTGCCTTTGAGAACCCAGCTCTAGATGACCTCGACCGCTTGCTCTTTGAACAACAGGTATCTTTCCAGCGGGAAATGGATGAGTTTCGGTAGGAGATGAGGGATATCATCAAGGGCAAGGCCTCATACCAGCACAGATTGAGCCTAATCCAAAAAATCTAAAGAGGAAGTATGAGCAGGTACCGTTTTTAGAGGATACCTCTCCTAGTGACTATTTGAGTGACATGTCTTCTTTTATGTATGATGTTGATTTCGTGACTACTAGGAGCGGTATGATACCAGCCGGCGGTGCCTCATCTGAGCGACAACCACATGAAGAACCAAGAGCGCCAGATGAGGAGAGTAGCGGTGCTGATGCCGCAGATGATGTTGATGATGGTAGTGGTGCTGATGCCACCAAGGATAGATATCCAGACGACGGTGCTAAGGTCGTCGCGACACCCTATGCAGACGGTGGTGCTGAGACCATCATATTACCGGATGCAGATCCAGAGCGCGGTGCTGAGGCTGCGAAGTCAGATGTCGTGGGTGGTACTGAGGCCACCACTTCTACTTTTGTTGATCTCCCACCTCTTGTGTTGCCACCTTTTGTATCTCAGAACTGTGGTAACAAGAAAAAGAACAAAAATATGAATAAAAGAAAGGTTTCTATATCCACTTCGAGTCCATATGTGTTGCATGATGATCGTCATACAGATTCCATTCCTTCACAAGCACAGGGACCTCTTCCTAGTCCTCCATTTAAGAAGGCCCCTGCCATCCCCTTCCCTCAAGCACTCCGCTTCGCGAAGGGGAATAAAAGAGAAAATCCTAAAAGGACTCACTAGTTAGAGTTCAGCAACCAAATGATTGACAGATTCTAGATCCAACTGACTCTACAGGAGGCGCTTGAGCACATCCCCCTTTTCCAAAAGAATTTGAGAGAGAAGACTACAGTTTGCAGGAAGAGGAGGAACCGCAGAGATGAGATCCATGTGCTCACCCGTTGATGAATCTGCGATTCGTCATCTTTATTCATTTATTTTAGCTTAAAATCCCTTATAAAACACCTGCATATAACGCTAACTCCATATTCTTACTAACTTGCATTTGTGTGTAAATATTGTACATTTCTTACTAAATTTTAACCTAAAATAAATAAATAAAGAAAGAAAGGAAAAATAAAGAAAAGAAAATAAAAAAAAGGAAGACTGTATACAGGCTGACCCGAACCCCGAGAGAAGGTCAAGACTTGACCTGATCGACCAGGAATAAAGTAGGGGGAGATAGGGTCCTCAACCAGAAAATCCAAAAAAATGTATTTCTCACTTATTTTTGTGTATATCTGTATAAAACTAACACTAATTTATTTGTACCTTAATTGACCCCAAATCAAATAACATTCAAAACCAAAGTTCTAAATAAAAATGCGGCCTAATTAATAAAACTGATTGCACAATTAAATCATGAACGGAATAAAAGTAGCCACACTTGGAAAAAGCCACTAAGCACTAATTGAAAGATCAATTCCTGCTCCATATGATATTAAATTAAACCAATTTCACTTCCATTGAGTTCTAAATCAAATTATCTTCAAAATGGCTATGATTTTATAATTTTTGGAGTTATGGTTGAAAAGTCGGTTTTCTGGGGTGGTTTGTGCAATTTTCCCTTGTATTTTGTGTATATTGTATTTGTGTATATATTTGTAAATATTTTTTACTAATTACTTAAAACAAAAAAAAAATAAAAAAAAATTAATTAATAAAATTCGTAAAACAAAAAAAAGGCCAATTTCCCCATTTATCCTTGTATTTAATACCATATATGTATATAGTATATGTATATAGTTGCAATTTTTAACCAACCATCATAAAAAAAATAAAAAAATAACATTTTCAAATTCCAATAAATAAAGTGACGAAAATTCAAAAAAAAATTAGATAATTTTGTAAATAATTTTATCCTTCTATTTTATCTCTCATGATTATCTCTCCCACCAAAAAAATTCAAAAATCTCTCTTATCTTCTTCAAAATTCAAAATTCATCTCTTTTCTATTTATATGGCTCCATCTCCCTCATTCCAACCTGATCAATCTTTAGAGAGAGGAGCCCGATCTCCGAGAGAAATTTCGTCGAGGAAGTTGCCTAGCCTCCAAGCCGTCCGGTGACAGCGCGTCGGCCTTGTCGAGGCAATCACGGTCCATTTTCCGCTCCTAAGGTGAGATCCAAATTTTCTTCGCATTTTTATCTTAGTTTAATCGTATTTTATTTTGTCGTATTTTTCTTCATCATTTTTATTGCTCTAGATCTAAAAAAATCTCCATCTCGATTTTGATCCGCCATCGACTCGATTTTTCATCTCCTTTTCTCGATCTCCACGCGTTCTTTTCTACCGTTCACGATCTCTCAACTCCGGCCGCGTACGGTGGCCGGAGATCGGATTCGAATCCCTCACTTTCGCCGAATTCTCGTTCACATTCCGATTTTGTAGATAAATAAAAAAAATCCTTTATCTCTAACTGTTGTTTTGCAGAAAAAAAAACAAAAAAAAATTCTCTATTTTGACTGACATTTGTTTTGCAGGATAACAATAAAAAAATAAAAAAAAAAGAAATTTCTTTTCCTTTTTCTTTTATTATTTTCGGATTTACAAAAAAAAATATAAAAAAAAGTTTTTTTTCTTCCATCATTCACTGTTTACATTAGCTATCAAAACAAAATAAAAAATTTAAAAAAAAATAAAAAAAAGGAAGCCACTGGCCGCGGGGTTGCCAACCCTGCCGCCCACCACTGCAAGCCAGCGGCGCCGCCGGCCGCCTGCCCGCCTTCCTCTGGAGCCAGCAGCCGCTCCGCGTGGGGCGGCGCCGCCACCCTCGACCAAAGCACGCCGCTCCTCCGCCGACTGCAACTCCGCGGCCCCCCTGTCATCTTCCCCTCCAGGCGTCGCCCCGCCGCTGTGCGCGCGGCTGTACGCGTCCCGCACCGCACGCTCCTCCGCCAACCGCCACGCCACGCGGCGCCCTCGCAGCCACCTGCGGCAGAGCCATGCCTCCCAGTGCGCCTCCAGCCCAGCCGCCACGCTCGGCCGCCCCCCGCTCCGCCGCAGGCCGCGGCGTCTTCTCCACCGACCTCAAGCATCCACCCCACGCCGCTCCTCCGCCGACTGCAACTCCGCGGCGGGCCTTGCCTCTCCCCGTGGCGGCGCCCTCTTGTCCCGTTGAGATTGCAAAGAACGAAGGGAACTTAGGGCTCCCTTTTGGATTGAGTTGATAAAAAAAGGGGTCAATTACATCAAAGCTCTCGGAAGAATTCATATTTGCAGAACGGCCTCTGCCAGACTCTAGCACATGCCAGATACATGATCTATTGGTAAAAATTGTGATTTCTCTCCTTTTATTTATTTTGATTATTTAATTGGACAGAAACATCGACTATTTACATTTCAATGCAGAACTTTTCAGTATTTACATTTTAGCCCCTGAACTGCAGAACATTGAATTTGCTTGTGCTTTTGATTGAAATAAAGGCTAAACGTGATCCAAAAATTTTGAGAAAATTGTGCTATGCTCTTAATGTGATTCTTTTATTAGCATAAATTTTTCATTGCATTTTGACTCTATTTGGTATAATTAAAAAATCAAAAACAGTGTCTTTTTCATTGTTGGAAATTTGAAAATTCATAAAAATTCGAAAATATCTCCAAAAATTCCAAAAAAATTAGAGTAGTTTTATTTCATTGTCTTTTAGTTTCAGACCAAGTTTCACGCATTAATTATTTATAAAACTAAAAAAAATAGAAAAATATCAAAAATCTTCTAAAAATCAAAATAAAAATTCTACAAAAATCCAAAAATTGTGATTTCAGTTTCGGTTTGTAGATAATTTCTTCTACTTAATCTTAAAAATAGTAGCCAGGAGTTTTGGGCACTTAAAAGATTTTTAATTTGCAAATTACTCCAGGCTGTCCACATTTTCTCATTTCTTCACTGTTTGATTTTTAGAAAAATACAAAAACATCTGAAAATTCCACAAAAATTCTCAAAAACATTTCAAAACTTTTAAAACACAAAAAGATTTTCCTTGGATTTTTTCTGAGTTTCTTTGATTAATTAAAAATTGCAAAAAGAGTTGATGTGTGGATATTCTTGATCTTTGTTCATATTGCTTTGCATTAGTTTTGAAAATAAAAAAATTGCAAAATAAAAATCACTAAAAATTTGAAAATCAGAAAATATAAAAATTAGAAATTAAAAAAAAATTAAAAAAAATTAAAAAGATAAAAATCACAAAAACCAAGGATAGTTGTCCTTTGAGATTCCTGTTTTCTTTTAATTAGTTTCTGATTAATTGAATAACCCTCGGGAATTGTAGCCTCCCTGAGTTCGACCCTGTCCGCTATACAGGTTAATAAGTAGCAAAAATCATAAAAAAAAATATTTTTTGTTGACGCGGGATTTTGGGGATAAACAACGACACATTTTTACAATTAATCACCAATCTCTAAAATTTCCGGCTCAACACCCGTTCCACATGCTTTGCCATTCAAAACAGATTGCCAGCCAAGAGACCTGATGCAGGAGCTCCCCATGTCAGATGTGAGATTCAGGAGCAACAGTTTGACCGTACTCTATTAGACGGTGGCTCTTCTATCAACTTCCTTCCGGCAGCCTTACTCGACCGATTCGAGTTTGGTACTCTTCTTCGGAGCAGGACATTCCTTTAGTTTACTGATAGATCGATTAAGAGGCCAAAAAGGTTGTTGAGAGACGTGGTACTTACCATTAAGGGCCTGAAATTCCCCATGGACTTTGTCGTTTTGGACATGGAGATCCCTTAGTCGGTAACAGATGCCCCCATCATACTAAGACGCCCATTCTTGGCCACTGCCAAGGCGGTGACCGACCATGATTGTGGGAAGGTGTACTTTCGCGTAGAGGGTGAAAGTATACAAATAGAGACGATCGACGAGACTAGAGCGAGAGAATCATCATGCTCAGAGCAGTCCAGTGATACCGAGCAGATGACAGAGGCTGAGTGAGACGTCCACCAAGAGTGTGATTTTGTGATGACAGATGATGAATCCATTTGGACAGATCCAGTAGCACAAGCCCTCACCTTGCCCGCAGATTCAACATACTTACAACTTATGGCAGTTGAGAGCTTGGAGAGCACACCCCTAGACGAGGACACCTTTGAGGTCGACAGTTCTGGGATGAATGGTGAAGCAGAGTTTCATTCGTGTTCTTCAGATTCAGATACCTCGACGTCATACATTGATTGGGATGATTTCGATGAGTATTTGCCATGTCTGATTCCTTCTGAGCCGACAATTAGGACGGAGAGCAAGCCAGCACAATCTATAGATGATTCAGCATGGTTCCCTTCGTCTGATTTTCATGCACAACGAGAGTTCTCTCACGCAGACCTGGTAGACTTCACACAGACATATCAGAAGCCAGATCTGCCACCTCCCAGTTGTCTAGAATTGAAGCCCTTTCCGTAGTCGCTAAAGTACAAATTCCTTGCGGGTGAGCCAGATATGCACCCAATCATCATCTCAGCAGATTTGACTGGAGAACAAGAATCTCGTCTGTTGGAGATTCTTGAAAGAAACCGCAAGGTGATAGGATGGAGTATAGCTGATCTCCAGGGGATTATTCCGGCTCTGTGCTCCTACCATATCTCTCTGTGCTCCCACCATATCTACCTCAAAGAGGGTGCTAAGCCCTCGCGTGAGTTCCAGCGATGGTTGAACCCGAATCTTTGAGATGTTGTCATGAAGGAAATATCGAAATGGTGGAGCATCGATTTTATCTACCCCATCTCCGACTCCAAGTGGGTCAGTTCATTACATGGGGTACCTAAGAAGACATGTATCACTACAGTTGTGAATGAGTTTGGAGAGGAGATAGCTACCCGGGTACCCACTTCTTAGAGGGTCTGTGTGGACTACAGACGATTGAATGAGGCCACCAAGAAGGATCATTTCCCACTGCCATTCATTGATCAGATTATCGAGAGGCTAGTTGGGAAGAGTCACTATTGTTTTCTTGACAGGTACTCCGGTTATAATCAAGTGGCCATTGCACCCGAAGATCAGGAGAAAACGACATTCACTTGTCCAATTGGGACTTATGCTTTCAGACGGATGCCCTTTGGTCTATGTAACGCCCCTGCGACATTCCAAAGGTGCATGTTGTCTATCTTCTCGGACATGGTGGGTGATTGTTTAGAGGTCTTCATGGATGACTTCTCAGTCTATGGCGATGGGTTTGATGCTTGTCTTGGCTGCCTAGACTGTGTGCTTCAGCACTGCATAGAGGTCAACCTTGTCTTATCTTGGGAGAAGAGCCACTTCATGGTGACTCAGGGGACGTTCCTTGACCATATCATCTCCAACAGAGGCATGGAGGTTGATCCGGATAAGGTGGATATCATTAGAAAATCCAATCCACCGTCCAATCTGCGACAGCTGTGGTCTTTTCTGGGGCATGTCGGTTTCTACCGACGGTTCATTCAGGACTTCAGTCGTATTGCCTGACCACTCACTGATTTGCTGATGAAAGACACCGAGTTAATTGTATATGATAAGTGTCTTGCGTCTTTTGAGACTCTCAAGAGTATAGTTGTCACGGCTCCTGTCCGTCAGCCACCCAATTGGTCTCTCCCATTCGATATCATGACGGATGATTCTGATTTTGCCGTAGGGGACGTGCTTAGACAGAGGAGGGATGGATTGTTGTATGCCATTCACTACGCTAGCCGGACTTTGGATGCCGCTCAGCGGAATTACACCGTGACTGAGAAAGAGATGCTAGCTGTAGTCTTTACATTGGATAAGTATCGATCATATATTCTCAGATCTAGAGTGACTATCTTTACAGATCACACCGCCATCTGATACCTCATAGCAAAGAATGATGTCAAAGCTCGACTTACCAGATGGTTCCTTCTGCTCCAGGAGTTTGATATTGAGATTAAGGATACGCCTAGAGTTAAGAATGTGGTGGCGGATCACCTCTCCCGCTTAGAGAACCTTGAGGAATCCGAGCCCAGTGCACCTATTATAGAGACGTTTCCAGATGAGGCGATCATGGCTATCACCTCCCTCCCATGGTACGCTGGCATTGTGAACTATCTTGTCACCAAGACGGTTCCACAAGGTTGGCCTAGGCAGAAACTTGAGACCTTATTTGGGAAGGCCAAGTTTTACCATTGGGAGGATCCCGTCCTTTATCATGAAGGAGGGGATAGCATCTGGAGGAGGTGCATTCCTCAAGAAGAGCAGCATAACGTCCTCACCTACTGCCACAAGTTTGAGGCAGGAGGACATCATTCTGGGAGACGGACATCACAGAAGGTGCTCCAATCTGACCTTTGGTGGCCTACTCTCTTCAAGGATTCTGATGAATTCGTGAAGAGATGTATTGACTGTTTGAAGATGGGTACTTGCAGACAGAGAGACATGATGCCCATGCAGCCCATTCACTTTTGTGAGGTTTTTGATGCATGGGGGATTGATTTCATGGCCCCATTTCCTAAGAGTCAGGGGTTTGAGTACATTCTGCTTGTTGTGGATTATGTAAGTCGTTGGGTTGAGGCCATCCCCGCCCGAGGCGCAGATGCTAAGACCGTGTGTCGCTTTTTAAGGAAAAATATTATTTCACGGTTCGGGGTACCTAGAGTTCTGATTTCAAACAGGGGGTCTCACTTTATTAACGACAAGGTAAGGGCCCTTGCAGATGAGTTCAGCATTGACCATCGTGTTGCCATGCCATATCACCCTTAGACTAATGGTCTTGCTGAAGTATCGAATATGGAGATCAATACTATTTTACAGAAGGTTGTCTACCCAGACCGAAAGGATTGGTCACAGATTTTGGACTCGGTCTTGTGTACCTATCGGACTTCTTTCAAGACACCATTAGGGACATCTCCCTTTCGTCTCGTCTATGGTAAGCCGTGCCATTTGCCAGTGGAGATCAAGCACAAGTCACTATGGGTAGTTACAGAGTTATTATTGGATCCCGAGAGTATAGGAGAACAGAGGAAAGTAGAGTTGGAAGCCCTGGAGGAACTGAGAGACACAACCTTTTCTAGCAGTCTACAGTATAAAGAAAAAGTGAAGACATGGCACGATTCTCATATCAGCCATAAACAGTTTGAGCCCGATCAGCGCGTATGGTTGTTTGATTCTAGGCTGAAATTATTTCTAGGGAAATTACAGTGTAAGTGGAAAGGTCTGTATGTGGTCAGGAAGGTACATGACAATGTTACTATTGATATATTTGAGTTGTCATCTTCCTCTACCTTTCGAGTCAACGGTCAACGCCTGAAGCTATATCTAGATCATGATCCGCCGACCGTTGACGTTGCCCTTATTCATTTCGTATGAAATGTACTCTTTGACTCACATGACCTGCATTTTATACACGTTATCACTTCTATCTTCCATTGTATAGATCCATTTGTCCATATCATTCATTCTTTCTTCCGTATGTCTACCACTCCATTGTCATCTTATGATATTGTTATACTTAGGACGTACTTTGTCCTAAGTATAGGGGGGTGCACACACTGAGATGTGATTTGTGTATACTCTTTTCTTCTTTTCCTTCTCTATTTTCTTTATCTATCAAAAAGGTGTCACCCCTTTTTGTCAGTCTTCTATACTTAAGACGTACTTTGTCCTAAGTATAGGGGGGCGTGTACCCCGAGTTGATTCTATTCTTTGATCCTCTCTATTGTCTCCTCTTCTTGTCTATACTTAGGGGTATCTTACCCTAAGTATAGGGGAGATAGTCTGAGTACGATCTGTTCATTCCCACCCTTGACCCTCCCTGCTTTGTGTCTAGTATGCTATACTCAGGACTATTTGATCCTAAGTGTAGGGGGGACGGTTGTCCTCTTATTCATTTATTCATTCATCTCTTATTCATTTATTCTTTCGACTTTTCTATACTCAGTACGAGTTATGTCTTCTCTTTTCTCTCCGATCTATGAGGACATAGCTCAAGTTAAGTATAGGGATCGTATATACTGTGTATATACTTTAGCCATAACTCATACTTTCGTATTTTTACTAATAATTATGGCTAATTATTACGTATAAAATTCATTAAAACCTAAATAAAAAGATGCTACCATTCCTCAACTTCTTTTTGTACTTACTGATTAATAAATCAGGTGAAAATATTTTTTGCAAAATGTTTGAAAAATAGTTCGAAAATCTTCGTGAAAAATCTTTTGAAAACTACTTGGAAAGAATTTTGTTACATTTTTCAAACTTTGTAAAAACATTTTGATTGTTAAATTATTTTCTTTGTGTGAAATAAAAAGGTTTGAAAAACAATTTGCAAATGGTTTGAAAAAAGGTTGCAAAAATATTTAAAAAATCTATATATACTGCTTGAAAAACCTTTGCGAAATGATTTTCAAATATATGTACATATTTGTAAAATTCTTTATAAAAAGTATTTTGGACTATAGTTTTCAAAAGTGTTTGAAAAACCTGTGTCAAATGAGTTTGAGGAACACTTACATCTCATCTAAAGTTCTTTATGTATATACTTATAAAATTGACCACTTACCCTTGTATATTCTTAAAATCCACTTCTTGTCAATACAAGATGCATCCTCGTGTAAATATTTGTACCTAGTTTTTGGCCAAAACCTTTTTGTTTTAAAAAAATCCCAAAAACATTTGTAAAAGAAAAATACCAAAAACATTTGAAAAACCTTTTTGAAAAAATCTAAAAAAATGCATATGCATCATCTTTTCAAAAATCCATAAAAAGTTCAAAATCTTTGAAAATTGCATCACAAAAATATTTTCCGCATGGCATTTGCATAGCATTCGTATTTTTCGGATTGAGTTTGATAATTGAACAAATCTAAATAAAATCCAAAGATTGGAGCTTGGTTGGACCTTAAAACTACCTAATTAACAGGAACATTAAAGGAACTAGGTTTGAGGTACTTCAAGTCTAGTTGACTTAATTCTTTGAGGATCATGAGACTTGGTTCAATGGATTCTTGACTGCCTAAGTAGAGTATTTCGGAGCACACACACGACTCTTGTTGATAATGACCAAACTTGGACACCTACACCTTTCACATGGCTCAACTTAGTTGGAGTGGTGAGGGGGTTGGATTTGCCGGTATGAGACGCACACAGGTGGAAACACATGTCCTCATCTAGGGAGGGAAGTGAACCCTAACCCATCCGATGATGATGAGTTTAGAGGACAGGAGATTGTGGGTTGCAATAAAGCTTCAAAAAGGGATAGTCTACTGGCTCAAGAGGAAAAACTCCCTATGTAAATGATGTTGTATACAGTATTCAAAAAATGCAAAAAGCAAAAACTCCAAAAAAGCGGACAGGCCTGTATAAAATAAAAATGCTTGTCGGAGTGTACATTAGTTAATAAGCGAGCTTGTGCTTTAAAGTCAAATCATGTGAGCCTGCAGCTGGATGACTTGACTACACTGGTCTTGAATCCTAGGATAGGTACCTACACTGGCTACCATCCATTCTTCTCTTCACCCCTCCTCTTGAGTTGGTTGCCACTTGAACTTGGAAGGGAATACCCCGCTCCTTGAGGAATGAGTTGTTGGATTGGGGAATCATTGGGTTGTCATATTGGAGAAGTCAGTCTCTTTGTCACTTCAGTTGGGGAGAGCCACTATCACTTACAATGTACGAGTCAGATTCATAGTCATAAGGGTTTGAATATGAGTTGAAATATTTCTGACCTGGCCATTGAGGAGACTTGAGCAGAGTGTTGGGATTCTCGGAGCCTGTTGAATTTCAAATCCGGTT
This sequence comes from Ottelia alismoides, assembly GCA_037367405.1. Taxonomy (NCBI): domain Eukaryota; kingdom Viridiplantae; phylum Streptophyta; class Magnoliopsida; order Alismatales; family Hydrocharitaceae; genus Ottelia; species Ottelia alismoides. The sequence continues at coordinate 850,670 of JAZKJV010002403.1, forward strand.
CTCATTAAGGTTCTGCCCGCACTAAAATTCCAAGGGTCCGACTTAAGCTCCAAACTTTGATTTTATGAAGACAAGTTCGATAGTTAAACTTAATCCAATGTTCTTCTTTCATTACTTTGTTTTTCTTTTCTGCACTTATTGCAGAAGTGTTTACTAGGGACTAGCAAAGGCAAAGTATAGGGGGATGATGAATCCACATTTCATCATCTTTATTCTGTCATTTTGGCCTCAAAAACCCTGGAAAATGCTTGTAAATACCCTTAATTCCTGCATCTTAGCATGCATGCATGTGTGTGTAAATAGTGTATAAAATACAGTTTATAAAGCCAAAATAAAGAATAAAAAAATAAAAGAAAAAAATAAATTATTGTAAATATTTTATGATCCAAAACCCCGAGACCTAGGCATCTCGATGAATAGGTCGACAAGGAATAAAGTAGGGGGAGATAAGGACCAAAATACAATAAAAACCCCTTTTATTTAACTCATTCTTTATTCATTTTGGGACCTATTTTTGATTTCACTTTTTACACCTCAAATAAAGAAACTTTGTACATGAAAGTTGTAGATAATTAAATAAAGAAAAATACAAAATTGATTCCACTCAAAAATAATGTACAGATAAAAAGTTATGATATGAATAAGATTCCAGAATCCCAACTTCCCAGACCTGTATCTCTCAAATAAAAATTGAAACACGTCAAAATCACCTTTAATTGTATATAATTTTAAATAAGCTATTTAATGAAGGTGGTTTCATATTCTGCGGAGTTATGGTTTGAAAGTTGAGTTTTGGACCCTCCTTGTATACTTGTATGGATTAAAATATTCATTTTATTTGTTATTCATTATTTTTATACTTTTATATTTTTATAATTTTGTAAATATTATTTATAATATAGGTGTGTATTAAAACTAGAATAAAGACACAAAGAAAACACAAAAATAAGCTACTTCTTTACAATATAAAGATGAATTACCTATACTTATACCTATATGAATAATACTTCTATTTATTTAATTGTACAAAATACTTCAAAAAAAATTAAAATATGTTTAAGTATATAAAAATAATTTTTAAAGATATAAAATAATAAACAAAAATAATAAATTAAATATACAAAATAAAAAAAATTAATAAAATACATAGATATGCACACCTATATATGCCTAAAAAAGTAACTTGTATTTTTATACCACATAAAATAAATAAAAACCATATTAAAATACCTCAAAAAATAACAAACATTTTTTTATAACCTAAAAATAATAAAATCAATTACTATATAAAATGAATTTTTAACTACTTTTTCCGAGGAATTTTCCGGTTGGTCCACGTGGACCAACCAGAAGACTCCGTTGGTTGACCTCGATCAACTCTCTAACCGAGGTCTCGCCCGTGTCAAATTGCCTCATCGACCACCTCGCCGGAGGTAGCTCCGACCGAGTCTCCCTCGCGTTGTTCCACGCCTCCATTTCACCTCCGCGGGGTCCTGGCAGTTTGCCATGGACCCTATCACCCATTTTTGCAGGTCAAACCGCACAGACAACACCTGGAGACCATTTTGCGAACTTCGTCGGAGGTACCTGGACCCGATTCCTCCGCCGCCTTCTTGGCGACGCCTCGAAGCTCCTCCAACGAACATGAGTCCTCCAGCACCTAGCCCGACCTCCCAGGAGCACGCCCAGCCATTTTGCATGCTTCCAGATCGCCGGAGGATCGAGATCCAGCTCGGGGAAGTTCGCCTTGCCGGCGTTCTTTCCTGTTCTTCCTCCTCGCTTCTCCGTCGTCCAATCAGGCCGCAGCTCGAGATCACCCCGTAGCCATCCGATCTTGGCTCCCATTGACCGTCGATTCCTTCGCCAGATCTGGTCCCGCTCATCGTCGAAGCGTCATCGGCCGTCCACGAGCCGCCACGTGTCAAGTGAGAGGACGTCCGCCATCGGATCGACAGGCGTCGGGTATTTTGCATCCAAACCATCGCTATTTTGTATATTTACTTATCAGAACAAAAACTTTCATTTGCAGTTTAAAATTTTAGTAATAATTTCACTTAGCCCCCCCCCCCAAACTTTTAGTATTTGCAAACATGTCCTTATCCACGTCACCTCACGTGCCTGTGCGTGTGAGGGGACTGGGTATTTTGCAAGGGACCCCCTGCGGGCTTTCATATTTCGATTCAATCCAGGAACTTTTTAATCAAGTGTAATATGTTTGGATATTTTGCAACTTAACTCCTGAGGTTTTTGGTAATTACTGTTAGGTCCTCCCCAGGCGCGTGCATGTCACGTGCGTGGGTGGGAATTTTGCAGGCGTACCCTTGCATGTTTTGCTATTTGCATTTGGTCCTGGAATTTTGTTAAATAGTTATTTATTTTGCTGAAAAATTGCACTATGGCCCTTGAACTTCTGGATATTTACATTTATGCTCCTGTTAGTGTTGATTTTTCTTTTTGTTGTCTCTATTTATTTCATGCATCTACAAAATCCTAAAAATCACCAAAAAATTAGCTTAAGCTCTTGTTTTGTTGCTCTTTCATGCTATATTTTTACTTTGCATTTTCCTTGCATTTTATTATTTATAAAATTTCAAAAACTGCATCATCTGCACTGTTTGCATTAGAAAATACATAAAATTTAAAAAGGTTTTTGAAAAATTGCAAAAAAATATATTTTGTTTGTTTTCATGTGTTTTAACTTCAATCCAAAAATCACTAAAAATTTCAAAAGAAAACTCCTAAAAATTACAAAACCCCTAAAATCTTCATAAAAATCTTAAAAATTCCACAAAATCCTAAAATTATAATTTTTATCCTTGAAATTTCTATGTTTTATTCTCTTCATTTTAAAATTAATTTGTGGAATTTTGGACTCTGATATTTTTCATCCTCATTTTAATTTCGGCCAGCAACTTTGTTCACTGTTTTCTAGTATTTTTTACTTTAAAAATACCTAAAAATCAGGAAAAATCTAGGAAAATTACAAAAATATTAGAAAAATATAAAAATCACAAAAACACTTTATTTCCTGAATTTTGACTATTTTCCCTATTTTCATCCCTCTCTTATCTCTAGTGTGTGTATATATATTCCATATATATATATCATACCTTTATTAAAAGGAATAGAAAATACAAAAATACAAAATATAAAAAGAAAATACAAAATCAGTAAATCAAAAATCAAAATATAAAAATATAAAATCAAAAAAATAAATAGAAACATATATATAATTAAAAACCCACAAATTTTTGCATACTTGTAGGCACTTGATCACTTTCGCATTTTAAACATTACTGCCTTGTTCTACCCTACTCGCTCCCTGAGTTCGACACTCTACACATACTTGCACCTATACACACTTATTGTAGAGTTATAATAATTTTTAACTCCACATACTGCTTGTCATTATTTGATTGCTGTTGTAGGTTAATTGTTGACTTAACTCGGATTTCGTGTGGTCGGTTCAACGATCGAGTTCCCGCCTTGTGTGGAACTTAAGACCACTGATCTCTAGGTTAATCAACTACCTCAGCATGATATTCGAGTACTTGGACTCAAGAGCAATCGAGCGTCCATTGTAACAACCAATATTTCAACACCAAACAAAGTGGAAGCTCCTTCAATTACCAAAGCTTAAGTAGTTAGACACTCAAATCCAATAATAATTGAACCCTCATTTGTAAGCATCGAGAAGCAAACAATGGACAAAAGACTACACGATACGCATACATATGCTAGTATACAAAAACAAATAAGGATCTACCATCATTAAGTTAAGAAGTGATCGTGGTGGGAACTTCAAGAATGAGAATTTTTTGACTATTGTGCTAAGACTGGGATCAAGCATGAGTTTTTTTCCCCCAGACCATGAGCTTAGAACAATGTAGTAGAATTGAAAAATATCACTCTTCAAGAATGTGCCCGTACAATGCTGTGAGAATCTGATCTGCCTAGATATTTTTGGGTAGATGCCATAAACACATCATGTTATGTGTGAAACAGAACTTTGATCCAACTAGTATTAAAGAAGACACCTTTTGAGAACTATTTCAGACATTTACCAAGGATAGGCTATTTCTACATTTTTGGAAGTAAATGTTATGTTCGTAATACTAAGGATAACCTTGACAAGTTTGATCCGAAAAATGAAGAAGGAATCTTCTTAGCTTACTCTTCACGAATCCTTACAAGCTATTCATTAAGAAAACAATGAATGTTGACTATTGTGGAAGCATTTACTGTTTCATTTGATGGGAAGTTAAGCAAGGCTCCCCGGCTATATGAATTATGATTGTAGGAAGATGCTCTCAAGTAGATCCTTCTAACGCCCGTAAAAATAGTGATTTTCAGGGGTTACCTAAGGATCTTAACTTTGTTAGAGATCACACAAAGGAGTTGGTGATTGGGGTATCTCTAAATAAATTCAAACAAGATTACACTTAAATTCATTTACGTTATCTATGTTTCTATCCTCAGTGGAGTTGAAGTTTGTTGATGAGGCTTGCAACATATATTCGTAGTTAATGACAATGTAAGATGAACTTGTTCAATTTGAGAGAAACCATGTGTGGGAGCTTATACTTAGATCTGAAAACTACATTATTATTAGAATCAAGTAGGTTTTTAAGAACAAATTGGATGAGTCAACGATGATTGTCAGGAACAAGGCAAGACTTGTTGCTCATGGATATACTCAACAGGAAGGCAGCGATTTCGACAAAATCGATGCACATGTTGCAAGGATTAAGTCAATTAGAATGTTGTTAGCAATTTCTTGTTTCAAGGGAATCAAGTTCTACCAACTGGATGTTAAAAGTGCCTTCATAAATAGTTTCATTAAAGAAGAAGTTTATGTCAAACAACCACTTGATTTTGGAAACCCCTCGAGAACGAAACATATTTTTAAGCATAGGAAATCCATTTGCGGACTTCATACAACGCAAAATGGCTAAAATAATGAGGTCTAGTTGTAGCACGCTCGCTTAATGATATATCAGAACTGAGTGATAAGATCTCCGTGAGGAGTGGTTGGGCTAAAATATCCTTGATAAGTCCAAGGTCGAACACAAGGGCACAAATAATTAATATATAACTAGTGTTTAAATATATCAATTAAATTAGTTTAAAGTGTATCTAGGTCAAACGATGCACGCAACAACATGAATGCATGAAAAATTTTATGGATTTTTCATGCATATAGATTATGTGTGACAAAATGCTAATGATTACACAATACAATGCAATGCACACAAACAAGAACACATTCACAGGTATTGCTTCTAAATTAGTAGTTGCACAAAGATATTAATAATGCATCAAATTGTCTGCATTTATTCTCAGTCACAAGCTCCACTTCATCTTATTTTATCAATGCATCAATTAAAAAGGCAATTATTAATTCAACACTTAATAACACCCTAATACAAGACTAATTAGGAATTAATACCTGAAATAAATCATTCAAAGTTCCTAATTTGATTTTAAGAATTTAAGGCCTATCAATGATGCACCAAATGTGTCAACATATGAATTGAGCTAATTTAATCAAGATTAAAGGCCAATATATTTCCCTAAATTTAATTCAACATAGATAGAGCATATAAGATAATTAAATATGTTACATTAAAGAGTATTAAGAGATATTTAAAATGCCACTCATTTCATTTTTAATTTGGACACCGTATGCAAAAGTTACGAATATATCAAGTCAGGGGTGTAATTGTAAAGAAACTTACTAAAAACATAACATAATGGTCCAAACATGGTCTGATATGTAATGACAAAAGTCCATGTGATTGTATGTGAAAAACTCCGTGTGGGGATAAATATGGAATTTAAAGAGACATGGGGTCTTATCTCATAAATTTCCCATGGCTGCACACATCACATGCGTCTACAGTCAGCAAATGGGTTAGGTGTCAGCTCTAGTTCGAGACGCATGGCTAGATGATGTTGCTTTAGGTGCGGCTTGGAGCACCCAAGGCCGAAGTCTAAAGAGGTGCCTTGGGGCTCAATCACACTCGTTAGATCAGATTAGTGATTCAATCCAACGACGACTGCAAGTCCTAGCCATCTTCCTCGTGTGGTCATGGTCCCTCCTCTGCAAGGCTATGATGTCTTGAATGGTCAGAGAAGGTCCCTGGAAGCCTCACGAAGAAGATAGAAGCTCCAGGAAGTGACTGCACCTCATGGAGAGTCGTGCCGAGTGTGGATAGTTGGAGGCAGAGGAGTTCAAAACATCTCCGATCATTGCTCGTCCACTGAAAAGCATGCACGGTTTGTTGGAAATGCGAGCCCACGGCGAGCCATTATGCAATAAATGTTATTACAATTCACTCCTTAATCTGAAATGAAGAATACATAATTTGCATAATAGGTCCCTTAGTACAATTAGGGTTATGTACCATGGCCATCTTGATGATCATACAGCTGTTGATTCAACTATTGAATCATAGAGGCTGGTTCTTGGATGAATATCTAAAGAGTTAGATTGAGGACTCATCAAGCACCGTCAAATGATTGTTAAGAGATGATCTCCAGCCTGAGTAGGAGATGGCAATCCTTATCTCTGAAGACTGATATCTGACCGACCTCTTGATGCAGGTCCTCTGCATAGGAATAGAGATTCGGAGGTGTCAGATTAGTTAGGTCAAAGAGTTGACTTAACGAGATCGAGATAACCAAAGTCCTATATTGTATGCTGTCATGATATAGGCTCGCATCCTCTGACCGGAGACAGATGTGTTGCTATATGTCTAAGTATGTACATTTGGCAGACCAATAGGTTGATGACCTAATCAAGGTCTATACACCGACGCGCTGGTGTGCATATAAGGGCATATGAGTAATACGATCTCTCAAAGGGATCATACAGGTTCAGTTACTGAACCGAAAGACATGAGCTCACTCATGAGATATTGGGAAGAATCAAATTCCGTGCGCACGGTCGTCTCGCTTTGGAAGCTTGACTGAATTTGTAGGTTTGATATATACTTTTGGAAAGTATATGATCAAGACCTGGGTATGATATATGCTTTTGGAAAGTATATGATCGATACCGACTCCCAATGATCGAATGAGAAACTTACTTATAAAACCAAGAAGTAGACAGTATAAAGTTGATCGAATACTTCGGGTTTAGTCTGAGTCTTCCAGTATGCAGGATGTACAGGTATTGGGAATACCTGAGGGTGATGTGATCCTAAACGATTGTATAACCATGACGCTTCCATTCCTAGGGAGTGATGAAACGGGTCTGGATTTTAGTGACTCCTCTCAGTAGAGAAGTGATCTGATCTTGGTCCAAGTATTGGACATTGATCTGAATGTGATTCAGATACAATGAAAAGATTAGATTTACGGTCTTGATTTAATCAAGCATCTATGGGAGGCCCGCGATCTGGATTTGAGATACGATCTCAATATCCATGTCACTATACGTGGAACAATACAATCGCCCTGTCCTTATCTCCAAGTATCTGCGGAGAAAGCGCATTATCCTTGAAGGAGTTCATGGATAATTCTATTGTTGATATATGTATCCGAGCATTGAGAAAAATGGATAATTAAATGTGATTTAATTATCATGAGTAATATGAATTTGATTCATATTATAAAGAGAGTTATCTTAGATAATTAAATGAGATTTAATTATCAAAGATGTAAATAATGTGAATGTGATTCATATTATTTGGACACAAGAGAATAGAGATCCAAGATGATTAAATATGATTTCATTATCATGGATATGAATAATATGGATAGCAATATCCATATTAGTCATATATATTATAAATGCGATTTATAATATATAAGAGAGAGCTATTTGTAATTTACATTTGTTAATTAAATGTTAATGTGAATTGGATTCACATTGGACATCAAATTGAAAATGTAATTTACATTTTGTTTTGGGTTGTGAATGTGATTCACAATTTTTCAATGGCATGATTGCAATGTTCACAAAATAAATTGGATTTATTTTTTGTGAAATAATTTGCAACAAAAGTTGTTGCAAATAATGGAGATTACATAAAAGGTGAAATAGCCACCTTCCTAATGGAGGAGGGTGGACGGCCACCACTCCCATTAGGAAAGGGAGGCCGTCCCCCCTCTCCACATGGAAGGAGGCTTTCTCTCCTTTCACTATCTCCATGTATTGATGATTTAATTTTGTAATTAAATTATGTTGATTTATCAACATATATTTAATTTAAATTAAATTAATTGTTGTTGTGTTTTTAGCAACAAATCATGACCATTGAAAGAAACACAAATTGATGTGGACCATTGGATTTGTGTTGACACATGGTTTGAGATCCATGGATCCCAAAAACCTATAAAAGGAGAGGCACCCCATTGCTCTTCTTGACACATAAGTTGAGGCAACAAATCTCTCTCTCTCTCTCATTCTCTCTACACGTCCTCTCTCCATCTCTCTCATGTGGCCGTCCACCATGGATGCCCTAGAGAGGTTCTCCATCGCCGCAGCATCGTCGTTATGCTGCCCGATGGTTTGCTCGTGGATCTCCGTCCCCTTCGGTGCGACCCGCTCGTGAAGAAGACATCGGATCTCGTGTGTCGAGATCAGGAGATCCGCCGCTTGGATCATCAACATGGATTGCGAGAAGCACGCGGTTCATCCCCGCGCTCGCAAGCGTCTCCTCCGACGGATCGGACTTGAGACAGGAGGTCTCTTCGTTTAGAGACTTGATCGCAACCACGCTTCAAGAGGTAAACCTAATACTTGGTTGTGGTTTAGACGAAACGATCCGAGAAGTGTTCTTGGATCATGTGGTTTCGTCACATGAAAATTTTTTAATTTCCGCTGCATAGAACAACTAGTGCGACTAGTCGTTCTTCGTCGTATTCGATACGACGATCACGCTTCCGTGATGCGCTTGAGGATCTAACCATATCCTTCAAGTGGTATCAGAGCCTTAGGTCGGTGGTTTTGGATACGATCCATAAACCGAGGACGACTTGGGTTCATTAGGGTATGCGAAAGTTTTCTTGCATTTCATTTTCGCATATCTGTTTTGATATTATTTTCGGCAATGTTTAAATTGTTTAAAAACGAAACTAATATTTGGATTTTATTCCCCATTAAATAAGGAAACCTTAGGATCTGAGTTTACGTGATTTCGATTCCGTTTGCTCTAGATATGCTCATTTTAGTGAACATGTATCCACTGTTTCGGGGACTGCGGATCATGACGTAATTAAGATGTTAATTGCGGATTTGATACACCTTGAAATGCGTGCAAATCACTTGGGTTCTGTTGTAAATCAAGTTAGCAAACTTTAGAAATTTACTTTGCTTAATTTGGATTTAAATTGATTGAGATATGATATTTTTAGTAAGTGAGGGTCACTGCTGAAAATACTTTCCTAATCAAGAACCTAGTGATTGTCATTTAATTAATTAGTGAAATTAAATTGTTTAATTTCCTGGAATAATTATGCATAAATATTTGTGAAATATTTAATGATAATTATGTCCTTAAATGACTTTGACCTAACCAACAAATGATTAGATGTGATCTAGATCAAGATTGGTTACATGATCTACATGATCAACATTCCAACAAACATGTTGCTTGAATAGGACTTGGGATTTGTTTAGCAAATCTCATTATAATGTTAATCAAAAATGTTTTGATTATTACTATATGGTACAATTTCGGTTGAAGAACCGATGATCATCTCAAGTACAAATTAATCAATTTGGCATTATCCTTTCCCGAGGCGGATATGGTGCCTAGTCAGAGAGCATTGGGGTTGCGGGTTGCAACGTATGTGGTCCGTCCCACTCTCGTCGGTACTGGCCATGACAGCGGGTAGGGCCGGGATAATGTCCGAGGGATTAAGATGTATTTTTCTAATTATTAAAATTCGAAATAATACGTATTTGAGATAATACCATTATTCAAGTAACTATTAAAATGTTTGTTGGATATTAATTGGATCATTAATTTAATATGATTAGATTAATTGGAATCCAATTAAGATTGAAATACTCTAATATTATTAGAGTTAATAATTCCCTTGGAAGAATTAATTATGTGAATGTGATTCACGATAATTAAAAAAAATTTGAATATGAGGTGGAGGATCACATAAGTGACATCCATGGTCTCCCGTCAAGGCGAAGGGTTCCGTCGCCAGGGATTGTATGTGGGAGACGCCTGTACGAAGTGATAGCTCCTATATGCAAGCGCATCTGGATCGGACTCTTTGCTTCTCGAAAGAGTAAGGCCGTATACGTAGTGACCCCAATATCGGATCCTCATATTATTGGGGCGATATTGGATTGCACATAGCGAGTTGTATTCCTGTTGATGGTTGGTTCAATTAATGACGGGTCAACATTGCCTTAGGGGTGGTGGGCCCGGGTATTAAAGACCGAATTGGGAGATGCAAGTTGGACTTGCAAGGCGGAATGTGTTCCCGCTTCTTTTTATCCGAGTTGTAGGTTCTCATATTATTGGGATGCAACAAAGATAAGGAAGGAGATCCCAGATCTTGTTGAGATATAATGGTAAGTATATCTCTTACATTGAAAGTGATTAAGGGAATGAACTTTCAGTGTTGACAAGACAAGACAACTTTGATAGAAAAATCCTAAATCAAAGTAAAATATATATATATATATATTTATATATTTATGCAAATTTCTTATTTCAGATAATCCTTCATTAAAACCCACTCAATGATATACTCAATAATAACCAGTAAAATATCATGGATTGGACTCATGATCCATATATTGTACTTGCAATTGGACACATAATGTATGTGGTTGCAATGTGCAAGTTTCCTCATAATATTGAGGAATGACAATTAAATAGATAATAGGACTACAACCCTAGGGTTTGTGTGTCTCTATAGTCTTGATCTATCATCAAATGTACTTTGGAAGTGACATGTTGATGATGATCATAATTGTCATATAATCCTTATAAAATCAATAAAGATATTCTGGCATACTTATGTGCTCTTGACATTTAACATGAATGAGATGGTTCACTGCATCATGCAAAATGGCGGCTCTATAAGAGATGATGTATTCAAATTGTTTGAGTACCTACCTGAACCTATGTTTTAAGAGTTTAGATGGATGTAGATGATGAGTGTCATTATTCTACTATCTATACTCTGGTCATTCATGAAGCTTCATAATATTCATATTGTATGAATTTAATGAAGCATGTATAAATGTTGAAATGCTCTTACATAAGAGATCCTTAGTCTTAAGCAATGGTTGCTTATAGATAAAGGGAGCACAGTGGAAGCATGGGTTGGACCCGAGTAAGAAGTATGGTCAAAGAGTTGACTATACATCTATGACTTCCATATGTCATCCGAAGAGTTGGATAAATGCCAATACTGCAATAAGTTGATGTGTTGATAGTATGACTATCAAGTCTATCTAGAATCCTTAGAGAAGGACTCGGATGGAGCATCAGATTAATCTACATAAACCATTGATAAGATAAACTCAAATAATTGTATCTCAATCTTCTGATGACATTTGCAATAGGTTGCATATGTTTTAGAAGACTGGAAAATTTGATCTTAAAGGTTTATAGTTATCCACATGGATATTGATGCAATTGTTGCAAAAATCTCTGTTGGATTGATAGACTTGTTAATTTCAGTGGGAGAGTCCTTAGTCTTAGAGAATGTCTCTATGACCCAGATATAAGAATACACTCATTGTTTGTTTCTAAATGTTAGAAATAAACATGAATCTGAGATAGAACTATCATAAAGAGTTATGATGTATATATTTCAGATAGTAATCTAATAATCTAGTGGACTTCACTAAATTAGAAAATTAATGAATGGTTCATTAACATTTCTAAATACTGAAATTAAACCTTAAGATCAATAGGAGGATGAACATGATCTTATCAATGATGAATTTTAGCATAATTATCCCTTAGTTTCCAGGTATATATGTGTAGAAGAGACTACAATATATATATATGCTTAATATGATTCCATGCATGCAAGCTGGAATCTAGCACTTGAAAGTGCTGCTTCATTAGGAAAATAAAGGATGGTATTGGATACCTACTTTATGACCTTGAGATTCTAAGTATCTCATCTCTGAGAATATGATTCTTAGAGGTTGAGACTCTTGCGAATCAAGATGAAAATGAAGTGTAGGAACTCATTTATCTTGAGAAGATAATGAGGCTCCTGAAATTGGAAACTAAGTGGACAATTAAAAATGAAACACTAATACCTCTTCAAATGAGTTTGAGGATGGATTCCATGTGTCAGAGAAATCTGACAATGATTGAACTTCATGCGATGAAGCTTATGAAGATCATAGCATGGATAGATGGATGTTAGCAATAAAAGTCTAATGTAGACTTCATATGCAAGTGTTGTATATGGACCCTCGTGGATCCACCTATATGGGTAAAAACCTGTAAAGGTGTAAATGGATCTTCAAGAGAAAGGGAACCTGATGAGAAGGTAGAGACCTTCAAAGCACGGTTCGTAGCCATGAGCCACACACCGGAAGAGAAGACATTGCTTGCAACGAGACTTGCTCTTTGGTGACCATGCTTAAAATCATCATAATGTTGCTAACCTTATCTACACAACTTGACTATTGCATCTTCAAGATGTAAGTCAATATTGCATTCCTCTACGAATACCTCTTTGAGGATATTCACATGAAGTAGCCCCAGGGCTTCATGGTTGAGGAAAGCAAGGTGTGCAAACTAAGGAATCCATCTATGGACTCAAATAAGCTTCTTGAAGTTGGACCATAAGATTTGATGGAATTATAATTGTTATGATTTCAGATAGAATCTTGATGAGCCATGTGAAGCTTAGTGGGAGTGCCTTTGTGTTCATCTTGCTGAATGTAGATGATATCCTGATCATTTAAAATGATATAAGGATAATAATAAGTGTTTTATTCTCTGGTTATTCCATATCTTGAAATATGATTTCAAAGAAACCTCTTAGATCTTAGTTCTGAAGTTGTTCAGAAGCCAAGAGAAGAGGATAATTGGACTGTCACATTTGTAGTATACCTTGGACATATTCTATTCATAGAAATTCCAAGAAAGGCTTCTAACCCTTAAGATATGGTACTGACCTATCTTAAGGGATAGCACCTCAAAGAGTTGAGGAAGTAAATGCTACAACTACTTGCACTTGTGCATTAGTTACGAGAAGCTGAGTGTATGCTAGAGTGTACAAATACCAGATGTCTGTCATGCAGTGGGAGTAGTAAATTGTTACTAATCCTACTGTAGAGATAAAACACTTGATTGCAGTAAATCTTCATAGATGAGGAGATTTTTGAGAAAGTAATCTCAAAGTCTTGTCTTCAAAAGTTTAAGACCATGTAGATAGTGATCTATAAAGGTCTAAACTTTAGATAAACTTAGGAGATAGAGATCTCCGGGAATGAAGGTATTCTAATAAGGATTATGGGGATACTGGTTATGATGTCAGGGACATTGTAACCAACTAGATTGAGTATTGGTTGCATGAGATGCAACATTCGCATTAGATGCGAGCACTGTTACTAGGGATATGCAAGTGCCGTAAAGGACTTGGCGTAGTCTCGCGAGAACAGAGTGACTGATCAGCTTACCTAGTTATTTTCTTAATAGCCTATGATTGTCACATGAGTGCGGGTTTAAATGATTAGCCCATTAATGGCTCTTTGGGCTAGTGGGAGATTGTTGGAAATGCGAGCCCACGGCGAGCCATTATGCAATAAATGTTATTGCAATTCACTCCTTAATCTGAAATGAAGAATACATAATTTGCATAATAGGTCCCTTAGTACAATTAGGGTTATGTACCATGGCCATCTTGATGATCATACAGCTGTTGATTCAACTATTGAATCATAGAGGCTGGTGCTTGGATGAATATCTAAAGAGTTAGATTGAGGACTCATCAAGCACCGTCAAATGATTGTTAAGAGATGATCTCCAGCCTGAGTAGGAGATGGCAATCCTTATCTCTGAAGACTGATATCTGACCGACCTCTTGATGCAGGTCCTCTGCATAGGAATAGAGATTCGGAGGTGTCAGATTAGTTAGGTCAAAGAGTTGACTTAACGAGATCGAGATAACCAAAGTCCTATATCGTATGCTGTCATGATATAGGCTCGCATCCTCTGACCGGAGACAGATGTGTTTCTATATGTCTAAGTATGTACATTTGGCAGACCAATAGGTTGATGACCTAATCAAGGTCTATACACCGGCGCGCTGGTGTGCATATAAGGGCATATGAGTAATACAATCTCTCAAAGGGATCATACAGGTTCAGTTACTGAACCGGAAGACATGAGCTCACTCATGAGATATTGGGAAGAATCAAATTCCGTGCGCACGGTCGTCTCGCTTTGGAAGCTTGACTGAATTTGTAGGTTTGATATATACTTTTGGAAAGTATATGATCAAGACCTGGGTATGATATATGCTTTTGGAAAGTATATGATCGATACCGACTCCCAATGATCGAATGAGAAACTTACTGATAAAACCAAGAAGTAGACAGTATAAAGTTGATCGAATACTTCGGGTTTAGTTTGAGTCTTCCAGTATGCAGGATGTACAGGTATTGGGAATACCTGAGGGTGATGTGATCATAAACGATTGTATAACCATGACGCTTCCATTCCTAGGGAGTGATGAAACGGGTCTGGATTTTAGTGACTCCTCTCAGTAGAGAAGTGATCTGATCTTGGTCCAAGTATTGGACATTGATCTGAATGTGATTCAGATACAATGAGAAGATTAGATTTACGGTCTTGATTTAATCAAGCATCTATGGGAGGCCCGCGATCTGGATTTGAGATACGATCTCAATATCCATGTCACTATACGTGGAACAATACAATCGCCCTGTCCTTATCTCCAAGTATCTGCGGAGAAAGCGCATTATCCTTGAAGGAGTTCATGGATAATTCTATTGTTGATATATGTATCCGAGCATTGAGAAAAATGGATAATTAAATGTGATTTAATTATCATGAGTAATATGAATTTGATTCATATTATAAAGAGAGTTATCTTAGATAATTAAATGAGATTTAATTATCAAAGATGTAAATAATGTGAATGTGATTCATATTATTTGGACACAAGAGAATAGAGATCCAAGATGATTAAATATGATTTAATTATCATGGATATGAATAATGTGGATAGCAATATCCATATTAGTCATATATATTATAAATGCGATTTATAATATATAAGAGAGAGCTATTTGTAATTTACATTTGTTAATTAAATGTTAATGTGAATTGGATTCACATTGGACATCAAATTGAAAATGTAATTTACATTTTGTTTTGGGTTGTGAATGTGATTCACAATTTTTCAATGGCATGATTGCAATGTTCACAAAATAAATTGGATTTATTTTTTGTGAAATAATTTGCAACAAAAGTTGTTGCAAATAATGGAGATTACATAAAAGGTGAAATAGCCACCTTCCTAATGGAGGAGGGTGGACGACCACCACTCCCATTAGGAAAGGGAGGCCGTCCCCCCTCTCCACATGGAAGGAGGCTTTCTCTCCTTTCACTATCTCCATGTATTGATGATTTAATTTTGTAATTAAATTATGTTGATTTATCAACATATATTTAATTTAAATTAAATTAATTGTTGTTGTGTTTTTAGCAACAAATCATGACCATTGAAAGAAACACAAATTGATGTGGACCATTGGATTTGTGTTGACACATGGATTGAGATCCATGGATCCCAAAACCCTATAAAAGGAGAGGCACCCCATTGCTCTTCTTGACACATAAGTTGAGGCAACAAATCTCTCTCTCTCTCTCATTCTCTCTACACGTCCTCTCTCCATCTCTCTCATGTGGCCGTCCACCATGGATGCCCTAGAGAGGTTCTCCATCGCCGCGACATCGTCGTTATGCTGCCCGATGGTTTGCTCGTGGATCTCCGTCCCCTTCGGTGCGCCTCGCTTGTGAAGAAGACATCGGATCTCGTGTGTCGAGATCAGGAGATCCGCCGCTTGGATCATCAACATGGATTGCGAGAAGCACGCGGTTCATCCCCGCGCTCGCACGCGTCTCCTCCGACGGATCGGACTTGAGACAGGAGGTCTCTTCGTTTAGAGACTTGATCGCAACTACGCTTCAAGAGGTAAACCTAATACTTGGTTGTGGTTTAGACGAAACGATCCGAGAAGTGTTCTTGGATCATGTGGTTTCGTCACATGAAAATTTTTTAATTTCCGCTGCATAGAACAACTAGTGTGACTAGTCGTTCTTCGTCGTATTCGATACGACGATCACGCTTCCGTGATGCGCTTGAGGATCTAACCATATCCTTCACGGTTAGCATATAACCACAACATTATGGAGAAGTATGGGGACAAAGATGGACGAGATGTTGGGCTTAATCTAGGGGTTAGATGGTGAAGCCCTAATGAGTCTCCTCCCTTAAAAAGGCGACATGGACTGAAGGTGAAGAGGAGAGGGAGAAGTGGAAGAGAAATGTAATGAGGTGCATGAAAATGTCAGAAGAAAGACGATGATGGAGCTATGCTCAGATGGTGATGTAGGCATGTGTGTGGAGTGGATAAAATGCAAGAAAGAAGAGACAAAAAATGAACCTTACCTAGAGAATGAATGTGGAAATCAAAGATAAGTTTGAAAAGTGGAGGAGGAGCATGTGTTGAGGTCTTCTCAACCTTTGGTCTTTGCTCACCAGTCCGACTACGAACGGGGTCTCAAACAACCAACTACAGTATTGTAACTTGGTTGAACCGGCCAAGGATCACGTCTAGAGTTGAGCTCCATCATCATTCAAAAGCTCGCACTATCTTTGTCACAAATGGTGGAGCGATGCAAGTGGGAGACTCGAACACCCCCAAGGACCTGGTTGGAGGTAGTCATGGGTCAAAAAGGGGTTGGCATTGAAGAATAAAGTTAGGGCTAAGAGTCGGAGTTGGAATGAGATGGAGAGGAGGCGTGAGGCGGATGGGAGAAAATGGAGATGACTGTCGATCGGCAAGTTTAAACAAGGGTCGTCGAGGTGGTTGGGAGGTGGAAGATAAAAAGGACCATTGGATCTGGAGATCCAATGATCGAGGGGAGAGTAAGGGTGTGCGATAGTGGATCGTCTGATCTCAAATAATCAGACGATGGAGACGGTGCGAGTCTATATACAAATAGCTGATTACATGCCTCACAGAGATTGAGCCACGTAACCCAATAAAAATAAAGAAAAATCCCAAAAATAATGTAAAATACAAAAGAAATAAATCTAGGCTTCAAATAAAAAATATTCAACAAGAAAGTTGTAAATCTTTTTTAGATCTACAACTTTCATGTAGAACACAATATGAAAATACAACATATGTACAAACTAATATTTTTGAAAGTATGTTTAAGAGATTAAAAATACTTATTTTAATTAATTTCATTATTATTTGTATTTTTGATTAATGAATAAAGTCAAAAGAAATATATATAATATTAAACTAATTTTTATGAGATTTTAATATTGAGAAAACACATAAAATAAAGGCATAATAATGTGTTCATTTATGTACAAATAATTAGGGTTAATTATATACAAGGAGTTAATTGTTCATGTTAGGGGAATTAATAATGAATCTTATTGATTTGATAAAGTAAGAAGGATAATAAATAAATAATATGATGATAAATCATGGATTTATCCCACTATACTTAAACATTGCTCGTCCTCGAGCAAATAAGGAATGAATACGTTGGTTGAATCCCTAGCCGTGTCATAAATATACAAGACTTGATGCATTCATGACTCTTGGTTTTAGTGATCCTACAATTCTAAGTTGAACCAAGCCCTAGTAAAAAGGAACTAAACTTTCCTAATTATTAGACTCTGTGTGCATACATAAATATAAGAGATATGACATTAAGCGTAGACTGCATTTATAAGTGTAAAGTCGAAACGTCACTCAAGGTTCAGTCTAAGAGACTCTCCTAAAGACCCGATCCTCAATACTAGGGAATAAATCATTTCTTGCATCCAATCCACCATCTCTTTAGTTGTTAGTCTTAAAAGGGTAGATGAAAGGCTAGTTTACGATGGAATAGGATTGTGTATTTTCTTCTCTTCCTCTCATTAGAACAAAGATCCGCTCGAGTGCCTTATTAACTCAACACATGTATTTTTGGTGTTGATTAGTGAGTCCGTCAACATAATAGTGAGTTTTCTACACTTGTTTTTCTGTGAATGCACCGGGGTGTGTCTCTTTTGAGTATTTATTATACATGTGACACCCAGACTTGTATCACTATGAAGTCCCTTATGGTGCTAGCCCGACTCATAAAATTCTAAGATTTTGGTCCAAGTGGACACTTTGGAAAGTTTGGGATCTCTCTCCTTTGGTGTAAGATCTTTATATATGCCTTTGTAATGTATGATCTTTTCTGATATTTTTTTCATTTGGCTAGTTTCACTACCTTTGCCAAGATTGGGGTACACCGATCAACATTTTTAATTATTTCATTACACCCTAGCACTTAGGACAATATCACAAGATTAGGATACAAACTTGTTCTCATACCGTCTAAATTTATTACACTCAGGTTTCGTGAATCCTTCATTGATTTTATCCCATCCTCAAGCATCATAGAGTCAGGTCCAAACTCAAATCCCAGTTCTTCAAGTGAAACCTCAAACTCATCACATCATAACTGTAGTTATGCATGTGAGGTGATGATCATATTCTTTAAGGTAGAGACTAAACATGTCAAATAGCGCATATATCTTTCAAACTAGGGAAGTGTAAGTATATAAGTCATAGACCATAATGACTTAGGTTGGTAAACTATGAAAAGGACCTCAAAAATCAATTGTTATAAACTTCACAAGTCTTGTGTGAATGTGTAAGTGTTAGGGATACTTCCAACTTATTAATTAGTATTTTTGTTATTTTTATTTTTTCAAGAATTTCGTAAGTATATACAAAATAAGGTGTTAAAACAATTTGTACCCTTTGCCAAATATTTGTATAAATCATACCAAATAGATAAAAGCTTTCCAAACATTTTGCAAATCATTTTTACAAAATCAGTTTCAAATCCCAATACTCTTAGCCCATAATTATATGTAAAACATGTGAAAGTTCGAGCTATGTAAGAAGTATATATGCAATATGTACATAGCCCCCATATACTTAGGTGCTATGTTCTCATGACACGAAGTGAAATGAAAGACATAACTCGTACTAAGCATAAAGAGGAAGAAAAGTATGAGGAGAGAAACTAGTACAACCCCTATACTTATGCTTTTAAATAGCCTAAGTGTAGGACAGAAGAACTAAGGAACATGATACTAAAGAATAGAAGAGAACAAAAATGAGAATAAGGGCTTGACCCCCTTATACTTAGGTTGAAAACAGCCTTAGTATAAAGAAAGTACGGACAAAGAGAAGGGACTGAGGGAATGACTCAAGAGACCAAAAAATGTACAGAAAAAAGCTGAGGTTCCCCATATAATTAGGCTTTAAGTAGCCTAAGTAAGGAGTGAGTATCTCAGAAGAGGTAAACTAAACTCTTAAAGAATGATAAATCAAATGAGCAGTCAGTAAGAAAGAATAGGTGAATTTTCTCAACTGTTGAATCTTTATGTGCGACTTCATGTCGAGTAGTATCAAATATCTGCAAGGCACTCAATCGACATGAAGTCTATCATCTAAACTTGTATAACCATTCTTTTTATTTGACAAAATGATTCAACAGTAGTCTATTGACCAAGAAAGAGCATGCATCATATGTGAGATCAGTTATTTTTACACTTGTATTGTTGTGTACTTCCTTCACTATGTAGGGACACATCCATTTAGACTTAAGTTTCCCATGAAAAATCTTCAATTTTGCGTTAAACAACTATACCTTTTGTCCTGAGATAGATTTTTTGCACCCAATGTGCTAGTCATGCCACTTCTTAACCTTGTCCTTATATATCAAGTTGTTTTCATACGCTCGGTTTCATATTTCCACAAGCTCGTTCAAGTTCAAGTTCAGGTGACAAGTCCATTGGTCGAAGCAGAAGAATGATGCCATGATCGCTCGTTCATTTCTCCATCTCTCTATTATAGAGAGGAGAGAAAGGCTAGGTGTATATTCATGCAAGGGTTGACGACCTAAAACCTTATTGGTGATGGTGTATTTGAAGAAGCATAAAGGTGGAGGTTGTGTCCAAGGTGGTGGTTTCAACGGCTACCGAAGGTTGGAAGAGTTACTGAATTGGGAAGTTAGAAGGTTAGTGAGGTAAAGGGAAGTTAAGTCCATGTCCGGGAGTGGTCAGTTGAGTTGGAGGTTAGTTGAGGAGGTTGTGGAAATTAGAAGAAGATGAATGTTTGTGCATTGGAAGGGACGGTTTCGAGGTTGAAGGCGATATGATAGTTGTTAGATGTCACGATCTAACGGTTGGAGGAAGGGTGTGGTTGTGTGGTTCTGATGACATCTAATGCTCTCATCGGAGGGCTGAGAGGAGATCGGAGATAAATGACTGTGGTCAGATCAACAAAGTCAATCCGACAATGAAGGATGGAGGCGGTTGGCTTAATGGAAGTGGGTCACATGACTGAAGTGGGTGGCGCCACATGGCCCAATTGGATAAATCAAATGTTATAAAAACAATAATAAATAAATACTAGTTAGGATTACAATCAGGAAAAGTGTTCAACATGAAAGTTGTAGATCTCGATGAGATCTACACCTTTTACATAGAACTCAAAGAGAAAATACATCATATATACATAGTAAAATTTTTGAAAGTAATTTTAAAGAATTAAAATTACTTATTTTATTTTGTTTTATTAATTTTTCTATTTTTAATTACACTTAAAGTTAGATTAATTATGTACAACATTAAACTAATTTTTATTTTATTTTTTAATAATTATAGAAATACATGAAATATAAGCACAACATAGGCATGAATACACACTATAGAGACAAATTAATAAGACGCCACTAATTAATGTTAATTAATTACGAAGAGTTATTTTCTAATTAAGGTGAATTGTTTATTAATTAAATTAAAGAGCTTATGCTAAATAGGTAGTAATCAACAAATAATCTAATAAATCAAGGATTTATCATCTGCTAAAGATGGACATGAGTTAGGGCATTCAAGTGAGGGGGGTATGAGCACTATATACAACTTAGTAAATTCTGAGTAAAATAGAATAATATATGTTTTCGAGATCCACAAAATTTTAAAACATTGTTACTTTCTCTCCTAAAGTCGGAATTGTACGAACTCAATGACATTAAATTCACATGACGAAACACTTCAAAAGAGCCAACATTTTATAAAATTAGGTTCAAATGGAATTAGAATAAAAAACTAGAGGTTAATACTTTCAGCTCTTATATATAATTCTCATGTGAATGCATTTTTTCTTTCCAAAATTTACTTGTTAGAGTGTATGCAATTAATAATTTGCTGACTATTTAGATTGAGATGATGAGCCTATGATAAAAAACTATATTATGTTTTGTTATGTCGGGGGGGGGGGGGGTGGATACATCTATCAGACTTACTGAGTTGAGAGAGTACTCTGACTCGAGCTTATACTTGTTTAGATAAACTTGACTCAATCTTTTGGCATAATATTGAAGGAGCTCAACATATGTGCTAAGTCTCAAGCTCATCAAGCTTCGGCTGGCTCACATGCTCATTAACGAGCCAACTCAAGCATGATTTGCAACCTTAATCCATTTTATTAGCTTCATTGTAAAAGTTAGTTCGTGCTTTTTAGTGCACATCTTTTAAACATAAGATAATAATTAAGAGTTAGACAAAATTAATGTCAATGTAACAATCAACCACATGCATTGCTATACAAATAAAAAAAA
Organism: Ottelia alismoides; assembly: GCA_037367405.1. Classification (NCBI taxonomy): domain Eukaryota; kingdom Viridiplantae; phylum Streptophyta; class Magnoliopsida; order Alismatales; family Hydrocharitaceae; genus Ottelia; species Ottelia alismoides. The sequence continues at coordinate 872,563 of JAZKJV010002403.1, forward strand.
TGGTTCGATAGAAACATCCTTGATATGCATAGAATCCTCATTAAGAGCCAAAGGCATTGAGGTTGGGACTTTTCACCGGTAAATTATTTTGTCGCGAATAGCTGAATGGAGTTCCTACTATAGTGGGAAGAGTAATCCATTCTAGGGCTATTAGTTCTCACCAAAGCTCTTTGACGATGGAGTCTAGGGTTGGCTATTGGATCATGGCTTGATGATCCAGACTTGGGCTCGACTCGATAAGGGCTCGTGAGACTGACTCATTAAGCTATTGAGCTAAGTCGAGCCATAATTTTAGACTCCTTAATAAGTCGAGTCCGATACGAACCTGGATCAACTCGATAAGTCGATAAGGGGCTTTACTTTAATCTCACATCTGACAAAGTTGAACTTCGAGGGAGCAGGGAGCATATATAAACAGAGGGAGTGTTCGGTCTACATGAATACTTGCCTTAATTCGACTCGAGCATTATCGAGTCTGAGCTGGCTCAATAAGAGGCTCTCGTTCATCAATCTGAGACTGAGCCAACTTGGTTGGATTCGAACGATCCCGAGCCCAACTGGGCTTATTGAGCCTGAGCTCGAGCCAGGGCCTGGCTCGTCTCATTGGGCTCGATAGCCAACCCTAATGCACTCATAGAGCTAACAAAAGATGTCTTAATGTTTTTGCATTTGGAATGAAGAATGGAAAGAAAGGGAAATGCTTTTGTCACATTAGACATCGTCATAAAATTAATAAGCCAAGTTCCCGGGTTAATTTTTTTCTTCAGTTGGAGCTCTACTCATTATGCTAATTGATTTGGTTGGAGGTGGGCATTGTTAACTCATGAGTTCTCACTAGATCAAGTATAAGTCCAACTCATGGTCGTTCTATTCCTTCTCAACACAATTATTTATCGTCCTCGGAGGCTGCGAGTCTCAAGCGGACTCGAGCATATTCTCAAATCTAGTTCTTTCTGTTATATTTATTATATCATAAAAAAATTGCAACAAATTTTTATGGATCAGTTTGGTTACTAGGATGAGATGAGGTAAGTAACATTTGAATTGGTACGGATGTTGGAATAAGAAATGTGATATGTTGTGAGATTGATTCAACTAAAGATTGCACGCAAGTAAACGGCGGATAACCCGGTAAAGAGACCGACCCTATTAGTTTATTTTCTCCTCGACCCACCTCGTCGGCGACCATCTTCGCACACTGGGAAGGAAAGACGATCCACTAGGCGGGATTCAGAAAATCGAGCATGTCTCGTGCTTAGAGTACACGGTGGGTGGTGCTGGAGGTAATCTGGGTGCTGTAAACAAGGCTTTGGAATCGGGAATAGAGGCTTCTCAGTTGCCCGGAACAGAAAGGGTGGAAGAATCGAACGGGATCAGCGATTGGTATATCATGCATTGGATCAAGGCTGATGCCTCTGATTTTCGTGGAACCATTCCTCGCCCTCGAAGGTTTGAGAATACTCCCCTTGTTGCTCCTCCTCCTCATCTACTCCATACAATTGTTTTCATGGGTAATCACATCTTCTCTCGATCCTTACTCCAATTCCAGTGGCCACACGGCCGTGAATGTTGGAAATTCCATGTTGGTCGTCTTTGGTGGCCTCGCGGATCGCAAGTTCCTAAACGATCTATGCGTCTATGACACAGGTTATCAGTTCTTGACCCTACTTCGTTGAAGAGCTTGCTACCTAATATCATGAAATTCATTTGCTTGGAAAAATTTAATTACCATGCTAAAGATTCAATACAATGCGATAGACACTGTTAAGTGAGACATGGAACTTAATCATGTGTTTAGTTTTGAGCAGGCTAACCAAGGTGACAACTTTACTTACTTGTATGGTCGGTCGGTTTGGCTTCAGTTTTTTGGCTTTCTTGCGAGTTTGACTTGTTAATTGGCTTAAACTGTGTTTACCCCCTGATTGGTAACAATACTGAGCGCTTAACATACCACCCATGCATTTCAACTTAAGCATAATTACTTGAATTACTGACATTTTATAGCCAGAAGTGTATATTATCAACTAGTCGGGTTGGAATGGCTCACTGTAGGCATGAAGTTGTTTCGAACTTCAGGGTACATGTTCCTGATTTTGTCGGCTTAAGGCGTAGAACTCAAGGTGGCACATTCTAGTCAACGGACTAGATTGGCTGCTTATTGACAAGTTCATGTTGGATTCTCTATTCTGAACTATCAAATCAAGATATGCTACCTTTTAGGGGAAATTTCCTGTCATGAATTCTTAAAGGGTAGTACAAGTTAGGAGGAATATATGTACATATAGGTATTGTATATGTCTTTTAGTCTTTGTCCATAGAATTATGAACATCATCGACCTAAACCATAGCATCTCAGAAGAATTAGGGTTTACTTGCACTTTTTCAAACAGAGAAAGATAGCAATTTGCAACGAGACTTAGAAGAGGAGTGAAATGAAGGATGGTTAGCTAAGGATCATGAGATGTACTACTCAACGATGGCTGCATTCCACCCCCTGCCACCAGACAGATTTCCTCAACGATGGCTGCATTCCACGACAGAGGAGGTACTACTCACTTCAGATTTCAGAGGGCATGGTCAATGTGGCAGAGGAGGCGGATGTCAGCGTGGTCCATACAACAATTGTCATCATCCTGATCATTCAGAGTAGACGTGCTATTTGAAGCATGGATATCCTGCTTCTACTCATGTAGTCGAGCAATCAGAGCCTCTTAACAGTTCAACCCCTTCTACAAATTCGCAGTTAGATGATATTGTCTCATGTCCGAGGGAGATAATGACTCATGCTGCCAGCACTACTACATGCCCTTCAAATGTTGCAGCCTCTGTGAAAGTATCTTCGAGCTCCTCAAGTATAACCTTTGTTTTTACTAGTTGTAGCAAGGCATGTATGACATAGTGAATCATGGATTCTTGTCCTTCCATTATCTATGATGAGACAGACACAATTTTCTTCATACAGAAATGTATCCATATATGTACCCTCTGGCAGATCAATTATCATCATGAATGGGGCTTATTTACCTTTTACGGGATGCGGGATGTCCATTTGACATCATCCATGTGCCAGCAGAATGTGTTATATGCACCCGATTTTCAGATGAAGTTACTTTCTATTAGTTAAATCACCAAGGATTTGCATTGTCGTGCCATTTTGACCCTTCTCTTGTATTTCAAGACATACTCACGAGCAAGGTGATTGGATGTGGCCATGAGCAAAGGGGGCTCTACAGACTGGTCTGATCTCCATATGCTTGTGCCTTTACCGTTCCTACCGGATCAATCTCACCTTACATGTGGCATCTTCGATTTGGTCACCTTCCTTTACATAAGTTGTCGTGTCCTCCCACAAGTATCCACTCATTCTACCTTCCAGTACAAAGTTCGCTAGCTTGGGAAGCTTCACTGTTCTTCTTTTCCAAGTCATCAGAGTCGTAGTAGCAATCATTTATTTGAGCTAGTTCATTTTGACATTTGAGGTCGCAATTGTGTTCCTGATAACCGGTGACACATGTTTTATCTTGCAGCCGTAGATGACTTTTCTAGATTATCATGGATTTTCTTTTGAAAAACAAGTTTGAAGCTGTGTCTATCATTAAATCTTTTATTATTGAAATAAGGAATCTTTTCATTGCTACTGTTAAGTTTGTTTGACAAATGCCTTAGAGTCCTGCGCATTAAAACTCTATGAGTTCTTCATATCTCTTAGCATCATACACCAAACCTCGTATGCTTACACTTCTCAGAATAATGGTATTGCCGAACGCAAACACCGTCACTTGATATGACCAAGACACTTTTGATTCAGATTTGTGCCCCACACTCTTTCTGGGGTGATGCAGTTTCACATAGTCTGTTACTTGGTGAACCATATGTCGTCCTCTGTTTTATGAGAGAAGTTCCTTTCTCGATCGTGTTTTTCAAGAAGGACCTGTTCTCCCTTACATTTTGTGCGTTTAGCTCTGTAGCTTTTGTACACCACCTGCCTCTTGGTCATGACAAGCTCTCCCCTAGAGCTGTCAAGTGTGTCTTTATAGGATGCTCTCGTACATAGAAGGGTTATCGTTGCTTTGACCATGTTAGACGGAAGTACTGTGTTAGTGCTGATGTCACCTTTTTCGAATCTATCACATATTTCTCTCCTAGTCCTACATTTAACAGGTCGACTCCGTCTGACTCGGAAGAGGAGGTATGTGCCTCATCCACCTATGGCACTACCACCTCCGGTCCTACCAACAACTCCACCACCTCCACCATTACCACCATCTCCTCCAGCACCAATTGCTCTTGTGGCTCCTCCACCAATGCCACCTAGTACTGTGGCTCACTTATTGCCACATTTCCACATCCGCTTTGCTTTGCTTGAGGCACCTCAGCTTTGCGTGAGGCGCTCGTGGCGTGAGGCACTCGAGGCGAGGCGGAGGCATAAGCCTCACTGGAGTTGCCCTTCTTTTTATTTTTTCATTCACGTGTAAAGCACATGATCCCACATATTCTCCAAAACAGAAATCGAAGGGGTTCCTTTCTAATCGAAATCCCTTCGCCCATGAAACCCCATAGCCCAAGCGGAGGAGCTCTGGAACTCGAAGAAGAAGGGCGGCGCCACCCCCAAGCCCATTGCTGGTGATCAGAGCCACTCCATGCTCCTTTTTCAGTGACCAAGGCCACCACAAGCTCCGCCGCGAAGTGCTGCCGCCTCCACAACAGGTACTTTTTTGCTTATTTTAGGGTTTTCATTTTTTCGAGGGATTTTTGATGTGGTCTAATATCCCTTTGTTTACTATCCCTTGGATAATGGTTGCCAATTGCTGCTATAAGGGGGCGGAGAGGCTTATTTTAGAAGCCAAAGACTGACTTATCATAATTAATAACCATTTTTCTAACGTTTTGATCCATAATGTTTTTACAAATAATTATAAAGTAAGTTAATTTATATGTAAAATAAATCAAACTTAAAGTTAAATTTCCCAACTAACCTGCCTACTATTGTTTGGTCCTTCAAGTGAACTATCCAACTAAAAGCTAAATATTGACTTCACAACACTACCTACTTATCGAGAAAAGTACTGATTTCATACTCTTTCACTATAGATAGGTTCAATGATTCATTCTTTTAATAAATTCATCCCTAGTTTAATTAAGGGTTACATTTGTACCCTTACTTTTGTGTTATTGTGTAAGTTGCAGATATGGAAAGAAAGGCCAAAGTGGGGGAGATCGGATCCCGAATGGAGATATGCTGAGAATTTGAAATGGATGAGCACCACAAAGGGAAAGGATATGCATATGTTGAATGTAATTTTTGTTTGATGAAGATCACCCGTGGGGTGAAGCGACTAAAAGATAATCTTGTAAAGACACACAAGAATGTGAGAGCATGTCAAGGCGTTCCCATTGAGGTTCAACAAGAGATGGAAAACAATGATAATGAGAAGAGAAGAAGATTTGAAGAAATGGAAGATATTTGTCGAGTTGGGATGCAAGGGCCATTGGGAGGTGATTAAATTCAACCTCACAAAGAGCATTGACAGATTCTAGCAATACCAAGCAAATTCGAGGACCGATGGATTTTTTTTATTGTACAAGCATGTATGGGTGCAGGTACTTAATATTCTCCCATACAACTCACTTTGAATGCCAGTTGGAAAAAAGACGAGAAAAGGGTGATTTGCAGGAGCACTGGGAGTTTTTTTGAGAATTCATTGTCATTCAACATAGCTAATAGTCCATCCTATCTGACGATGATGGCCGATGTATGCGGGTATGAAGGGGTTTCAAATCACCGACTATGCTTGAACTACGAACTTGGATTTTGAAGGAAGAGAAGCAGGTCATAACCATCCTTGTTGATGAAGCAAAGGCTTCTTGGATTGACACTGGTTGCAGTATCGTGTCTGATGGTTGGACGGATATGAAAGGACGCACATTGATCAATTTTTTGCTGAATATGGATTTTTTGGTGAGTATTCAATGCTTTGTTGCAATAAGTTTTTCAAAAAAATAAATGACTATGCATATTACTTTTTGATTAAGTAAAGGTAAAAGTCCAATTAATGTTGACGATGTGGAGTTCCCCGATTCTGAGGATGGAAGCAACGATGATGCCGGTGATGATGTGCAATTGAATTACATGGATGATTATGATGATGATCCAATCAGTATTAGCAACAATGACGATGATGACGACGACAATACTCAGGAGCAAGATGACTAATGTTGATTCATTGAATGATTGTCGATGATTAGTGATATTTGTTGGATCGATTCATTATTCACACGAATGTATTCAAAAATATGTTGCATTAGATTTATGCTTATGCTGAACTTTTTACCTATTTTATGTTTTCTTATATAATTTTGGATTTGTAGTTGAACTTTGAACAATCATCGTAGTAGTTTGTACTTTGTATTGCACTTTTGGACAATATGTTGCAATAGTTTGCGTTGTGACTTATACCAGTATAATTTGCATTATTTTTACTTTTTCTTTTCAAAAAAGTGAGGCTTATGCCTCGACCGCCTCGAGACTTACGTCTCGCCTCACATTTTAGGAAAACACCTCGGACCGGCTCACGCTTTTTGTAACCTTGCATCCAACACACCCTAAGTATGTTTTGATCATATTGTTTATATTGATGGCACTAGTGATTTGTCCATGCAGCATGCTGCTTTATAGGATGGGCATATACCCTCTCAGGAGGCTAGTTCACAGGTTGAGGAGGAGGCATGTGATCTTGATGTGCCTATTGCTTTGCGGAAGTGGAGATGCACATGCGCTACTTATCCTTTTGCAGCCCATGTCTCTTTGGAGTACATCTCAGAGGATTTCAAGAGGTTTGTCGTGGGGCTGTTAGCTGTGGAGATACAATGGTCATACCCGAAGGCGATACATGACAGTCTGTGGCATCTTGCCGTGAAGGAGGAGATGGCCACATTACAGTCACATGGCAATTGGAACATTGTTACATTTCCTATATGGGCATCTGTTGTGGGATGCAATTGTGTGTTCACGATAAAGCACGGAACACACGTCATCATGGAACGCTACAAGGCGAGGCTTGTGGCTCGTAGGTTCACCTAAACGTATGTGGGGGCTATCAGGATACTTTCTCTTTAGTGGCTCGACATTCTACACTGTAGATTGTTCTTTCTGTTGTAGTGACACATGACTGGTCCTTATATCAACTCGATATAAAGAATGCGTTTCTCTATGGTGACCTACAGGATGAAGTCTACATGCAACATCTGCCAGGGTTCGTTGCGGAGGGAGAGTGTCATATGGTATGTAGACTTCAAATGGCTATTTATTGCCTGAAGCAGAGTCCAAGAGCATAGTTTCAGAAGCTCTCAGATTTAATAGAGTATCATGGGTTTATGAGATCGACTACAGATCGCTCACTAATCATTTAGAGGACTCAAAGAGGTATAATTGCTATATTGGTCCACATAGATGATATCATTGTTACAGGGGATGATGCACATGCATTCATGCAGGTAAGGACTTCCTTGATCTGTAGTTTGTAACCAAGGACCTTGGCAATTTACGTTACTTCCTTGAACTTGAGTTCCCTAGGAACCAACAAGGTCTTATTATGAGTCTTATGACCCAAAGGAAGTACATTATAGATCTTCATTTTGAGATATGCATGATAAATTGCAGGCTTGCCACTACTCCCATGGACCCAAGTATAAAGTTTTATGATGATGAGTCATAGAGGTACATGGAGCTCGTTGGAAAGCTTCTATATATGTGCCCATTACTAGGCTAAACATTTCATTTGTAATGAGTAGAGTGAGCCCGTTCATGGAGCAACCGCGAGAGGCACATATGGATGCAATCTATGATTTTGAGGTACCTGAAGACCTCTCATGGTACTGAACATTTATTAAGAAAATGAACATCCCTTATCGTTACAAAATGCACATATGCAGATTATGCGAGATGTCCCAAGGACATGACGTCTACCTTAGGTTTTGCAGTGTTCATAGGGCATTTCTTGGTGTCATTGAAGAGTAAGAAGCATATGGTGGTCGCCAGATTGAGTGCAGAATCAAAGTTCAGAGCCATGGGATAGGGGAGTAAGGAGATGATGTGGGTCAGATCCTGTCTGATTGACCTTGCTATTGATGCGCCTCTTCCCATGCATCTCCAATGCAATAACTTGATTGTTTTTTTCATTGGCAACAACCCCACCTTCCATGAGAAGATCAAGCATATCGAGGTCGACTGTCACTACACTCGTGACATGATTCAGAAGGGCTTTATCTCCCCCTCTCATGTCAACCCAGGGGAACAAACAACATATGTGTTTACCAAGGCTCTAGCCTGAGGGCCATTTCAGATATGTTGTTCCAAGCTGAGCAGGATTGATATCTATGCTCCATCTCGAGGGGAAGTGTTGAGATATTATTTATCTTTTTATATTTCTATATGTTCACATTTCTTTCCATCTCTATCATGTAATTTACCCAAACATAATTCTCCTCTTATAAAATAGAATCCTATGGTCTCATGAATAATTAATTCGCTCGTTTCTTTTCCACAGTTTCTAACATAAATATTCAATACACACAACAAATAACCCAATGGTTAGCTATTTGCAGAGAAGTCTGGCCATTACTAATTCATTATGGATGCTAACCCGTGTCATTGAAAGAAGGGTTCGTTTGATTACCGGTAACCCGGTTTACCCCCTGTATTCCTGGGTTATTTCTGGGTTGGAATTCTATCACAAGTCAAGGTGACATCACATCACATTCCTTATCCAACCCCCTAACCCTCATAATCATCCAAACAGCTACTATTCACAGGAGGTTACCCCAACCCACCCCAACCCAGTAACCAAACTAGCCCTAAGGGTCTGCTAGCTTGGAAAAAGATGCATTATATGCTCCATGAATTAATGCACATTCTTCTTATTAAGTAAAATGCAACTGCATTTGTTTTCTCCTCTATACCGACCTTTCCTGTAAACTATCCATAGGTAAAAATATTCGTAATTCCCTGTTAATTCTTTTTCTGTGTGGCAAATTCTGTATGGTTAGAAATTCTTGTAACTGATCCTTTTTGCGCATGCGGATAATTATTTTCTCTCTCTTTCAATATGGGGTGCTATCCGTTGCAATCTCAGGTAAGATCTTCTAGTATATCCTCATTGAATTTTATGGGTGTCTTTTTTTGGTAATATAGGATTCTAAATACCGAGTATCCTTTTACATTTGGAGTTTAATCGTGGTTGGTTTTTCCTTGCCCCAGAAAATGGAATATGGTTTACCCCTGATTGTAGTGGAACTGGAAGTGGCTCTGACAGACATGCTGGTCCAAGTCCTCGAGCATTCCATGTTGCTGTGGCAATTGACTGTCATATGTTTGTCTTTGGTGGACGTCATGGAAACAAGAGGTTTTGCCTGCACTCTGCTATTATTTGTGTCTTTGTAATAAAGAACAGACATATGATACATGTAGACTTGACAACCAGGTTGGGGGACTTTTGGATGCTTGATACAGGTAGTTCTTTTCTTATATTACGAGTTATACTATTTGATATATCATGCTCTAGATTTTTTGAAGCGCTGCATAATTCTATTCAAATCTACACTTGGCACCTATATTTGCACTTTAAGATTGTTGAGATGCCATGAGTTCGAACTCATTTTTTGAGGCCATACATTGTACAACCTGATTTCGTCACTTTCCCACTTTGTTGGTGGGCGAAGTCAACCGTCAAAAATAAGGATCTTGCTGCCTTACCAGTGAGCCGAGGTGGGGGGGGGGGGAGCTTGTTAAGGAGGTCTAGGGGGGAGTAGGTGCCCTCTTGTGGGGGCTTGAGTGCAACAACTAAAACAACATTTGATTTTGTGGTCACTTTTGTATTCGGATTTGTGGATCCACTCGTTTAGGGGGGATCACTCTATACATGGGTACTATATAAACCCCCAAAAATATTTCTTCCGTATCCTATGTATCGCCATTTAGTAACAAAAAAATAGACTCACCACTGCCATTGAGGAGTGAGGAGTAGCCTGGTTAAGGGAAAACCTCACACATCCATTAGTTGTGGTTGTCATATTGTTTATTCTATTATTGTTGGAAAATGTGACTTCGATAATTATTCAGAAAACCCTAGGCTCTCTTATATAGGGAGAGACCTTAGGGTAAATTACAGAGAGGTCTATAGAAAAGAAAGAAACAACAACAAACTCCATAAATAAATAATAACACTACTAACTATTTCTACACTCCCCCTCAAGGTGGAGCATAGATATCTATCATGCTCAGCTTGGACGAACATCTCTGAAATGGTCCTCTGAGCAGTGGCTTGGTAAATATATCTGCAGTCTGATCTCCTGAGCTCACATGTGCAGTAGATATCAACCCTCTCTGGATCAAGTCCCTAGTATAGTGGCAGTCAACTTCAATATGCTTGGTCCTTTCATGAAAGGCTGGATTGTTGGCAATGAACAATGCTGCCTGATTATCACACTGAAGCTTCATAGGTAGAGGTACCGCTACATGTAGATCTTCTAGTACTGAGCGAACCCACATCATTTCCGTACTGGCTTGAGCCATAGCCCTATACTCGGATTCGGCACTGGACCTTGCCACAACAGTTTGTTTCTTGCTTTTCCAAGAAACCAAAGAGCCTCCAACAAACACTGCAAACCCTGAGGTTGATTTTCGGTCCTTGGGACATCCTGCATAATCTGCATCTGCACATGCTGAGACAGATAAGTCCGTGCCCTTTCTGAATAGCAGCCCTGAACCTGGAGAAGACTTTAGATACCTCAGTATCATGTGTATAGCGTCCATGTGAACCTGTCTTGGCTGCTCCATAAATTGACTCACCCTGCTAACTGCAAATTGAATGTCTGGGCGAGTTATGGTGATGTAGAGGAGTTTGCCCACCATCTCTCTATATCTCCTCTTATCTACTTCATCAGTATCACCATCATACAGCCTCACGCTGGGATCCATAGGAATACTTGATGGTTTGCAACCATCCATGCCCGTCTCAGTCAGGAAGTCTGTAATATACTTCCGTTGGGTCATTACCAAACCCTGTGCATTCCTCGCAAATTCTAACCCCAGGAAGTATCTCAGGGTGCCAAGATCTTTTGTAACAAATTGACGGCCAAGGAATGCCTTCACCTTTTCTATGCCCTGTGCATCATCTCCTGTAACAAGAATATCATCCACATAGACCATAATAACAACCGTACCTGCCGATGACTTCTGGACAAACAATGAGTGATCGGCATTTGACCTCTTGAATCCTTGTTGCTCAATCAGGTTGGACAACTTCTGGAACCATGCTCTGGGGCTCTGTTTGAGGCCATATATTGCTTTGTGAAGTCTACAGACCATCTGCTTCTCCCCCTCAGCAGTAAACCCAGGTGGCTGCTGCATGTAGACTTCCTCCTGCAAGTCTCCATACAGAAATGCATTCTTGACATCTAGTTGAGATATACTCCAATCACGGACTACATCAACAGATAAGAGAATGCGAAGGGTAGAATGTCTCGCCACTGGAGAAAAAGTATCCATGTAATCCACACCTTAGGTTTGCGTAAACCCACGAGCGACCAAGCGTGCTTTATACCTATCCAGGGTTCCATCTGCATGGTATTTGACTGTAAAAACCCATTTGCAGCTCACAACGGATGCATCAGAAGGTGCAGGGACCAAAGACCATGTGCCACGAGACTGCAGAGCCCTCATTTCTTCTTCCATTGCTAATCGCCAGCATTCAATCTGCAAAGCTTCCTGGTATGTCCGTGGTATCTCCACGGAAGACAGAGCTGTGGCAAATCTCTGAAAATCACCTGTGAGACGGTGAAAAGAAACCTGTGAAGCAAACGGATAAGCGGCACATTGCCGCTTCTGTTTCCGAAGAGCAATCGGAACATCAAGATTGTCATCTGCTGTATGAGATGGGCTAGTGTCAGCCTGAACTGAAGGATCCTGCACATGTACCAAACCTGACCCGTCAGTAGTAGTGCCATCTGAACATACCTGAGGCGGGATGATCGGCTGCTGTGTGGTCTGAGCAGGACCTGACCGGCGCGTATAGAATTTCGGTAACGGTGATATGATAGGCCGTGGATTGGGTGGAGGTGGAGGAGGTGGTGGGGGTGGTGGAGGTGGTGTTGGCGTGGAGACAGACAGAGGGGAAGACTCAGATGTACTCAATGTAGGTGGTGGAGGAACATAGATCTTATCAGTGGTAGTGGATGGAACCATTCTGTCACCTGCAGGAGAGAAATACATGACAGACTCGAAGAAAGTGACATCGGCACTCACAAAGTATCTCTTAGTTGTGGGATCATAACACCGGTAGCCCTTCTGAGTTCTGGAGTAACCAACAAAGACGCACTTGACCGCTCTAGGAGAGAGTTTGTCAAGTCCGGGAGATAGACGATGCACAAAAGCTACAGTGCCAAAAACACGTGGAGTTAGTGAGAATAACTCCCTATCTGGAAAAATAATGGACATAGGTATCTTTTCACCAAGGACTGAGGATGGCATGCGGTTGACTAGATAACAAGCAGTAAGGACAGCATCACCCCAGAAAGAAATAGGGGCACAACTCTGAATCAACAATGTACGAGTAATATCTAAGAGATGGCGATGCTTCCTTTCCGCGACACCATTCTGTTGTGAAGTATATGCACAAGTGGTTTGGTGAATAATGCCCTTTGATGACAGGAATTGTGACAGTAAGCGTGTACAGAATTCAAGGGCATTATCAGTCCGAACATATTTGACATTTGCAGAAAAGACATTGAACACTTCATTAATCAAGTTTTTGATCACATTTCCTGCTTCGGATTTATTTTTCAAAAGAAAGACCCATGACACACGAGAGAAATCATCCACTACCACAAGATAAAACCTGTGTCCCTGATGATCGGGAACACGACTTGGACCCCATATATCTATATGTAACAACTCAAAAGGGGAGCTACTGCTCCGACTCAGACGACGTGGGAAGCTCGACCTGTGATGCTTTCCCAACTGACACGCTTCACATTGAAACGAAGAACTAGGAGAGATCTGAGGCAGAAGATGGCGCATTTTCTGAAGCGGAAGGTGACCAAATCGGAGGTGCCAAATGTACGGAGAGACTGGTCCAGCCGAATGAGAGGAGACACCAGCATATAAATCCCGGACCAACCTATATAAACCATTCTGCTCAGAGCCACAGCCAATCACCTTGCCCGTGAGTATGTCCTGAAAAATGAGAGAAGACGGGTCAAATATGGCACGACAGTTCAAATCCTTCGTAATCTGACTAATAGATAGCAAATTCATTGAGAACTCAGGAGCATGCAGAACATTCTGTAAATGCAAAGTGGAGGACAGGAAAACCTCCCCCTGTCCAACAAGGGGCGAATGGGTACCATCTGCTATCTGTACTGAACGTCCGGGAGGAATGTCCCTGTAGGCCTGTAATCTACCTCTATCTCGGCAGAGATGATGTGTGGCTCCAGAATCAATAATCCAGTCGGATATATCATGAGATGTAGTAGATCTACCTGAGGAGCTTGCGGCTGCGGAAGAACTGGCAGAGGCAGTGGCAGCAATATCTGAGGAATCACCAGGCGAATCACCAGAAGCATGTGGCATAATCTCTCGGAGACGGGCGACAAGTTCGTCAAATCGACTATCTGCAGTAGAGGTCAGTGGAGACTGAGAGTGCTCTGCAATGCGGGCTGATGCTGGAAATCTATGCTTCGAATAGCATGTCTCCTCCGAGTGTCCTGTGCGACGACAATAGGAGCATGTCTGACTAAAGCGACCACCCCTCCCCTGGGGTCCACGGCCACGTCCACGACCACGGCCAGATGGTGGTCCACCTCTCCCACGCGAGACTGCCATCGCTGAAGGAGGTGGAGTAGAAGAGCTGGAGGAGACTGGAATGCGGCTAAGCCGTCTGTAAACATCCTCAACTGGAGGAATAACTGCATCTGCGAGAATCTGAGATCGAGCTGCATCGTACTCTGGGTCAAGGGCCGCAAGGAGAACACCAACCATGGTGGCGTTTCGAAACGCTTTCTGCTGCTCAGGAGTTGCAGTCAGAGGGATGATACTATATAGCTTCTCGAACATCCCTCTTAGGGATGTATAAAGAGAATGGAGAGGTCTGCCGTTCTGCTTCATTGTGAATATGTCGTGCTGAAGCTGCAACATCTTCGTCTCATTTCGCACTTGCGAATATGTGGCGGCAAGAATGTCCCACATTGCCTTAGCAGTGGGCTGATGGAGGACGTCGTTGGCAATCTCCATCGTTAAGGTGCCGGACAACCAGACCTTTGCATAAGAATCATCAGCCTCCCACGAGGCATAGATCCCAGTCTTCTCCGCGGGCTCATCCTCGGTAAGAATATGTTTCTTACCATTCGACTTCATAAGGCTCATGAACTGCATAGCCCAGAGCTCGTAGTTAGACCCGTCCATCTTGACTATTGGCGCAGGACCTTTGAATGCGCCGGTGGAGGGCATATCAACTTTTGATTCTGACATACTGCCGCTTGGAGAAGAACTAGGATATGTAGACGTAATGCTGGATGTCTACAAAAACTGCATCAGATTTGAGTACGTGTGTAGACTTTCACGCACTCAAATCCATAAACCGTAGGAAGAGGGGTCTAGGGCACGCCGCCAAGGAAGTTTACAGCCCTTGAATCGTCACGAGAACAACTCGTATAGAGTGCTGGAGACCACTGGAACCCTTCAGCGACAGTTGAAGGGTGTCGCTGTGGGTACGGGTGCCGCTGTGGCGGCAGTAGGCGGCAGGGAGGGGTGCCGCTAGGGTTCCGGTGGCTGTGGGCGGCAGAGGAGGGGTTGCCGCTGTGGCTAGGGCGCCGCTGGTAGGCGCAGGAGGCCGCTGTTGTGCGGCTGTGAGCCGCTGGAGAGGTGCGGCGGCGGGCTGATGTGCGGCTGGAGCCGCGGGAAGGGTTGCGTCGGGAGCCGCAGATGGTGCGGCGGCGAGATGAGAGAGAGCGAAGGGAGAGGGGCGGCGGGTGGGGAAGGGGAAAGAGCCCTAAGGCGGCTCTGATACCATGTTGGAAAATGTGACTTCGATAATTATTCAGAAAACCCTAGGCTCTCTTATATAGGGAGAGACCTTAGGGTAAATTACAGAGAGGTCTATAGAAAAGAAAGAAACAACAACAAACTCCATAAATAAATAATAACACTACTAACTATTTCTACAATTATGTAGCATGTATTTCATTTTACCAGGCGCAACACATTGACATGAAAGCTTTTGCATTCGTCTGAAGCAAGGAGGAGATGATGCCATGCACTTTGATGATCGAGTTAACTGAGGGGGAACATTCCATAACATGTGTAGATGCATGCCTTTCCTAGGCAACATGGTGCGTGGATGTTATTGGGCTATGAGAGGGCGAATTCACTATCCTCAGAGTTCGTGCAAGAAGGGAAGTCACATCACACTCATTGATCATGCTTATCTGACAAACGAGGTTATCGAGGAGGTCCCACAAAGTTTGCCACATGTGGACATACATGCCGTATGGTTGGTAATGATCCGTGATAAAATCTATATTGTCTCTGAGACAGAGAGCAAAACTAAAAATTAAAATAAAAAATGTCACGACCCTGATTTCGGTTCATCGGATCCACCCATTTAGCAGATCTAGTTACGCGGCAATAACTTTATTCAATAACAACAACATTCATAATCAAACTACAATAGACAATGCTATAAAGAAAGCATTCAACAGTTGTTTTCATTCATAAAATAAAGTTACATAGTAACTGCCACTATATCCATTTACATATACGTCAAGCTGAAAAATAATCCAAAATTTTACCACTAATCACCTGAAATTGATAAGGAAGCAACCTGTGGCTAGCTGGTTATTGTCCCAGTTATGGCTCATCGATGCTTGTTGCATTTTTACAGAAAAATAAGACATGGGTTAGGTAGTGCCTAGTAATGAAGAAGAAAAGTAAAACAAGTATGATCAATTTACAAAACTAACTGAATATTCCATTACTATTTACCCGTCTCCTTTATTCCATTTCTATTAATTCCTATTCATTTTATTCTACATCATGAATTAGTCTAGGCAATATCACATCACCTGTCATGGACTCCGAAGCTGTGCATGCTCCGTGCTTGGAGGTTTCGTTGAGCTGAGCTTATGCTACCATCAACTAATCCTCCAATGTTACCGTGACAAAGTTCTCTTTATTTTATTATCAGGGTCTTTAAACCCTCAGTCTATCTAACAAGGAAGTCCATTATCCTCGAGGACTCGATTGCTCATATATACAAGTTAAGTTCATATTTATCTTAACCAGTGACTTATGGTACATGCTATCATGATATAGAAGCTACTTATCCCACCCATGCCTCTTTATGGCACGACAATATCTTCAATCGGGAAATCTATCCGATGACAGCCGGGTACCCCACATTATAGATAATTTATTTCACGCATTCAATATTTCAAGGCAACTGTGGAACTAACTGGGTTTAGCATGTTATACATATTTCTTTTAGCAATCGTACATGTTGCATGCCTGATATCTATTCTAAGTCATTCTTATCATAAGAGACAAACATAACGTATATGTAGAAATAGTTAGTAGTGTTATTATTTATTTATGGAGTTTGTTGTTATTTCTTTCTTTTCTATAGACCTCTCTGTAATTTACCCTAAGGTCTCTCCCTATATAAGAGAGCCTAGGGTTTTCTGAATAAACATTGAAGTCACGTTTTCCAACATGGTATCAGAGCCGCCCTAGGGCTCTCCACCCACCGCCTCCCTCTCCCCACCCGCCGCCCTCTGTCTCTCTCTCTCTCCTCTCCTCGGCGTGTCTTTCGCCGCCGCCTCTCTCTCTCCATCGTCTAGCGCCCCCGCGCCTAGGCCCAGCCATCCGCCAGTGCCGCTAGCGGCATCCAGGCCGCTGCCAACAACAACCAGCGGCCACTGTTAGCGCCGCTAGTCAACGCCAGCGGCATCCAGCCTGCATCCAGCGGCCTCACGGTCATCCCAAGCATCGCCTCCAGCCCCATAAAGCTGCTGTAGGCATCCAGCCAGCCAGCTCCATTCGCCGCCAGTCCCAGCCAGTCGCGAAGACATATACGCGACCCGAGGCGGCACCCAACAGGCCGGTTCAAGGGCTGTAAGCCTCTTCTTAGGCGTGCCCTAGTTTCTTCCACATCCATTCTATGGATTTGAGTGCGTAACGTCTACATACGCACTCAAATCCGATGCAGTTTTTGTAGACATCCAGCATTACGTCTACATATCCTAGTTCTTCTCCAAGCGGCAGTATGTCAGAATCAAAGGTTGATATGCCCTCCACCGGCGCATTCAAAGGTCCTGCGCCAATAGTCAAGATGGACGGGTCTAATTACGAGCTCTGGGCTATGCAGTTCATGAGCCTTATGAAGTCGAATGGTAAGAAACATATTCTTACCGAGGATGAGCCCGCGGAGAAGACTGGGATCTATGCCTCATGGGAGGCTGATGATTCCTATGCAAAGGTCTGGTTGTCCGGCACCTTAACGATGGAGATTGCCAACGACGTCCTCCATCAGCCCACTGCTAAGGCAATGTGGGAAATTCTTGCCGCCACATATTCGCAAGTGCGAAATGAGACGAAGATGTTGCAGCTTCAGCACGACATATTCACAATGAAGTAGAGCGGCAGACCTCTCCATTCTCTTTATACATCCCTAAGAGGGATGTTCGAGAAGTTATATAGTATCATCCCTCTGACTGCAACTCCTGAGCAGCAGAAGGCGTTTCGAAACGCCACCATGGTTGGTGTTCTTCTTGCGGCCCTTGACCCAGAGTACGATGCAGCTCGATCTCAGATTCTCGCAGACGCAGTTATTCCTCCAGTTGAGGATGTTTACAGACGGCTTAGCCGCATTCCAGTCTCCTCCAGCTCTTCTACTCCACCTCCTTCAGCGATGGCAGTCTCGCGTGGGAGAGGTGGACCACCATCTGGCCGTGGTCGTGGACGTGGCCGTGGACCCCAGGGGAGGGGTGGTCGCTTTAGTCAGACATGCTCCTATTGTCGTCGCACAGGACACTCGGAGGAGACATGCTATTCGAAGCATGGATTTCCAGCATCAGCCCGCATTGCAGAGCACTCTCAGTCTCCGCTGACCTCTACTGCAGATAGTCGATTTGACGAACTTGTCGCCCGTCTCCGAGAGATTATGCCACATGCTTCTGGTGATTCGCCTGGTGGTTCCTCAGACATTGCTGCCACTGCCTCTGCCAGTTCTTCCGCAGCCGCAAACTCCTCTACATCACCATAACTCGCCCAGACATTCAATTTGCAGTTAGCAGGGTGAGTCAATTTATGGAGCAGCCAAGACAGGTTCACATGGACGCTATACACATGATACTGAGGTATCTAAAGTCTTCTCCAGGTTCAGGGCTGCTATTCAGAAAGGGCACGGACTTATCTGTCTCAGCATGTGCAGATGCAGATTATGCAGGATGTCCTAAGGACCGAAAATCAACCTCAGGGTTTGCAGTGTTTGTTGGAGGCTCTTTGGTTTCTTGGAAAAGCAAGAAACAAACCGTTGTGGCAAGGTCCAGTGCCGAATCCGAGTATAGGGCCATGGCTCAAGCCAGTACGGAAATGATGTGGGTTCGCTCAGTACTAGAAGATCTACATGTAGCGGTACCTCTACCTATGAAGCTTCAGTGTGACAATCAGGCAGCATTGTTCATTGCCAACAATCCAACTTTTCATGAAAGGACCAAACATATTGAAGTTGACTGCCATTATACTAGGGACTTGATCCAGAGAGGATTGATATCTACTGCACATGTGAGCTCAGGAGATCAGACTGCAGATATATTTACCAAGCCACTGCTCAGAGGACCATTTCAGAGATGTTCGTCCAAGTTGAGCATGATAGATATCTATGCTCCACCTTGAGGGGGAGTGTAGAAATAGTTAGTAGTGTTATTATTTATTTATGGAGTTTGTTGTTATTTCTTTCTTTTCTATAGACCTCTCTGTAATTTACCCTAAGGTCTCTCCCTATATAAGAGAGCCTAGGGTTTTCTGAATAAACATTGAAGTCACGTTTTCCAACAGTATAGTTGGATCCATTTAAACCATGTCAAGTTCATATAACATAGAAAAAAATATAATTTTGAATTTCACACTTTAACTTGCTTCGCCACAATGAAGAAAAATAGAAAATCAACAGAATGGATTTTATTGAAGTGACGTGGTTTCTCATATAGCATGAATTGCTAAAGCCTTGTAGATAGAGTTATATAATAGTCCTTAACTAGACTCATGAATCTAGAAGTGTTACAGATTGAAATAGTTAAAATATAAACAAATCTAAAATAGAAAATAGTTCACCGCTATAATGACCCAATGGTATCAACACCCCCCTCAAGTTGGAGTGTATCTTTTGGTCATGCCCAACTTGGAAATTGTTGGAAAAATAGTCTTCGATGATCATTTAGAAAAATCCTAGGTTCTCTTATATAGGGAGAGACCTTAAGGGTAAATTACAGAGAGACCTATTAAAGATAATGAAATAACAAACAGATACATAACAAGATAATAATGTTACGAACTATCTCTACACTCCCCCTCAAGGTGGAGCATAGATGTCTATCATGCTCAGCTTGGATGAACATCTCTGAAAAGGTTCTCTGAGCAGTGGCTTGGTGAACACATCTGCAGTCTGATCTCCTGAGCTCACATGTGTAGTGGATATCAATCCTCTCTGGATCAGGTCCCGAGTATAATAACAGTCAACTTCAATATGCTTGGTCCTTTCATGAAAGGCTGGATTATTGGCAATGAACAATGCTGCCTGATTGTCACACTGAAGCTTCATAGGTAGGGGCACCACTACACGTAGATCTTCTAGTAATGAACGAACCCACATCATTTCCGTGCTGACTTGAGCCATGGCCCTATATTCGGATTCAGCACTGGACCTTGCCACAACAGTTTGTTTCTTGCTTTTCCAAGAAACCAAAGAGCCTCCAACAAAGACTGCAAACCCTGAGGTTGATTTCCGATCCTTAGGACATCCTGCATAATCTGCATCTGCACATGCTGAGATGGATAAGTTTGTGCCCTTTCTGAATAGCAGCCCTGACCCTGGAGAAGATTTTAGATACCTCAATATCATGTGTATAGCATCCATGTGAACCTGTCTTGGCTGCTCCATAAATTGACTCACCCTGCTAACTGCAAATTGAATGTCTGGGAGAGTTATGGTAATGTAGAGGAGTTTTCCCACCATTTCTCTATATCTCCTCTTATCTACTTCATCAGTATCACCATCATACAGCCTCACGCTGGGATCCATGGGAATACTTGATGGTTTGCAACCATCCATGCCAGTCTCAGTCAGGAAGTCTGTAATGTACTTCCGTTGGGTCATTATCAAATCCTGTGCATTCCTTGCAGATTCCAACCCCAGAAAGTATCTCAGGGTCCCAAGATCCTTTGTAACAAAGTGACGACCAAGGAATGCCTTCGCCCTCTCTATGCCCTGAGCATCATCTCTTGTAACAAGAATATCATCCACATAAACCATAATAACAACCGTACCTGCCGATGACTTCTGGACAAACAATGAGTGATCGGCATTTTACCTCTTGAACCCTTGTTGCTCAATTAGGCTGGACAACTTCTGGAACCATGCTCTCGGACTCTGTTTGAGGCCGTATATCACCTTGTGAAGTCTACAGACCATATGCTTCTCCCCCTCAGCAGTGAACCCAGGTGGCTGCTGCATGTAGAATTCCTCCTGTAAGTCCCCATATAAAAAGGCATTCTTGACATCTAGTTGAGATATACTCCAATCACGGACCACAGCAACTGATAAAAGGATACGAAGAGTAGAGTGTCTCGCCACTGGAGAGAATGTATCCATGTAATCCACACCGTAGGTTTGTGTAAACCCACGGGCAACCAAGCATGCTTTGTATCTATCCAACGTGCCATCTGCATGATATTTGACTGTGAAGACCCATTTACAGCTTACAACTGAGGCATCAGAAGGTGCAGGGACCAAAGACCATGTACCACGAGACTGTAAGGCCCTCATCTCCTCTTCCATTGCTAATCTCCAGCAATTATTCTTCAAAGCGTCCTGGTATGTCCGTGGTATATCCACAGAAGACAAGGCTATGGCAAACTTCTGAAGATCACCAGTGAGATGGTGAAAAGATACCCGTGACACAAATGGATAAGAGGCACATTGCCTTTTCTGCTTCCGAATGGCAATCGGGACATCAAGATCACCATCTGTCGTAATGGATGGGCTAGTGTCTGCCTGTACTGAAGGATCCTGCACATGTACTAAACCTGACCCGTCAGTAGTAATGCCATCTGAACATACCTGAGGTGTGATGATTGGCTGCTGTGTAGTCTGAGCAGGACCTGAACGGCGTGTATAGAATTTGGGTAACGGTGATATAGTAGGTCGTGGAATGGGTGGAGGTGGAGGTGGAGGTGGTGGTACTGGCGTGGAGACGGGCACATGAGACGACTCAGGAGTACTCAATGTAGGTGGTGGAGGAACATAGATATCATCAGTGGTAGTGGATGTTACCATTCTGTCACCTGCAGGAGAAAAGTACATGACCGACTCAAAGAACGTGACATCAGCACTCACAAAGTACCGCTTAGTCACAGGATCATAACACCGATAACCCTTCTGAGTTCTGGAATAACCAACAAAGACGCACTTGACTGCTCTAGGAGAGAGTTTGTCAAGTCCGGGAGATAGACGATGGACGAAAGCCACAGTACCAAAAACACGTGGAGTCAGTGAGAATAACTCCTTATCTGGGAAAATAAGAGAGATAGGTATCTTATCACCAAGAACTGAGGATGGCATTCGGTTAACCAGATAACATGCAGTAAGAACAACATCGCCCCAGAATGAAATAGGAGCACAACTCTGAATCAACAGTGTTCGAGTAATATCAAGATGGCGATGCTTTCTTTTCGCCACACCATTTTGTTGTGAGGTATACGCACAGGTGGTTTGATGAATAATTCCCTTTGATGAAAGGAATAGAGAAAGTGAGCGTGTACAAAATTCAAGGGCATTATCTGTTCGAACATATTTGACAGAGGTAGAAAAAACATTGTGCACTTCATTAAGCAAGTTCTTGATCACATCTCATGCTTCAGATTTATTTTTCAAAAGAAAAACCCATGACACACGCGAGAAATCATCCACTACCACAAGATAAAACCTATGCCCCTGATGATCGGGAGCACGACTCGGACCCCATATATCAACATGTAACAACTCAAAAGGGGAGCTACTGCTCCGACTCGGACGACGTGGGAAGCTCGACCTGTGATGCTTTCCCAACTGACACGCTTCGCATCGGAAAGACGAACTATGAGGGATCTGGGGTAGAAGATGACGCATTTTCTGGAGCGGAAGATGACCAAACCGGAGATGCCAAATGTACGGAGAGACTGGTCCAGCAGAAAGCGATGAGACGCCAGCATAGGAGTTCCTAACCAGTCGATATAAACCATTCTGCTCAGAGCCACAACCAATCACCTTGCCCGTGAGTATGTCCTGAAAAATGAGAGAAGACGGGTCAAATATAGCACGGCAATTCAAATCCTTCGTAATCTGACTAATAGATAGCAAATTCATTGAGAACTCAGGAGCATGTAGAACGTTCTGTAGCTGCATAGTGGAGGATAGAAAAACCTCCCCTTGTCCAATCAGGGGTGAATATGTACCATCTGCTATCTGCACTGAACGGCTGGGAGGAGTATCCCTGTAGGCCTGTAATCTGCCCCTATCTCGGCAGAGATGATGCGTGGCTCCGGAATTTATAACCCAGTCAGATATATCATGAGATGTAGTGAATGCAAGAGATCTACCTGAGGTGCTCGCAGCAGCGGATGAACTGGCAGAGGCAGTGGCGGCAATATCTGAGGAGCCACCAGATGAATCAACAGATGACTGTGGCATAATATCTCGGAGACGGGCCACAAGTTCATCAAATCGACTATCAACAGTAGAGGATACTGGAGACTGAGAATGCTCTGCAATACGTGCCGATGTTGGGAATCCATGCTTAGAATAGCATGTCTCCTCTGAGTGTCCTGTGCGGTGGCAATAAGAGCATGTCTGACTGAAGCGGCCACCCCGTCCCTGGGGTCCAGGACCACGTCCACGACCACGGCCAGAATGCGGTCCACCTCTCCCATGCGAGACTGCCATCGCTGATGGGGTTGGAGTAGAAGAGCTGGAGGGGACTGGAATGCGACTGAGCCGTCTGTAAACATCCTCCACTGGAGGAATAACTGCATCAGCTAAGATCTGGGACCGGGCGGCATCATACTCAGGGTCAAGAGCCGCAAGTAGAACACCCACCATGGTGGCGTTCCGAAACGTCTTCTGCTGTTCTGGAGTAGCAGTGAGTGGAATGGTACTGTATAACTTCTCAAACATCCCTCGTAGGGATGTGTATAGAGAATGGAGTGGTTTGCCATTCTGCTTCATTGTGAAAATGTCATGCTGAAGCTGCAACATCTTCATCTCATTTCGCACCTGCGAATATGTGGTGGCAAGAATGTCCCACATTGCCTTGGCAGTGGGATGATGGAGGACATCGTTAGCAATCTCCATCGTCAATGTACCGGACAACCAGACCTTGGCATAGGCATCGTCAGCCTCCCATGAGGCATAGATCCCTGTCTTCTCTGCAGGTTCATCCTCGATAAGAATGTGTTTCTTACCATTAGACTTCATGAGGCTCATGAACTGCATAGCCCAGAGCTCATAGTTCGACTCGTCCATCTTCACTATTGGCGCAGGACCTTTGAATGCGCCGGTGGAGGGCATATCGGCTTTTGATTCTGTCATACTGCCGCTTGGAGAAGAACAAGGGACTATAGACACAATGATGATGAGTGTCTACACCAACTGCATTGGATTTGAGTGCGTATGTAGATGTTACGCACTCAAACCCATATATCGGACAAGTAAAGTACTAGGGCACGCCTTGGAGGAGGCTTACAACCCTTGAAACAACTGGTGAAAGGGCTGCCTTGATGTTCGCGCAAGAGGCTGAGGCCTACTGCAGCACACGAGTACCGCAGGCAACCTCCAGGGACCCGCACGCAGTCGCTAGCAGGGCCCGCTGGCGAGGGCTGGAATCAAGGCAGCGGAGAGCAGCGTGAGCAGCGCGAGCCGCGCGAGCAGCGCGAGCAGCGCATCGCCGAGAGGCGCTGGCTGCAGGCTGAAGGCGGCGGCGGGACGCTGGCTGAGGGCTCGGCCTGGACACGCGAGAGCCCTGGAGAGGCGATGGAGGGAGGGCGGCGGGTGGGGAGGGGTGGTGCGGCGGGTGGAGAGCCCTAGGGTGGCTCTGATACCATGTTGGAAAAATAGTCTTCGATGATCATTTAGAAAAATCCTAAGCTCTCTTATATAGGGAGAGACTTTAAGGGTAAATTACAGAGAGACCTATTAAAGATAATGAAATAACAAACAGATACATAACGAGATAATAATGTTACGAACTATCTCTACAGAAATTAATAGTGAGATATGCTTCTTGGAAGCGCTTTTGTAAATATAAACACAAGTTGGAGTTTTGTTAAAATATGAGAAGTAGTGATCTTCCCTTCTTGCACTGCATCCTCGAATAAAATGGTAGTCCATCTCAATATCTTGGTCTATTCATGAAATATAGGATTGGTCACAGACTTGTTGTCACAATAGAGGAACTTAGGTTGCAATAGGCAACCCAAGTTCATGTAGGAAAGAGACAAGCCCAATAATCTCACAAGTGGCTTGAGCCATAGCTATGCGTTTTGCTTCTACACTTGATCTAGAGATTACAGTTTGTCATTTACTGCGTAATGTGACAAGGCTTCCACCAACAAACAGTTTGTGTAGAAAAATTGATAATGAAATTGCATGCCTTATTCAAGGGAGCCAGGGATTTTTATATAGCGTGAGGCCCATAGCACCAAAAGAGTAAATTACATAAAGGCCCCAAAGGGCTTACTGGACTTCATTAAAAAAGAAGAGAAATCACTCAATAAAAAATAACCTAGTCACTCCCTCTCAAGTTGGAGTATATCTATCGATCATGCTCAACTTGGAAGTCATCCACGGGAGGCGTTATTGGTATCACCTTCATGAGTATATCTACGAGGTGAAGATCTGCGGAGATATGAGCAGTGATCTTCCCTCCTCGTACCGCATCTCGAATGAAGTGACAATCAACTTTAATGTGCTTAGTCTGCTTATGGAATGCTGGACTGGTAGCAATGTATGTAGCAGACTTGTTGTCACAATATAAAGGTATATGAGTAGCAATAGGAAGTCCGCGTTCTTATAGAAAAGAGACAAGCTATTTAATCTCGCAAGTAGCTTGGGGCCATATGGGAATCTCTCTTTTATCCAAGATTCCACACTAAGAGAAATATATTACGACTTGTTGCAACAATTTGGGTAATTTGACTATCTTGTAATGGGGTTATCTTCTCTTCAGATTCTATTGTGAAAATGTAATCTTCCGCAACAAGACTCTCCTTGAGTCCTGGCTTCTGTAATGTAACCCTGATATTTTTCCAATAATAAGGTATATACATGGGGCCGATACCTTCGCATGTTTCCCCAATTTTGCCTAAAAAATCAAGAGACCTGAACTCTGAAGTGAGTTTGTCAAACCAAGCTCGTGGGCACTTCTTTAGGTCATATATGACTTTACACGTGCAAGTCCAGCTGATACATCAACCCTCTACTACATCTGCTTTTTGGAAAGGAATGCGCATCATACAACCTCAGTTCTTGGACTTATTCTACCTGATTCTTGGAGATGGGTGCTCTTTTACTTTCTGGATAGACAATTGGACTGTTAATCTGAAAGTGGCCCCTTACATAATGGTTTCCCAGCTTTTTCACATTATCCATGGATCATGAGGCATCAATAGTGGACTGATGGGGCAATGATTAGTGGATGCCGTCGTTTCATGCAAATTTCTCCGATCAACGATAGGAGAAACTTCTGAAGCTTCTTGACTCAATCAATTAGTTCAAGTGTACAATGGAGGGGAGAGACCATTGGCCATTGCGAGAAGGGGATTTTTTGTTAGATGTGCACGAAAAGCTTTGGATATACCTCTAGCATTGATTCTTGATCTACTTGTTCGTGATAGAAAACTTCTCTGGGAAATGAAGATACCAAATCACATTAAGATCGTCTTGCAGTTGATGCATAAAAGAAGAATCATGACCATAGACGTTGGTTAAGTCTTTTTACAAGGGGTCGGATGTTTGCCCTCTTTGTGCTGGATTGACAGAGACATGCCATCTTTTCTTTTCATGCAAAAAGACTAAAGTACTATGGCATGAGTTAAGGATTAATCGGGTTATTTTTGATAACTTGGAGATCTTTCGGAAATATGTTTATAACGATTGATAATGCGCATCTGATGGGCTACTTCTCCCTTTCACATCGGGTTGAACTCTATGATTAGCAAGGAATGAGGTCATTTTTACTTCAGAAGAGGCCGACTGACTGATAATGCGAGGAGGAGCCGTTTGCTTCAGGTGGATGATGTACTGTATGACAGATGTGAAGACAACGTTGAAGATTCCGATCACCTGTTTTTTACATGCCCTTCCTCGATGCAGATATGGGGTGAGACTGGGTGCGAATTGGGTGGCAACGGGAGGGTCGTCTGATTTTTGGACCTCCATCAGGTAGGTGGGGGGCATCTCCCTGGCGGATTGCGTGTGACCGTTTGCCTTATTATGGTGCATTTGGACTGCAAGGAACGAGATTGTCTTCATAAACCAGAGGTTCCACTACGAAAATGTGATTTCTCATGTAAACACTCTGTATCGCCTTTGGCTCTCACGGTAATGTACTTTGAAACTTATTAAATGAATCCAATCGTGTGGTGAATCCCATATTGGGATCTCACCCTACTTCTTATCAAAAAAAGTTATTTTCCATGGTAGGACTCTCCTTAAGCCATGTCTCCTCTGAGTTAAAGGGAAGTCATGTTCAGACGGTCATTCTGTAGAGGCTCTAATTTGGCTCGCGTGTGGTTTTCTCTTGCGTGCATGGGCCTGTGGATTAGGTCTAAAGGCAGTCTCTTTGGGTAGAATTAGGAGATGTTAGACGATTGTATCTTGATGAAGCTTGGTTGATTCGAGGCAAACTCAATGTGTTCGGGCCTCATCTCAACTCTTGGATTTGTTTCCCTTGTCCTATGCCTTGTCCAGACCTCGTTCTAGGTTGGATCACACTCAGCTGATTTGGGACTCTAGAGAGGTTTCGATGCCGAGAAACAAAGCTTTTTTATCCGGTAATGCAAGAGTTCATCTCTTCAAACATTCATGGCATTTTTGTCCGGCAAAATTTGTGCTGCTCAGATCACATGTGCGATTGTGACTTTGGGTGACTCCACAATTCATAAATGAAGGTTTTTGACATGGAACATAAGTGGTCTGAGTGACTCGGAGAAACAGAGGTCAATCGGATCTCTTCTGCAGGATTGAAGATGTGATGTTGCCTTACTTCATGAAACAAGCTTGCTTCCTGCACTAATTTTGTGTGGAGGTCTTTGGGGTTGCAATGTTTACGGAGTTCAGAATAGTTGATGCCATTGGTAGTACATGGGGTGGGGGGCTATCATAGGTTATAAGAAATCTTTTTTTGTTTATCTCTGAGTTAAAGGGAAGTCGTGTTTAGACGATTGTTTTGTAGAGGCTCCAATCTGGCATGCGTGTGGTTATCTCTTATGTGCTTGAGTCTATGGCTTCGGCCTAAATGCCGACTCTCTGGGTAGAATTACGAGATGTTAGGTGACTGTATCTTGGTGAAGCTTTGTTGATTGGAGTTGAATTCAATATGTCGCATCTCTGTTCTGATAAACCCTGCCTCCAGGGGGATCATGATCTTGATTCATTGGAGTTTGTAGAGTTGGTTGCTGATATGCAGTTGGAAGTGATCGATGCGTTAGATATAAGGCATACTTGGAGAAATTCTGGCTCCCGGTCAAGATTAGACCATTTTTTGGCCTCATCTCAACTCTTGGATTTGTTTCT
Source organism: Ottelia alismoides (assembly GCA_037367405.1). Taxonomy (NCBI): domain Eukaryota; kingdom Viridiplantae; phylum Streptophyta; class Magnoliopsida; order Alismatales; family Hydrocharitaceae; genus Ottelia; species Ottelia alismoides. Next base: position 900,660 of record JAZKJV010002403.1, read on the forward strand.
CCAGACCTTGTTCTGGGTCGGATCATACTCCGCTGATTTGGGATTCTGGAGAGGTTTCAACACTGAGAAATTATTTCAGATTTGAGTAAGCGTGACTTCTGGAAGATAACTTCAGAGAATTGGTGATTGACCACTTCTCCTCTACAATGATTATTGACTCTTTTGTTGCATGGTTAGCTCATATTCTGATGTCCTTATGCTCTAGGTTGTGTGTGATGCCCTCGGATCCGGGCACCCAATTGCACTATATTCGCAGTATTACATTCGCAAAATATTGCATTAAGTTGAAATTCACATTTTTGCCATGACATTCACATTCAATGTAACAACCACAGAGACAAGAATGAGTGCCACCAAATTTTTTATTTCATTAAATTCCGTATAAATTTACAAAATGTACAAGAGAGGTTCACAGTACATACATGTATTCCCAAATCTGTGACTGAAGAGAAAGAAGGCATGATACATCATAATTGAACAAAAAATGTGACAAGAGTAACTGTACAGTCTAGAATAGCAGCGGATGTCTGGAATCATCAATCACCTACAAAGTCATGGGCTGCTTGCTTGCCAAAACAGGAAAGGAACAAGAGACGTCAGCGAGTGTTGGTACATCCCGGAAACTTATTAAAACTAGCAGGCATTTAAGGTGTGTTGGGAAAATAAGAGGACTTATTTATTCCATCAGCCCTAGGCTTCTTATATAGGAGAGTAGCCTATGGGTAAATTACATAAAGAGTCCAACGGGAAAGTAAAATATCAATAAAAATACATAAGTGAATAATATATATCTACACTCCCCCTCAAGATGGAGCATAGATATCAATCATGCTCAGCTTGGACGAGCACTTCTGGAATGGCCCTCGAAGTAGTACCTTGGTAAAAATGTCTGCCGTTTAATCCTCTCAACTAACGTGGGATGTAGCAATAAATCCCTTCTGAATCATATCACGTATAAAGTGGCAACCAACTTCAATATGCTTGGTTCGTTCATGGAATGCTGGGTTATTTGCAATAAATAAGGTCGCCTGATTGTCGCATTCCAAACCATAGGAAGTGGGACTTCTATATGTAAATCTGTAAGCACAGCCTTGACCCACATCATTTTTGTACTGACCTGAGCCATAGCCCTATATTCAGATTCAGCACTAGACCTTGCTACAACAGTTTGTTTCTTGCTCCTCCATGAGACTAGAGAATCTCCAACATACACATCAAACCCAGAGGTGGACTTCCTGTCTGCGTAATCTGCATCTGCACAGGCTGAGATAGTAATCTCCTTGCCTTTCTTAAACAGTAAACCCGCACCTGGAGATGACTTGAGGTATCTGAGTATTATATGTATGGCATCCATGTGTACCTGACGTAGTTGCTCCATGAACTGGCTCACTCGACTCACAGTAAAGGCTATATCGGGCCTGGTAATAGTAACATAAAGAAGTTTGCCCACCAGTTCTCTGTATCTTCTCCTATCCACCTCATCTGTATCACCATCATATAATTTCATACTAGGATCCATAGGTGTGGTAGTAGGTCGGCAACCAAGCATTCCTGTTTCACTCAACAGGTCAGTAACGTATTTCCTCTGAGACATTATCAACCCATAAAGATTTCTGGCGAACTCCAGTCCCAGAAAATATCTAAGAACTCCAAGGTCCTTGGTAACAAATTCACGACCCAGCATTTCTTTCGCCTCCTTTATTCCTTGTTCATCATCACCTGTAATCAGAATGTCGTCTACATATACCATAATAGCAATGCCTCTGGAAGTCCTTTGTACAAATAAGGAATGATCAACATTGGAACGTTTGCACCCCTGTTTCTCAAATAGGTCTGAGAGATTCTGGAACCAAGCTCTGGGGCTTTGCTTAAGGCCATAGATGACCTTATGAAGTCTGCACACCTTCGGACACTCCCCCTCAACAGCAAAACCAGGTGGCTATTGAATGTAGATTTCCTCCTGTTAGTCACCATATAAGAACACATTCTTCACATCCAACTGGTATAACGACCAATCACGAGTGATCGCAACAGAAAGCATGATCCGTAGAGTGGATCTCGCTTGAAAGCATGTTGTCGCTTGAGGAGGATGCTCAGCCGCTGTCACCGACAATACACTCGAAGCTCTCTCCTTTTTATCTTAGAATGTCGGATATGAAAAAAATGAGGATGAGGAGATGAATATAAAGGAGAATGAGAAGTTGTTGAAAAATGAAGGTGGAGGAGATGGAGTGGAATGAGAGGTGGAAGATGGTGGAATTGAATGGAAGTTGGTGGTAAAATGAGAGGTTAGAGTAGAGAAAATAAAAATTAAAATGATATTAAAAGTTGGCTACTAAAAAATAAAATAAAAAGATAACATAATGGAGAATTTACAAAAATAAGACAAACCATATGTACATGTTTTTTTTACTTTTCTAATTTTGATTTTTTTGTATTTTTAATAAAAGATATTTACAACTTAAAAATAATATAAAATAATTGAAATAAAATAAACACAAAAATTATTTTTTTGGATTTGTACTTTCAAGAAAAAGAAAATAAAAATAAAGAAAGAAAAAAATATGTACATTATATACAATGTACACCTAGGTCCCAAAGTTCATATTTTGCAAATGAGCTCCGATTTTAATGAAACCACTTTCATTGGATGTATAATTTTCTAATTTAAATTTTAAAAGTGAGTTTGGTAAATTTTGGAATTCATACAGAGCGGGAATTCGGCTGAGAAGTTGGACTTTACGTCTTTTTTCTCTTTGGAATCTAAGAGTATTTATTTGAGGTGAAATTTATTTTATAATTTTGTATATTTATATACATTTATATAAATAAGTTAGAGAAAGAATTAGCCAAAAAGGAGTTGAAATGGATTTATTAAAAATACATGAAGTTTTGGGCTATTTAGAGGTGAAAAACTCCTCTATTTTATGGCTTTTTTTATTAATTTATTTTGTGTAATATAATAGACAATAATTAGTGTATTTTATTTACAAGAGTCATTTTATTAGTTTACTGATTTTATGGATATTTATTTGAGATTTACTCGGGGATTTTGCTAAGATCAATGTATTGAGATGATGAATCATGGATTCTTCACTCCCACATTTCACGGATGGCAAAGTGGAAAGAAAGAAATTGCAGGATGCTTGTGTATTTGGTGTCCCTTTCCTCAATTGTTCGATTGACGCCCTCAAACTGGCATTGATGGGGTTGAGTTTGGTGACAAAGGTGCTTGCAGATGGTCGATCACTTAGGTTGGACTCTTTGTCTACGATTGTAGTCATTAAGGTTTCCGATTCCATTGTCAGTGAATCAGTTTGTGAGCTGCAAGTAGGCCATGTTTTTTCCGTCTTCTGGTGCATTTTGTTCCTTCGCCACCGCCTCCTTCTCCAACAGTTGAAGCATCAACATGTTCCTCCACAGTTGTGCATCATCATTTCGCCTGGTAACGGAAAACTTTCCCATTTCGTTAGCAGAAATCTCAGATCAACCTTTTTTGGAATGCTTTCTATGCTAAGAGGGAAACACAGAATGTAATTTGAAGATCTCATTAGAGGAGAAAACCTAGAAAATTCCAAGTCTGCCACCCTCGCCCCAGCTTTGCTAGTGAACCCAAGCTTTTTTTAGGGCTTGAGATATTTCTAGAGGCGATAAGTGTGTTCTGGAGCTCCTTTTATAATCGGGTGTGTCCTAACCCAACCTGCAATGTGCTATTTTTGGAGGCTCTGCCTAAGGTTGCATCTTTGGTCCTTCTCTATGAAACCCAACATCCGATTAGAATGGAGGATCCATCGAATCTCTTGGGGGAATCAGGAGCTGTATTAGCTGTTCATGAGCCAGCCTTCGAACAGTCGCTTGGAGTCGTAACCATGGTTCTTGCCAATGCTGCTTGCCTACCACTGATACAACACTCCTCTGTACCCCCTCCTCCCCAACTTGAAGTCCCAACCAGACAAGATGAAGCTTTGCACCACATCGTGGAGACGATAAAAGAAAGTCCAAAATTTTCTTGGGAGCTTATGGATTCCACCACGACATTACATTCACTGTTGGGACCTTTTCCTCATGTGAATGCCTCTCTCGAGCGAACACTCTCTACAATTGAAGCAGCGATGGTTCTAAACCCCTCGGGACCCCATTCTCTTCCATCGTCTGCGATTGACCCTCTTTTGGTCCCTTTCTCGTGCTCTTCTCTTTAGAGAGTGTCAATATGAAGAGAACAAAGCATTATAGGATTATAAAAAGAGCTAAGACAGTGACCCTAGGAAGCTCGGGTGTCTTGGTACTTAACGACCAAGTAGCGATAGTAGTGGGCGCGCTCCGAACCTTGGGATCATCAAAATTTTCTTTATGAAAGCACTAACTTGAAATGTACAAGGATTGGGTGTCCCGGAGAAACATAGCTCATTGGGTGCTCTGTTGGTTGAATATGGGTGTGATGTGGTTTTATTTTTTTCGAAAATAAAAAGGGTGGCCTCCTAATTTGGGACCCACCACAAGATATGCATATATATAATCTATAAAAGACACGTTATATGATCCAAGCTTTACACAACACTCAGCAATGCTCGACCACATTCTCGAATAATGACATCATTTCCGGTGCATCAAATCGCTCACAACAACGCGAAATGAAGAGAAAAAGCCATACACCGATCTCGTATCCTTCCAAAAACTTGAGCAGCTCTGTCCATTGGTCCATGATATGCTTGCTCCATACCAAATCTGAGCCGAGTAGGTACATGAAAAGAACAAGTGATCCATATTTTGCCGCCTCTCTGCATCCATCACAAGTGTCATCATCCGCCCCCATCAGCTGCCCCTTCGCTTTTTGGTGAGAATTTTGCATCACCTAACTAGCCAGAAAAATATCTTGAACAGGTGATGTGGTTTTGTTACAAGAGTCTAAGCTCTCTTCTTGCTCTTCTTTCCTTTGAGTTCTGTGGGCTCTGGTGCATGAACGAGTTAAATTACATTGGATGCGGTGGGCACAACTGGGGGCTGATTATCTCTTGGAGACTTTGTACTTAGCCTGGTTTCTAAGTTGAAGGGAAGACATGTTCTTACTTTGTACTTAAGATGACATGAAGAGAACTGTTTCTTATTTTCACAAGTATGTCACGAAGCATACCTGAATCTACTTGCCACTATGAAGAAACAGAAATATCATGACACTCAAGGCTTACATGAGATGTACTTAAGGGATCAACAAAGATGTTGAGAGAAAACAATGAATTGCTTATTCATGGGACCCTAGGGTTCTCTTATATAGAGGAGAAACCTGTTGGGCAAATTACATAAAGTAGACGGAAAGAAAAGAGAATTTATAAAAGAAACAAAAAGATAAATAATATCTCAACAAAAGGCAAAGATATCTAGTTCAAAATTTGAGCCATTAGAACTGAATTTGTGATGGAGCTATAGAATGTTGGCCAAGCCACTGAAGGAGATAATCATACTCTGCTCTTGCGATCGTCACTGGATTATCATCAGACGTCCTTGAAACCATCTTATGATGAGCTGCAGGAGGTCTGCCGTGCTTGGTCCAACAAAGATCTTCTGTATGGACGCTTTGACTGCAAAGGTACAATAACATATGATCCATCCTAAGTGTTAGAGTATTTGGTTGTGCGCTCATTGAGTTGTAACAGGGTAAATGGATCATGGAGAAGATCCATTTACCCCATCTATGTGTTTAGTCCCACATCGTCTAGTGGTGGGACTTGGAGGCTCTGGAGAGGCTATATAAGGAGCCCCAGACCTCCTGTACTCATTGAGAAAAAGTAATGCATAGCATGCCCCTTTGAGGGCTTCTCTCGTTGTTTCATCCCGCTCCTCACGGAGTAGGGTTCCACGTAAAATCATGGTGTTCCATGTTCTATCTTTCTTGTTTATGCTATGTTTATCAATCGCTTCCGCATTCTTCATATTTTATAACATGGTATCAGAGCATGTTCGATCTTCGGGGTTTCATGTTGTTCATATTTTATTCAAGATTCGATTTTGGAGTTCTTGAAGATTGATGTTTCGAAGATCCAGTTCCATAAAATTCGAGTTCCTGTTCATATTTTGTTCTGAGGGATTTTTGTTTTAGGGTTCTTCGAAACCCTACTCTTTGAAGACAAAGGCGACGCACAGTCTCCTCATGCTCTGGGGCGGCAACCCACATCACGTGCGACCTCCCAGGGTGCGCAGGCCCCTGTTCTTCCCCATGCGCACGAAGAACCCCTACATCCTGCCTTCTATTACAGCCGCATATAGCGGCTCCGTTCGTGACAACACCAGGACGCGCGGGTCAATGAACCCAGGCACAACCCCAGGGCCTGAAACGAGGAAATCCCGCTGGCGGCGCTCCATCTCTAGGCCTTTCTCCTCCTGTCGAAGCGCCTCCTTCACGACAACAGGTACCGTGCGTGGGCTCCAAGGCACAGCATCCCCGCGCAACACTCGAAGAAGAAGAGGCACCACAAACCCCTTACGCGCATCTCCAAACTCCTGACGATCTCACGATCGCATACGTTCTTGGCGGCGCCGCCTTCAAGTGAGAAGCTCTCCCAAGCGCAACCCCCGTGCTCCATCTCGCGCAGAATCCCAGGCGGCAGGCGCCGCGCGGCTCCATGCGGCATCCCCTTGCGAGATCTCCCCGCGCGAGACCTCATCTCCAGGCGACCTCCCTTTCCAGCCCGACGCCCAGGCGCAACCCCATCTTGGGTAACGGCGGCGGCATATGAAGAAGTACTCCTGCTGGCCGCGCGACATCGCGCAACTCGCGCCTTCAGGCATAACCCGATGACGCGCAGGGCGGAACCTCTCCTCCAGAAGGCGGCAAATGAAGATCCCCAATGGGGGAGCGACGATAAAGATCCCCAATGTGGGGGGCAGAGGGCCTTTAAAAAAAAAGAGGGGGAAAGTGAGCATTCCCGTTGGAAACCCTAAGAAGGGTTGCTGATTTTTCAGCCTTGATGGGCTGTGCCCATTAAAAAAAATGTGTGGGGTTACTACTGTATGGCTCAAAATGGGTCTCTTGTTCCAAAAAAAATGGAGAAAAAAAGAGAGAGAAAGAAAGAAAAAGGCGCGTACAAATTCAAAAGCCGTACGCAAATTGAAAAAAAAGGATTTCCAAAGCCGTGAAAAAAAGGAAGAAGTTGAAACGGCTTTAAAAAAATGTTTGATGAAAAGCCGTAAATTTTTTTTTGAAGGTTCATGTTATTTTCCATATTATCTTGTCTTCTCCCAACTTGGTTAACGTTCATGTTTTCCGACAAGTATGGGAGAAAGGGGGAATGTTGTGTAGAGTCACAGGTCTTCTTCCGATATCAGATTCTCCAGAGGCGAACCAGTTGTTTAGACTCTACAGACCAGTTTCAGACTCGACATCAGAATTCTCCGAGTCTCCAGTTTCAGACACGCATATGATTGCGGTCATTTTCAGATGAGCATATGTTGCCGTCACTTGTTCGTGGTCCCCATCATTTTTTTCTTGTTGTCAGGTCAGAGTTTTCATGTGAGCCATAGGGACTCCAGAGTAGAAGACCATTCCCTATGCCATTGAGGGCAAGGATTTTCATGTGGTATCATAGGTACACCAGAGCAGTGCACCATTCTCCGAGCCAGATGGGAGAGACCCAGTTCTCCGACGAGGAGACTTATTTCAGACTCCATTCTCCAGCGACCGTGGACTCCGACGAGGATTGCACAGCCACGACCTATTTCAGTTCGACCCTTTTCAGAGATGGAGCAGTTGTCCACATTATTGTGGTGGGCCAGAGTACTCTAACGAGGAGACTCATTTTCAGTTGCAGTGACTCTGACAGGTGCAGTTCAGAGCATATGCTCTCCGACGAGGAGATTCAGCAGACTCACACTCCAGCCCGTTCGTCCTCCTCACCTGCATGGCATGAGAAGCAACGTCCTCGACTGCAACAATGCGCGCGTTGGGTTGATATTGTCCGTAGTGTCCTGTAGCGTTGAGTTGAGTTTCTTTCTGTTTATCCAAGCTGAGCATTGCATGCTCCAGCTTGAGGGGGAGTGTTAGAGTATTTGGTTGTGCGCCCATTGAGTTGTAACAGGGTAAATGGATCATGGAGAAGATCCATTTACCCCATCCATGTGTTTCGTCCCACATCGTCTAGTGGTTGGACTTGGAGGCTCTGGAGAGGCTATATAAGGAGCCCCAGACCTCCTGTACTCATTGAGAAAAAGCAATGCATAGCATGCCCCTTTGAGGGCTTCTCCCGTGGTTTCATCCCGCTCCTCACGGAGTAGGGTTCCACGTAAAATCATGGTGTTCCATGTTCCATCTTTCTTGTTTATGCTATGTTTATCAATCGCTTCCGCATTCTTCATATTTTATAACACTTGAGTAAAACAACTCTAACCTCGAGTGTGGATGTCCCCCAATAGCCTCTCCTGATGGAACAGCCATGGCATAAGTACTCCCAGTTCTCTGAGAAGTAGGAAGAGAACATTAGCTGTGATGGAAACAACCCATGTGTCTCACATGGACATGGAGGCATGTACGAATCCAATATCTGAAAGCTGGAATTTCTAGCTGAATAGTATTCTGGTAATGGTCTACCATCTTGCTTTATTTGAAACATTTCAAGATATATCTGTAAAATCAGTGCATAGTTCTCCTCAGAGAAGCCTCCTTCAAATTCTCACATCTTCTTTCCAATTTTATGATACATAATATCCTTGATAATCCTCTGTATACATCTGTTCATATCCATGCCTTCACCATGATATTGATAGATGATGAATCAACAATTTCAGACATAATAAATGATGATGCCAACCCAAAACAATTGACAATCTTACTCTTAACAGTGAAAATCATATCATATCAGTGGCACTCAATCAGCGGAGATTAACACACCTGCCAGGTTAGGAAAAATACAGAAGAAATCGACCAACAACTTTATGTAATTTGTTACGGACAACTCTAAAACACCATAGGAGCAATATATGCCCGGGTGGACCTCAAAGGGAGCAACAAGGTTACACTACATAACAAATGTAGGATCTGCAGGAGCAGCAGATGCCTTTTGGGATGCACTTGGACATGTTATCTCCGTCGTGGGAGAAAGTTCTGTGGGACCAACAAGAGCCACATTGTGTAGAGAGCTCTGGGAGAAATTCTTGCTGGGACCTGAGGTCTGGCGACGAGTGGAGACTGAAGCTAGAGGCGGAGGCAGTTAAACCAATCGGTTGAGGCTGAAGCTGGAGGCCGATGCGAGGGTCGGACTTGGAGATGTCTTGGGTCGGAGAATCTCCAGGAGGAAAAACTTGGGCATAGAAGGAGAAGCTACGGGCGGTGAAGCTCCTTCCTTTCAAAATCAAGCGGGTCCCGTGTTTTCTACTAGGAGTTGTGAGTCATAGGGCACACATTGCTCTTATACCATATAGAGTAATTATAATGAAATGCTTGAACTTTTTCCATTGAAAATAGGCTATCCCCTCCCTTATGTAGGAGGAGGGAAGAGCCAAAATACAAGTATGCTCTTTAGCCTTACAAGTCAAGATAAAATATACCCTTAGGGAATGTAACTTATAACACCTAATGTGAAACACTATGCTCACGGAAAAAGGATCGTGTGCCTACGCAAGGTCTAAACCCGTGTCACTATGTTACCCTTTAAAAACATGAATTTTCTTATTTAATGCCCCATTTCTGACATAATCCCACTCAATCCTTCAATGGCTCATGTCATTATCAGATATTTGGCAGTGGTCGGAGTTGACTGGCTTTGGAGATTTGCCATCACCAAGGGACTTCGCGGCCGCTTCAGCTGTTGGGAACCGTAAAATTGTCATGTTTGTATTTGCCACTTTTTATACTGAGTATATTTGTTTCACAAAGTTAATGATTCGTAATTGATGCAGGTATGGTGGGTCAGATGGGAAAAGATGGTTGTCTGATGTCTACATACTAGACACCAGTAATACATTGTCCTATATGAATATATTTTTTAAATTTTACTGCTTGCTTTATCATGATAATAAACACATATTTGAATAATTATCCTCTCAGTACCACGCAATGCATTGATTGTTATTTGTATTCTGCCAACAGTATCACTTGAATGGATGGAACTATCAATATCTGGCTCCAGTCCTCTACCTAGGTGTGGTCATACAGTCACAATGGTTGAGAAACGTCTTCTTGTCTATGGTGGTCGAGGTATGCCATGGTACTTGTTATAATTACCGCTAATATGTTTTGTTCTTTTGTTTTTTTCCCTTGAATGATCCCTATGTAAGTATATTGCCTTCTCTATAGCGGATAAGTCTTGTACTGCATTCTCTATAGGTAATTAGTCTTGTATTTCCTTCTATATAGCAAAGGATATGTAGTTCATTGAAAAAATGTCAACGATTCTCACATGGTGTGAGGGAAAAGTAAACTTAGTCAATTCTATGATAATGGCATGGACGAGGTAATTGATGCCAGAGGTGGACAATGACTTTGCCTGAGTTGTTCCTGGACGTGGTAAATGATGCCAGAGGTGTACAATGACTTTGCCTCTGAGTTGTTCGATGTAATCTCTTCCATTTTTCATAAAAATAAACATTTTTTTATAGTTCTTTGATCAGTTTAAAGTATAAATCTAGTCCTAATATTAGATGGAGGATTACAGCAGTTAATTTTTACTCAATAAAAAATGTTTCTGCCAGCTGTTTTTTTATTAAATTGCTTCCGCATTCATGATTTATTGACATCCTTTCCAAATTTGGGCACGATGAATTTGTATGCCACCCAGATTGATTTTATGTTGCTTTGTACTCTAAATGAGATGCACAATTTTTTTGATGTTAATAAGTTTTTATTTACGATCGATTTTCATAGTAGAGCATGCCCATAAGCCATTTTCATGCTTTCTCATTTACAAAGTTTATTCAACAGACTCCTATACAGAAGCTTGCATATGAACAATTATGGTATGACTAGTCTTCATCAATTATGTAAAAAGAATTTACATTTTTATTACAAAAAGAACTTATTGAAATTTGAAATTTGATTTTTAGATACTATTCTGGTAAATTGCTTAAATAAAAGTTGTTCATTATGTATCCTTTGTACTTGAATTTTTCTTAATTGTTTCCCTTTCTTAACAGGGCATTATCACAAAGTCTCACACTTCTTTTAAAACTTTAAATGCACAGGGGGTGGTGGACAAATTATGGGCGATCTGTGGGCTTTGAAGGGTCTTATCGAGGAAGGTAATATTCGTCATCTGCCTTGTTTCATATATGTTTCTAATGATTCATGTCCTTAATTCATCAGTTTTGTTGGAATTATGCGCCATTAACATAGGGGAATCTTCTATGCTACAAATAATTATACTTTATTTTCAATATTAGTGGACATTGTTTTCTATTATGTGACATTTTTTGCTGTTTTCTTGTTCTATTAGGATCTTTTGTAATTGTCCTGGATCAGTCTTTTATAAAAGAAGTTTTAGATTTGCCTTTGGAATAATAAAAACCTTTATCTTTTGCATGGTTACTATGGTCCTCCATTGGTATTATGTACTTTCTTTCCTTCTCTTTCTCTCTGCCCTCGTCAGTCATTTTTCATATCTCAGCTGTCTCATTAGAGAATTTATATGACGTGTGTTGGAGTATAAGTTGTATGCGCCTATTGTGTTGTAACAGGGTAAATGGATCTTGGAGAAGATCCATTTACCCCCATCCAGTGTTTAGTCCCACATAGACCAGTGGTGGGACTTGGAGGCTCTGGGAAGGCTATATAAGGAGCCCCAGACCTCCTGTACTCATTGAGAAAGTGAATAGAAAAACACGCCCCTTTGAGGGCTTCTCCCGTGGTTTCATCCCGCTCCTCACGGAGTAGGGTTCCACGTTAAATCTTGTTCTTCCATGTTTGATCTTTCTTGTTTATGCTCTGTTTATCAATCGCTTCCGCATTCTTCATATTTTATAACATGGTATCAGAGCGGGTTCGATTCTTGCGGATTCATTCTTGAAAATTTATTTTGTTTCTCCGAGATTCGATTATTTGATTATATTCCAAAGATCTGTCCGTGTTCAAGTTCAGAATGTTGTTTAGGGTTTTCTGAAACCCTAACTTCTAATCGGTGGCAGATCTGTCTCCGTGTGCCCAGGAGGCGCACCTCGCGCACCAACGCGTCAGGCGGTGAAGGCGGGTGATCTCCTCTCTGCAGGCGGCGCCCCAAACTCACGCAACCTCGCAGGCAGCAAAGGTCGACGATGTCCCATCTCTCATGCGCCTGTGCGACTTCTTGGTCGCTATTGTGCGCAGGCATCGCTCTCCCAGGCGCGACTCATAGCCGCACAACCCCTGCTTCATACGCTCCAGGCGGCGTTCCCCCGCGGCGATGCATCCTTCCTTCTCAAATCTCGCGCAGGCGGCGCGAGATCCCGCTCCTCATGCTCCTTCTCTTCTACGGCGGCGTCGACGGAGCAGCAACGGCGACCGCACAAGCTCAGGCGAAGTCTCTAGGCGACATCCAGATGCGGCAGGTGATGCTGCGTGGTGCCCTCACGAGCCCCTAGGTCATCCTTGCACGGAAACTCCATGCGTCGTGCCCTAGCGGAGGCGGCATATGAAGAGACCCCTTTGGGGGCGGCGACATTACAAGGGGTTCCCAACACGGGAACCCTAAAGGGTGGGGCACCTTTTATTGAAAGGGGGGGCCCGATGGCTTTCATTTAAAAAAAACAGCTGTGATTCAGCCTGAGGGCAAGTCGGATGATTTAAAAAAAAGGGTGGGGATTTCTTATTGTAAAGCCCAAGTGGGCATTGTTTTATTAAAAAAAAGGGAGAGAGGGGGATGCTGCTGTTCGGATCCAGTGGGCCGAAGAAAAAAAAAGTGTGGAGGAATTATTCAAAAAAAAAGAAAAAAAGTTGCGTACAAAAAAAGGGCGTACGTAAGAAAAAAAATGATTTGCAAAAGCCGAAAAAAAAGTGTCAACGGCTTTAAAAAAATTGTTTCAAAAAGAGAGAGAGAGAGGAGATGACGGCTTATTAAAAAAAATGGAAAAAGCCGCAAGTTTCATGTTAACCCCTATTCATCTTGTCTTCTCCCAACTGTGTCGATGTCATTTTCCGACAAGTATGGGAGAAAGGGGGAGTATATGTAGAGTCACTGGTCTTGTATTCCAGATCCAGATTTCAGATGCCAGTCTCCAGACCAGCCAGATGATCAGACTCTACAGTTCGGTTTCAGACTCGACGATTGTCTTCCGAGTCCAGTTTCAGACACGCACGAGTGTGCGGTCATTTTCAGATGAGCATATGTTGCCATCAGTTGTTCGAGGTCCCCGTCATTCTTGTTGTTGTTCGGCCAGAGTTTTCATGTGAGCCATAGGGACTCCAGAGAAGAGGACCATTCCCTTGAGGTCAAGGGTTTTCATGTGGTATCATAGGTACACCAGAGCAGTGCACCATTCTCTGAGCCAGATGAGAGAGGCCCAGTTCTCCGACGAGGAGACTTCAGGCGCAGTTCAGACTCGATGGTCAGATTCTGAGTCTTCAATTGACTCACACTCCAGCCCGTTCGTCCTCCTCACCTGCACGGCATGAGAAGCAACGTCCTCGACTGCAGCAATGTGCGCGTTGGGTTGATATTGTCCGTAGTGTCTTGTAGCGTTGAGTTGAGTTTCTGTCTGTTTGTCCAAGCTAAGCATTGCATGCTCCAGCTTGAGGGGGAGTGTTGGAGTATAAGTTGTATGCGCCTATTGTGTTGTAACAGGGTAAATGGATCCTGGAGAAGATCCATTTACCCCCATCCAGTGTTTAGTCCCACATGGACCAGTGGTGGGACTTGGAGGCTCTGGGAAGGCTATATAAGGAGCCCCAGACCTCCTGTACTCATTGAGAAAGTGAATAGAAAAACACGCCCCTTTGAGGGCTTCTCCCGTGGTTTCATCCTGTTCCTCACGGAGTAGGGTTCCATGTTAAATCTTGTTCTTCCATGTTTGATCTTTCTTGTTTATGCTCTGTTTATCAATCGCTTCCGCATTCTTCATATTTTATAACAACGTGTAATTGAATCTCTACAAGATTCAATTACTACTCTTACGTCCTATATTTCTTGTTATTGGGACTCTACAATTTTGGTGTGGGTTCATATAGACTATAGAGCCGACACCCCTTGTAATCATTTTTTAGTCCAAAGAGGAAGAAAATGCTATGATATCCCCATCAAATTCAATTAAAACCGGGCAGAGCTACAAAAAGACTTACAGTAGCCAAGATACGAGAAGAATCTTGGAGTGAAAAACTACATTATCACAATAAAATCATTGTAATGAAAATAATGCACCATTTCTAGCAAGCAAAGCCCACAATATCGCGATAGGATGAAGAAGGTTCTTTATAGGGCGATGTTTAGCTTGATACATTGGTTCCCCAGCTCCAACCAGATTACGGATATCTTCTCACAATGAAAGAAGATGTGTTCAACCATCTCAACTTGTGATTCACATAGGGGACATCTATTAGAGATCTTCGAAAAAGTCTTACACATCGGTCTCTTGTCATAATCTGCCTTTATCGTATGAGCCACATAAAGAAATCGATTTTATTTGGCATCTTTAACTTGCAAATAAGGTTGCAATCACGAACCAGAATGCCCTTCCTCGACTGCGGGGACTGCTTATATCTTTGTAGGCTCGTCTAACTGAGAATTAGTTATTGTTCCACACTCAATGGTCCTTACCCTCAGTCGGTCTATCAACATGTTTGACGGATTCATGGATGCTAATGAACTCCTTCAGTCGCTGATATGAGAAGTCCATCAAGAAAGGAGGCATCCAATTGCCATCTAACTAGCAGTCGAAAACACGCACTTCGTGGTCGGAAACTAAAGCAAAGAGGCAGGGATAAATGGAGGGAATGCTCCTTGTCCTGACCAGTTTTCGGTCCAGAAGGAAAAAGACTTACCATCACCCAGAACTGTATGAAAAATCTCCTGAAAGCGGTGCATTACTGAGTTAATACCTTTCCAAAAAGTCGAGGGGAGAAACTGTGGGTGCTGTGACATCGTATCCCTAGCCCCAATGTTATATATGCTCCGGATGAGACGACAACAAATGTCTTCACTTCTCCCCCAAATCCTAGCCACCATTTTAGAAAAATCGCCTCATTCATTGATTCAAGGTGAGGTACTTAGACCACTCTCCTCTTTTGGCAGGGTGACAGTCTCCCAATCAACAATGCATTCCTCAACTGTGGCGACTGCCCCCCTAGGATTCGGGTACTCGGCAAATCGATTCCATGCATGTATCATTTCACATTTGAAATACGCAATATACACATATAAGTAGGAGAAAATAACACAATTTTCTGAAATTTAAAATTTTCATTCTATTCATAACATGTCCATCATTATATTTCATTACAATCCCATCCATGTTCACATAATCATTTCATGCATGCATCAAAAAGTGTCCATACATACATTATACATCTCATGTCTCTCAACAATCTACAAGTAGTAAAAGCTACCGGTAATTGTACCACGAAAAGGAAGCCATGTAGCTGCACAAAAAGAAGTAGCTCCAAGTAAACAAGTACCACTTACTATTGCGGCTTCTACTGAGAACCTATGGACTTCATCACATCTGCAACCATGATCCTCAGCTGGTGGTACCCTGATCGTAGATCAATCTTGGAAAACACCGCTGCTCACTATAACTGATCAAAGGGATTATCCATCCATGGGAGTGGGTAACGATTCATGATCATTCTCCTTTTCAGCTATCTATAATCTATGCATAGCCTCAAGGATCCATCCTTCTTCTTCATGAAGAGGACTGGTGCTCCTCATGGTGATGTACTAGAGTTGATGAATCCCTTCTTCAACAGCTCCTGTAGATGCACTTTGAGCTCCTTGAGCTTAGCATGTGTCAATCTGTATGAATGAATAGAGATCGACTGCATATTTGGCAAAAGCATGATATCGAACTCAATCTCCCTCACCGGTGGTAGTTAGGGGTGTAAACGAGACGAACCTGAGCGAACCAACCCAAGCTCGGTTTTTCTCGTTTAGCAAATTTTCAGCTCGGGTTTGGTTTGACTCGATAAAATGAAAATCGTAATCAGGTTCGGTTCGACACGGGTAAAGTTCGTAAAGGCTCGGTTCGACTCGTTATAGTTTTGTTTTGGAACAAATATTGGATAATGACAAATATATAAGTATTTTTGCATTGGTTGATGTTTTTTTGATAACAAAACTTCAAAATTGTGTTATATACCATTTTCCTTATATTTGCATGGATCATTTAATTTTAATAACCATGATAATAATATAACAAATTTGTAACAATTTCGATAATACATCATAATTGTGAAACTTAGTGATTGTTGTCATGTGTTAAAGTAGCATGATCTAAGCAACAAGCATACATGATATAAGTAGAGATTTTAGGATATCAAAATATATTAATTTGTCAGAGAAAAAGATTGGTTATTGGAAAAGTAAGGGCAATTTGCAAGCTTATGAAAGGAAAGTAGAAATCAAGCTATAAGCTGTCATCTTGCATTGTGAATTACTTTCATCTTGCATCCATAAGATTGGAAATTAAGCTTCGAGTTACAACAAGTGTTCATATAATTCACGAGATATGAATCCTCACCTATGAGAGAACTAAATTCAATCATTATCAACACATAAACTATGGACAACATGAAAAGATATTTGTTAGAGATGCTATAATACACGATACGCCCGATCACCAAGATCGTGTTTGTTCATTATGATCTGAAATTCTTGAGCTTGTATTGTACACAAGGTAGGTTAACAGATCTTGTATGAAAGAACGAGTTCATCACTAATATAATCATGAGAATTTCACTTATATACGATCCTTGCGTACAAATTCCAAATTAAATAAATAACGATGTTTAGATTTTAGAGGAGTGCATACCACATTCACCGAGTAGACAAGACAAATAGATGAGGAAGGGGAATCCCTGAATACATATGCTGCCATTGTTATAGGTCAAAATCTACTTCACACTTACAATGCCATTGTCAATAAAAAATAATCAACCACATCCAAATCTTCCGAGCAATCAAGAAGAAAAATATAAGTTGTTATGTGCTGCGTCAAGAAAAAATCACTCTTAACCAAAAATTAGGTTCCTTACAAGTTGCAGATAGTTCATAGAAAGAAAAGTTACGAAGTTCCCACAAATAAAATGTCTAACATAGCCAAGGTTCAGAAATGCGGTATGCGGTATTCGTTCGGTCATGCGGTCTAAAGCGAGTAAGCGGATATGCGGAGGAGTATACGGAAGTATATGCGGTTCATGCGGTTTGTAATATATTAATTTAAAATATTATAAAATAAACAATAAAATGTGTTTATATATAAAAGTTGATGATATAACAAAATTCAAAATAAAAAATTTCAAAAAAGATAATATAATCAATAAGATATATGATTATTTTTTAGTGTATATTTTGAATTTAATGCATATATACATATACAAATTTGGATACAACAAGGAATAGATGATTCTATAGGAAAACCTTTAATGTATATATACATCTTATAGATAACAAAAGTAAAGAATAATCATAGGTACATATACCCAAAATTATACACATATATGTATCTCCAAAGGATAAAATATGTTGACACAAAATATAGGGGAAGATTGTTTGCATATAAAAATTATTACAAACACAAAAATGTAATGTTTTATTTGATGAATTAGAATGAATTTCATTTTATAGAAAATTCAAAAAGTAGTAAACAATTCATTAGTAAGTGTTGAGAACAATGGAAAAAAATGGATAAGAGAAAAAATATCCTAGATTATATTCCCATATGCAACATATACGAGAATAATGAAAAGATGCATCAATGTAAATGATGATATAAGAGTTGCTCGGAAAAAAATCGAGTTAATGTGTCATCAACATGCCATGGATTAACATGAATCCTATTAGATATGCGGCCGCATATGCGGCCGCATATGCCGCATATGCGGACCGCATATGCGTTTTGACCGCATATTGCCGTATATGGCATATGCGGTTCGGTCAAGTGACCGAACACGCATATGCGGCCGCATATGCGGCCGCATGGACCGCATTTCCGAACACTGAACATAGCATAAAGTTATAAAAAATGGATCAGAATCCAAAGATAATGTGATACTTTCTTGAATGTCGAATACTTGGAAAAAAAATAAAATGAGAAGAGTCAAACACAAGAGTCAACCACATAAATAAAATCAACCTTTAACAGATAATACTTTAGTTATACCTTGTGAAGATATGTAATAGTATTCAAGGACGAT
Organism: Ottelia alismoides; assembly: GCA_037367405.1. Classification (NCBI taxonomy): domain Eukaryota; kingdom Viridiplantae; phylum Streptophyta; class Magnoliopsida; order Alismatales; family Hydrocharitaceae; genus Ottelia; species Ottelia alismoides. The sequence goes on from JAZKJV010002403.1 coordinate 918,958, forward strand.
ACAAGGGACTTTGCAGAAAGATCACACTAAGAAATGAAATCTCCTGAAATATAAAATGAAGAATGATATTCATAAGAAATTGTTGATAAATTATTGTCTTGCATAATAAAATAAAATGAGATATTTGTGTTATACCTTAAATCGATGACATGTATCCGTAGTTGGTGGGAAGAGATAATTCTAATTCTGATTCTTCCAAATAATCTTCCTATTGTATTAGAATAAATAAATTAACATATTTAATTATTAATTTGATAAAAGTATTAAAATTTAAAGAAACTTACTATTGGATTTGGCATGTCCTTCATGCATTCGCTAATCAAATTACCTGCACAAATTAGTGCCTCAACCTTTTTTAGAGACAAAGAGCTTCTATATGGGTCGAGAACTCGACCTCTAGCACTAAAAACAGACTTTGAAGATACAATTGTTACGGGGATGCTTAAAATATCACATGCTAGCTTCGATAAGAAACGATACTTGATGGATTTCAATCTCCACCACTCCAAAACATTTAACTCTTGCTTCCGAACATTATTTTCACCCACACAAAAACCTTTTTTTTTTAGGCTAAAAAAACAGGGAGACACTCAACGGTGTTCGCCCCAATATATTAAAAAGTTACCCACATAAAAACCTTCCTCCAAGTATATAGCAAGATCTGATTTTGAAGGTTGCTTTGCATCATTTCTGACAAGCATGCCAAACATTTATCATCCTTTAAATTATGGTTTCTTCAAAAATCATTAGATTTTGGTAGTAGAGGGCACAAATCTTGGGCAAGTTATTTCACATAGGATTGATAATTTTAATAGAACGCATCTTTAACCATATGTAAATTGTAATCAACCTCATGCTCGGGATACAATAAATCACATTTTATTTCGTGGATTTAAGATTGTTGCAATTGTCAACAACAATTTGCAGTCACCCAATACTTGCTCATTTTCTCCCACATTGCAGAGCGATATCTTTCATAAAAGCATCTTCAGAATGAAGCTGAGAATGTAGTAAGCACTTTACCTACACACCTCAAGAAAAAAATAAGTTGACTGTTGGGTATGCTTATAGTTAGCATCTCGAAGAGCATATTAGCTAAATGCCAACTTGAAGGTCAAAGCATGTTCCAGCATAAAATATGTAGAATTCCATCTTGTTGGGCAATCAATGCGTAAACCTTTAATTATAGGAGGAATATCAAGCTGTTTTCTAATCTCTCCAAACTTACACAAGCGAGAAGTTGATTTCTTCAAATATTTGACACTCTCTCTATAGAGACAACCATATTTTCAATATGCTTAAGCATGTCTTGCACCATAAGATTTAAGATGTGTGCTGTGTACCTAACATGGAGGATCTTTTTTTTTTGACTGAAAAGATGGTGTGCTCCCGAGTCAGGAGTCACCCCAGATTGTATTAAGAAATAGAAAGATGTGTTACATTAGCGAGAGGCCTAGAAATTATAGAGGGACGTACAATGAGAAACAACATTCTCAGGGTAGAACATTTGATTCTTGAAAACTGGATCATTTCTCCCAAGTCAAATGGCCCAGATCACCTAACTTGGAGGATCTTTCCCTTCAAATGTAACTTATTTTGTGACTCAAAATTGGCACTTAAAAGCTCAGCCACAACGGTGTTGATGGATGCATTATCCAAAGTGATTGTTTGAATTTTATCTTGAATTCCCTACTCCTGGATGCATTTAGCATTTGCATCACCAATCACAACCCCTGTGTGTGGTGGTTCTAAATCATAGAAGTTAATGATACACTTCTGTAATTTCCACTTTTGGATGCGATCCATGTTCTTGAAACTTGTCTTTAATTTTTTCCTCAAAATCATATACCTTAATGCATTCATTTTTTATCGTGTTCCTAGACATCTTCTCATATCTAGGATTCACTAATTTTGCAAAAAATATTAAATCTAGGGTGCTCGACCATCTTAAATTGGTACTCATGCACGAGTATCATTCTTGCAAGTACATCTCTCACCTTCTTCGAATCATATGGCGCTGTTATAAAAAATCCAAGTATTTCACCCTTTTCCTCAGTGGTAGAATTAAAAAAAAGGGTGGATTGCTTGTTTTTCTTATCACATCTTTTGTAATATGGGCACATATTTTCCAAATACCTCTTCATGTGACTAGTTATCCCGCTCTTAGGTTTAAACAAACCTTTCCGTAACACTTGCATTTGGTTTTAATCACTGCTTGTTTCTCTTCACCTTCTTTCCCATTATTCTTAACAGTCTTGACAGAAATATCTTCAAAAAAGGACCACACAATGGATGTTTTTTTTTCTCGTTCTTTTTCTACATTCTCCTGCATCTTCTTTAGTTTCACTTACTTCGACCTGGTCATCTTTTATTTCAAACAATTCATCATTAGTCTCACCATCATCCATCTCATTCCTCTCTAATTATACTTGATCAATAGATTGTTGGAGGATGGCATATAAGCTATTTTCTAAAATATAGTTAACATAAATTAGAGAGATGCTTATAGTGCTACACACATCCCAATACACAATATATATTGGATTTACAAAGATGATTTAACGACGGTAAATACAATTTTTATAACAATCCATTTAAATCAACATTTTGATAAATGTTGAAGAGCAGCAAAGATGAGTACTGTGCGAGCGACTGGGGAGGAGGGTTGAGACAGGCCTATGGCGTGCATGCGGCCTGCAGCTTGCAACAATGCGGGCTTGAGGTATGTGATAGTGTGGGCCTGCAATGTGTGGCGGTGCGGGTGGGCGAGAGGGGAGGAGGGGCGTGCGAGCAAGCGAGAGGGGAGGAGGGGCGTGCGACTGTGCAAGTTTGTAGCAGCAGCGGTACGGGCTGCAGCGGTACGGGCTGCGGTGTGTGGGCTAGAGAGAGGGGAGAAGGGACGTGTGGCATTGCAAGTTACGATGTGTGGGTGGACGAGAGGGGAGGAGGGGCGTGTGGTGGTGCGGACCTACAACAACGGCAGTGCGGACTGTGACATACGGGCCAACGAGAGGGGAGGAGGGCGTGCGACGATGCGGGACTGCAGGTTTGAGGAATCGAGGGTTTCGTTTTGAGGGGGTGGATAGGGCAACACGAGGTGAGATTTTTTGGGGTCCTTGGGGATTTGGAATCGAGAATAGAGATTAGGGTAGGGAGTGGAGTTTTGGGAAAATAAGGGAACATCACCTATGTTTTGATATTATATCTTTTTTTCCTCGTATATAATATGTATATATATTTTTATGTATGTATGTGTGTATATAATCAAACTTTTAAAGAATCGAAGTTGAGCGAACCTACTTTTTTGAGGTTCGGTTCATTTATTTTTGAACCAAATCTGAATCGAACTTTTAGCGATCCGAATCTTAGCGAATGTCGAACCTGAGAATTTTCTGACAGCCTTAGTGGCAGTCTGGGTAAGTCATGGAAACACACCAGGAAACTTACGCACCACTCTAACATCCTTGATCATCCGATCTTGTGCCACTGAGTCTACCATGTAGGCAAGGTAGCATACTGGTAGAGAAATTGGTGTACCCTTTAGGTGGAGATGCACTCGATCCCATCCTTAGAAGTACGTACGTCAAACTGAAATGGTGGCACTCCAGGTAAATGGAAGACCGCCATCTTCCCCAAATCGTCCAAGTATGCGTGGTGCCTCCTGAGCCAATCCATGCCTAAGATGATGTCGAAGTTCTCTATCTGGATCAACAACAGGAAAGCGAGCATCTCGTGCCCACCTATCTGTACGACTGCATCCTCTACTACATGGAGGATGATAAACAGTTGGTTCCCTGGGACCTTGATGTAGTACGGGGAAGCAACCTCCATCACATAATTACCCAATGTGGGCGCCATACGATGTGCAAGGAAGGAATGTGTAGCCCATGAATCAAACAATACACGTATAGAAATTCCATGGGCTGAAATCATACCTTTAATAATCGATCCAGTAGCATGGGCCTACTCCTGTATCACTGCATTCAACTGTCCTTGTGATGGTGCGTTAGATCTCGCAACACTGACTGTTTGCTGTGGGGCTCGCTGAAAGTCACGACATCCTCATCAGGATCATGATCCTTGAAACTATCTGGAAGACCTAGCTGGTCTTCCACTATGCTGCTGCTGTGCGTCCAAGCTGCTGGCACACAATGAGCATTGGGCCTTGAAGTGGCCTGATTGTCTACAATTGGTAACATGTCCGACTGCTTGCCTGTGACTAGCTCCCACCAGAAGCGAAACTGTCGCCTCCAGGTCTACGACTCTTTGTCTGCGTAGGGGGTGAGAAACAATTGAACCACGGCTTGCCAAGGCCTACCCCAAGGTAGGAGATGGTGTGAACATGCTAGCTGGCAGTGTCGTCGCTACTGGGTGGTGGCAACGATCTCTACAAAATCGAGAAGTCCTAACATGCAACTCTGCTAGTCTGAGGTGGAGGCATTTTTGACCAACCTTCCTGTAACCAACGTTGTGTAGCCTCCCACTTTGTTGCCTTCGTCGTAACCTCCTTGATAGATGTAAGGTTTAAGGTGGAAAGTCTGTCTCGAACCTTCTCTCACATCCCTCGGATGAACTTCTGCAAGTTCTCCTATGGGTAAGCTGTCGTGGCATGGGAATGACGAGACAACTCTATATATCAGATCAGATACTCTTGGACCGTCATCGACCTCTATATTAGCTCGTCGAACTCTCTCCTCTGATCGTCTACCCAATGGTCCGGGTAGAGCTCTGCACATAATGCATTAAAGAAAAGCTCCCGTGTGATGGGCTCGGTTAGGTGCTCCTTGGTGGTATTCCACCTCCGCTTTGCGTACCTGTGAACCCCCGAGGATCTGTGTGCCCGTTTATGGTACATTCGCATTACAACATCCATTAATATCGCATTAAGTACATGAAAGTCAGGAAAATTTTTCGCGCTGAAGCTATATAAGACATTCACATTCACATTCATAACCACAAAGCTAATAGAGACAATGCCATCAAATTTCATTTCATTAACTTCCATTTATTTTACGACATATACAAGAGTCTGACAGTACATATAATAATCTCAAAATTTTTAAGCTGAAGAGAAAGAAACATATTACATTATCAACCGAACAAAAACTGAGACAAAAGAAACCATACCGTCTGCTATATACCCTGTCTCCTGAAGTCATCAACAAGTACTGAACATCAGACTGTTTGCCTGCCAAAACATGTTAGGAAAGAAGATGCGTCAGCGGTTGTTGGTACCTCTCAAAATTTATAAAAACAAATAGACATTTAATATGTTCAAAAGTGAACGAGTAAAAAGGCAGGAATAACTCAATTTAAGTTTTATTTCTACTTGCAAATGTAAAAGGTTTCCAATCTTTCTAGTAAGCATCTCCCATGATCAACCCTTATCCCAACGTTTCCCACACAAAGCATGTTTCTATTGTAACTGATTGATCATATTATGTCTATATTATTCTCATATTACTCAAAGATTATATTTGTGGATTTTAATGATGGGAAAGATGAGATGAGAAGGTATAATGAATTATTTAATTCTTAGTGGATAGTCTGTGGTCTTGGTCAGTGTATAACCTCACACTATGACTCTAAGGCGTGAATACTGCCTTAGAGTTGGGGTGCCTCCGTAGGCATGCGGTGTTGTCTAATGCATCCTAACTAACTTTCCAACACGTCCACGAACTTATAGGGATTTCGAAACATATTTTTGTCACTTCCGATTAATTCAACTTTATTTGTAATTTCCTCCAAGCCTTAACTGTAACTCTCTCAGATGTAGCCCTAGATGATTTAGATGTAGATATGGATGATCTGGATGTAGAATCGCCAAGTCTGTTGGCGAAAGTAAAACTCAAGCGATGAGGTAGCCTACAAAAGGCTCTTCCGTATCGCCCTCTAATTGGAAGTGCGGTCCAATAGAGGGATAGGTCTACTCCAAAACTACGCCACTAAAAGACAGGTGAGAGAGACTCTCCGGAAAAGTCGCTCTAGAAAAACAGCCCGACCGGTAACGTGCAAACGAGCTCGTACGAAAACTGAAAACCGAGGATCCCGCATGGGTATCCTAAAACGAAGGGTCAGCGGAGCTGGTCTAAAGTCGGGATCCCAACGAGGCGTAAAAACACTGCGAGCTCGCATAAAATCCGAAGGACTGGGATCCTAGACCCGCGCACTTGGCGGCCGCTGCCCGAACCGGGCTTCCTATCTCCTGCCCAGTTGAGGGTCACCGCGCCCTCGCACAGTCAAGTGTAAGAGCCACCATGATTGGCCCAATAAGTCATTAATTATTCATGATCATAGAGATGTACTTAACTACAGACTTGATTGACATCATGTTGTTTTGATCTCCTTGTAGTTCTAAGATGATCCTTGCATTGCACATTGCCATGACTTTCTTGTAAGGACAATATTACTAAAGTTGTAGTGCAAGATAAATTATAGATGGTATCAGTCTCTATTTAGAGCTATCAACTTTACTTAGGTAATCAGAGTAGTTGGAAAATGTGACTCAACCATCATCATATGATACTCTTAGTATGCACTCTTCTGCTCGACTCGAAACAATATTAAGTAGTTATCTATTAAGGATTCTTTGCTTTCGTTCAGATCTATCTTGGATCATTCTTGGGCTCATCCAAAATCAGTCTAATTCATATAGAGTACGGGCATTGTGACCACTATTATCCCCGATCCAAGTCACATAGTTTAAAAGGAAGACAAAAGGGTATATCCCTAACTCCAGTCTTATAGAAGAATGATCGAATTAGGAAGTACTGCATCTAACTTGGAGAAAGTAATTATCTTTTTTTTTTGATGTAACAATTAAATAGACATCTTCATGTAAACTTCGGCATCCTGTCTAAAATAGATGTCATGATGAAATCAACTATACGGGGTTCAAATTACATCGTGTTCTCCTCTCAGAAAAAGTTACATCTCGTTCTAAAAGGACCAAAAAAAACTTTTAAAAAGAACACCTCCATATTTCTACTTAAAGGTCCACAATTCCTTGTATATATATATTTTTGGCCCCTTGTTTGTCCACAGCTTCTCAAAAAGGGTTCCTTCAATTGAAATGCTTACAGGTATAACTAGCTGTGAAATCATCATATTTTTTTAATTCACCTCTTTTGATTGTAATTCTATGTAATCCAGGCAGAAGCAAAAACATCTTTATTTTTCCCTTGAGAGAGGCAAGTCCTGCAATTGTTAATTGGCGACTTGTATTGTCTAATTTCACCTGGTAGATCACCAACGGTGAGCTGGTTTGAATGTACCCAAACACCATGTTCTTAACTTGGTTTACTATAACCAAGAATAAAACTAGTTTTCGGTCTAGGAAACACACCCTGTCTTTTCCCATTTTTTTCTCACAAGTTTCAAGAACAATTCTTCCCCACTTAAATGAGAGCAACAATCACATTCTGATCACTTAAACCAACCTAAGACAAGATTCAATGCTCGTAAAACAAATTAATATTTGCGTACATCCCGGCTGTGGTCCATGAAATCATATCTCAACTTGCAAGCAGTAATTGGATTCAAACTAGGTTCTAAGAACTTCCAAAATACGTTGTATTATTCTACTAGAATTCGGGAGCGTAATACTCATTATATATATATATGTATATATTTAAACATCTGATTACAGTATTTTCAGATAATTATATTCAACCCTTCATTTTCTCATCATATGTATTCAAGAAAGGTATTAATTCAGGGATTGATAATAGTTAGAACACCATGCATGGAAGCAAAGAAATAAGGAATGGATTGTACATGTACAAAAAAAATATCAAGTTTAATATACATGCATGGCAGCAAGGGATGGGGAAGGAGGTACCTCTTTTGATTTCAAGAATGGAGAAAGGCTGGCTAACCTGGAACTCCAGCACCTTCAAATTCATGCAGAATAGCTGTCCTTGGAGCAATTGACTTGAGGACAACAAGTCTGGAGCTGCTGGGTTGCTGCTTCAATTGAGAGAAAGATGGTTTCCAATAGTATCTTCAAGAGGCTGGAATTTGGAAGGAGTATTGGGGAAAGAAGATAATAGGAGATGGAAATGGGGGTTACGGCTGGGACTTTTTGTGGAATTAAGGTTTATTTATATAGGAAGAGGAGGAAGTGAGGAAAGTGCAAGGAAGCTTCCACTTGAGTGATGTTAGCCATGACATCATTTGCATGATGTCACATGGTAATATTAATAGTGACATCATTATTATAATAGTTAGAGTAAATTACAAAAAAGAGATTGATCTTTACATGGATTCCCAAATTAGGGACCGATCTTTATTTTGTTACAAATAGGGGATCAAAGTTTAACTTAACGATTCAGTCCCCGACGCCGTTAGTGGGCGGCTCAATTCATGCCTTCAATTGACGAAATTACCCCTGATTTAGTTTTCACTTTCCCTAATTCTACCCTCACCCAAACAGAACTTCTGTTCGCGCTTGTGGAAGGGGAGGAGGACGACGGCAACACGCACACCCCGAACACCACCCCGAACACCACGAATGTCACGATCCCCTCACCGTCCCTCCTTGACGCCACCAGCATCGGCGCCAACACCACCAACTACCGCAGCATCACCACCACCGAGTGCCTCACGCAAAGGCCAACTCCACCTCTTCCTCATGCGTGAGGAACTCGGGGGTGCTCTTTCCAATAATCCCACCACCTTCTCCACCTCTTCCTCGTCATATGATACGTGCATCTCCGTGTCGATGATACAGCCACCTCCCTCTCTTCCGATGGCAAGAGAATTCGCTACATGTTGTCACAATGTGAAGGGCTCACTGGTATGGTCATGTACTCCTGTTGGCCTCCTCGCAGTGAGGAATTCCATGACAATGATGCCGAAGCTGAAGACATCGACGTTTGTCGTCACTCACATCATGTACGTAAATTCTACATAAACAGCAATACTCGTGACTGCAATTGGCCAGCAAGAAATGTATACGTAACAATGCTAAAGTTATAAGAAGTATTATACTTGGAGTAATGCAACCTATGGTTCCTTGGAATGCAGAAAATGTCGACAAGCTTGCGTTTCTGTCGGGCAAATGCACACCGAGCATTCGAGCTGTCCCGAAGTCAGCAACATGAGCGCCCCATTCAGTATCCAGGATGATGTTGGATGGCTTCAGATCTCAATAAACCATTGGAAAAATCATATCCAGAATGCAAGTAAAGCAGAGCATTGGCCATCGAAACCCATTTTCCTCCTCTACCTCCACCCTCTCCTCCTCCGCCCTGGCCGTCCTCTCCTGTCACGCCAACCCTCTGCCCTCATCGTCGTGCCAACCCTCTACCATCATCTGGAGTCGGCAATGGTAGTAGAATCACGTTGGTGGGGTGAGGGAGGTTTCCCTGACTCGTGTTTGTGTGGGGAATGTTTGGGAAAGTGCAAAAGGAAGGCAAGGGTAATTTCGTCAACTTCTATCACGAATTAAGCCACTCACTAACAGCATCGGGTACGGAATCGTTAAGTTAAACTTTGGTCTCCTATTTGTTACAAAATAAAAATCGGTCCCTAATTTGAGAATCCATGTAAAGATCAGTCCTTTTTTTGTAATTTACCCTAATAGTTATATATATATATATTTGCTGGATTTTCTTTTTTTTGAAACCATATGCTACGGTTACTGTTACTAACTGTAACTGAAAAATTATAATTTTTTTATTTTATTTTCATAACAGTACAGACCGTGTCTGTAGTTTTTTTATTCATTTTTTTAAACAAAATTCTCCTTATTTGAAATACTTAAAATAGACCGTATGCGCACATCGAGCTCCTGATTTCGACGTGCAATAACTCGACTTGATCGTTTCTGAACGAAGATCAAAATGAGTATAATATCCATATACTTTTGATCGGGTTTTGAATGCCCGAAATTTTCGGATACAATTTTTGTTTAAGGTTAAATTTTGTAATTTAAAAATATCAAACGACCTCCGATTGACGAACGATCGATTCCGTTGGTCTTCTTCGTCGAATCGGATTTAATGACGGTCTCGGTTCGTTTTGCAGTTTCCGAATTTGCGTCACGGCTTTTTTGCGACACACATTACGAAGTGATCGATTTTTGGTTGATTTGGCCTTAACGATTTTTGATTCACGATCAATTGATCATTTAAAGTTATTTGGCATTGCCCAACCACTTTATTGGGTTAATCGGATCCAAATCGGATCGGGTCCGACTTTATGCGAATCACGGGTGTTACAGTACCCAACTGACGAGTACTATGCAAAAGATACCCAAGTGTCCTCGGGTGCATGTATAATTATCAAAACCTTGACCACATGTGACATCCACAACTCCGCATCGTAAGGGGATGGTGGTACCGAAGAATTGTGGTACCATCGCTCGCTATTATGCTTCATAGGTGCTTTGATGCTTCTGCAAAGCATCAACACCCTCCATAACCTCATGCTCTATAGAGAATGGCAGGTTGAGGCTCCCCTCTCCGTCATGAGAGGGACATTAGGAGGAATCGTCCTGCTGTTAGAGCCACTGCTTGATCGCCTCTTAGCGTTGCTGGATGCCCTGTACAACCTGTACTTGGAAAGGTTGCTGCTACGCCACAACTGGATCCACATCCTTCTGATCACGCCATTTTGAATCTATTCTTTTCGTGTATGACCACACATCCACCATAGAATTTTTATTTCTGCTACAACTAGAAAGTTTTCCTTACTCTCCCGAAGACTCAAAATCGGAACCAACTAATAAGTAAGTGCACCAAATATATATTTAATCAAGCTCTTCTTTTTTAAGACATCCCACCATTGACGTGAAGAGACTTACTAGTAGACGACAATGCTCATAACGGGTCGCATGCAACCTTTAATGGCCTACTAGTGGCTTTACTCCTTAGGTGATAATTTTGTTACTTGGCAGCAACACGAAATATTCTGTTGTTGCTAGGTTTGGCATCGTAGTGGTGTTGAGCTAGAACTCGTACTACTTGTAAGGTTTCATTGATTTCCTCTCTCATAGGGATTGGTATCCAGACTATTGTTCTTATTTTTATATATTGTGATAATTGATCGGCTACTTACAAAATGCATCTAACTGTGTGTTCCACAAGTGGACAAGGCGCATTGAGATTGATTGTTACACCATTCACAATGTTGTCATGGAAGGGACGGTTGTTATTTCTTATATCTCCAAAATTTTGATGGTAGATATACTTACTGAAGGTTCCCAAGAAGCACAATATCTTTCTCTACAACAAGTTGGGCATGATTTATTTGATTTATGCTCCAGTTTGAGGGGAATGTTATTTGCTATCATTTCTGTTCCTATTTTTTTCTATTCGTATTCTTTTGTAAATGTCCCAATCTTTTATATAATATGGGTAATTTGACTCAACAAACTTGATAGTGCTTACTATTTTTTCGAATCTAGCAACCTGCCAAGGACATCTTGCAGTTTGTTGCACTCATGCTTTTGAAAGAATCTAGTTTTTTACACAAATAATTCTGCATCATAATGTTCATAGGGTGGATGCTGGAACATCTCTCCATAGTTAAATTAGTTCTTCAAGATTTCTGTCAACCATCAAGATTGCTGTCTACCAAAAATATTTTTTTAGTGAAAGGAGCATAATGAAAATAGGAATGTTGCATCTTATGGCTTTATTTCTTTTGTACTTGTGGAAAGAAGAGAATGAAACCCTGGGGTGGACCCAGCTGAAGCTTCCAGGACAATCTCCTCAACCTTGTTGTGGGCATACAATAACTTCGGGTGGTCATTATGTAATATATCTGAACTATATCTTCATTTCTTTGTTTGTTTTATCTTTTGTTGCACCTTGGATCACATTTTGTCGCATTCTCTTGGTTCAATTTCTTGTTACTTGATATCAGCTGCATTTCTTTAGTAGTACTAGATACAGTTTAGTTTGTGGATAATTTTATACTGTAAAATAGATATTTTGTCCCTTTTTTCCTTGTAAATATGGAAAATATTCTTGTTTTAGTTCATATCATTTTAGATGAGGCCTGCCTTTTTGAAAATAGTCTATATCTGTTAGAGTTATGTATTTAGATGGGTGACTCCAATACCCAATTACACTAAGCTCTCATGTTTAGTCCACATTTTTTAGAGTTGAGTCTTGGGTGTGTTTGCATGGCTATTTAGAAACCCCCCGCTTGTATTCTTTGAAAAGTCTGTATGACAAATATGATCCGCAGGGTCCCATCTCCCACGGGATAAGGTAGTCACCGTGGCCATTGTGAATCATGTAAACCACGTTTCTTATTAATTAATGTTGCACATATTTTTTTGATATTTCTACATAGTATCAGAGCAAGTCGGTTTCATGCGCATCTTCGTTCAGTTTTATTTTAATTGAGTTCTCGATGTTATCTCTAGGATTTTGTATGGGATATCATGACAGTGACGATGTTGTTCTCTCTCTAGACCTTTATGTAATAAAGAAGACAACTTTAACTGTTATAGGTGATGCATTGTTTTTTTTGAGAGTTATAGGTGATGCATTGTTGGAGGTGATGCTTGAGACACAATGCTGCATATGTGAGTCATGGATGTGAATACGAGTGGGCATTACATTAGGATGGCCCTAGAAGCAGCGAGCACGACAGTACGACATGCTCTAGGCAATACACGCCATGAATGTGATACCATTATTACCGGTACGTTCATCGACACATGACTCTTAAATTGGAGGCACAATGCAAAGATGACCTAAAGAAGCAAGATTAGCGTTGTTTGAGGGCGTTAAGTGACACCATGAGCGAGAGTCTCCGCATAGGGGTGCCTTACAACGTGGAGGCATTGGAAACACTAGCATGAAAGGCGATAAAAATCTAGAGGCGAAGAATACGAGAGGATCTTGCCTTCTTGGACATTAACCAGATCTAGATCCTCATCTGGATCTGATTACCAGCCACTGATTGTTTGGAGTTTTTAGCTGTCTTATTTCTCTTTTCTTTGTATTGGTCCTAGGTTCTTGTAAACAAAGCAAAAAAAGGGGAAAGAAAAGGGGAGATGTAGAAGAAAAACAACTAGGAGGGATGGAGAAAGAGAGAGATTTCGTGTCAAAAAAGGAAGGATAACAATCCCCAGAATAGAGGAAAGAGGACTATTTAAAATAAAATAGTCGAAAAAAGATGAAAAGAATGAAAGAAAAATGCAATGTTTTGTTTTCAGGAGGGATCTTTATTTAAAGAGAGGAGAGAAAAAAGGGGGGTTGCCCATATGGAGCTTGTCCGTCTGGAGTGTAGAAAATGATAAATGCGGAAGCTTATCAGAGCTAAAGAAATATAGAAATGGAATAACACTGATATTTTATGTGGAACCTTACTCCATAAGGAGGGGACGAAACCAGGAGAAGGCCTCTCAAGGGCCCAATCTTTTGTATTGAGTCTCTCAACTATTTAGTCTACGACCCCGTATACCGCATAATCGGAGGGACTAATCAGTCTAGTCAGTCGACTATTACAACAATGGTTGTTGAGGTGGACCATTTTGGGACCATTATTAGACATGTTGATATGAGTAGGGGTTGGTGTCTAGAGAGATGGGTGAGCATGTTATGACATGAGCATGCTAAGGTTTGGTTTACGAATTTGGGGTGCGTGAGGTCTGTGATGTTTTCGATCTTAATCTGGATGGTTGCCTTAGTCTTGCTGGTTTCCTAGTCTTCTTCTTCAAAGGATTGTGAGAGGTGATCAAAGACGATGTCATGACTATGTTGATTGGATTGAGGCAATTGAATTAGGGTTTTGAGTGGTTAGACCATTCACTTATTTTTATGTTGTAAAAAAAGGATGGGGCTTTGTGGATGATGCCTGCCTGAGTGCATTGTTAAATACTATATATTTCTTTGTTGTCGACTCTTCTATCATTTTCGTGGTGATTATTCTTGATATGCATATGATGTATAGCGTGATCATGTCAGCTAAGATAACTGATGATTGGAAGAGACAAAGAGATAATGGGGATGTTATGAAATGTAGATTGTTCAAAAGCTTATGAATGTGCAGATTGGATATTCATTTGGGTTTCTCCCTATTGTCGAGGTTTTTTAGAGGAGTGGATTGAATCTATGAAGAGATGCATCACCACATCATTTTGCTGCGTTCGGGTGAATGGTATGGAGGGTATTTCTCATTACAACAAAGGGGGTCATGCAAGGGTGTTGTCTTATGCCCATCCTCTTTGTTTTTGTAGCAGACACGTTATCGGTAAGGGTCGATCGTATTGTACGTAGTGGTGTCTGTGCAGGATACATTTACACCAAGCTTTCTATTTCGATCATATAGTATACAACCAATATTTTTTTCTACAAGTAGGGATGGATTTTGGAGTGCAAGGGAAACTCAATGGTTCCAGACACCTTTGGTGAGCTCTAGGTTATAGGTGAATGGTGGGAAATCAGATTTTTTTCCTTTTGGTATGATAGGAGGAGGTGGTTTCTTGTGAAGCTATTTTGGGGACCTTGAGGATGAGTTTGCTTGTCAATGTTTTTATTCTGAAATGCACTAGTACATAGCATTTCCCTTCATCAGACATGGGTGTCTGTATTATAACCTTCTTTTGTTAATAGATTTGTAGTGGGTCCCATCTCATGACTGCGCCCTTAACATTATTATTGGAGTATTTGGTCATGCGTCACTTATGTGAGAGATGGGTAAATTGATCTCTTCAGGATCCATTCAGGTCTTTAATCCCACATCTACCAACTGTGAGATGTGGAGACTCAATGAGGGCTATATAAGAAGCCCCTCACCCCATGTATCCAATGAGAAAAGCAATAGAAGCATCAACCCTTTGAGGCGTTCTCCCGTGGTTTTATCCCGCTCCTTAGGGAGTACGGTTCCACGTTAAAATGCGGTGTTCTTTAATATTTAATCTTTATCTCTGATATTCACTTCTGCATTCATATTTTCTAATAGGGTATCAGAGCGGCTTGAGGATTTATTTTTTCGAGATTCGATTTTTTTGGTGTTGTATTCTTGAATTTTCTGCATTTGAAAATTGATTTTATTCTGGGATCGTGCAAAGTAGGCTTCCAGAACAGGAACCCTAATCGTGGTTCTCCAAGTTCCAGGTAGGGCGGTGATTCTCTTCTCCTTCGCAACCTCCTGTGTGCACCTCCTAGTATGCCGCCTCTCCTCCTTGGCAAGCTCTAGCCATGAGTTCTCCCAACTAGGGCGGCGGAACATCTCTCGTGCATGTTGTACCTCTTTACGCAGCCCTAGCCTCCATGCTTTAGGCGGAGCATCTTTCGAGCGACAACTCCCATAAGGGAGGGAGCTCCAAGAGGGTTCCCACAAACCCTAATTTCTTGCGGCGTCCGCATCGTCAATCTCAGGCACCACCGCCAAGCATTCTTTAGGGCTGCAGCCTTCTTTGAGCATCTCCCTGCATAGCCATCATCGGCGGCGACGCATGCTTCATCAGGCGGCGCAATACCATCTCTGGCGCACTCCCTATCAGTCGAGTCCAAGCGGGAGCCACGCTGCCGCCATCTCTCGAAAGCAGCACATGCGACACATCCACTATGGCTCCGTTTCCAGAAGGCAAAGACCACACACTCTAGGTGGTGGCAACATGAGTACAGAATCCCCTAGGGTATCAGCTCCTTGGTGAGAGGGGGTTCCCATTACGGGGTACCCTAAATATTCTCGATGGGACCCAATGTTATTAAATAAAAAAATCTATACCATGTGTTGAGAATAGAAAAAAGGGAGCGGGGTCTGTTTTTTTAAAAGGGAGTATGGGCCGGAAAAAAAAGGAGGCCACAAGTTAATAAAAACTTTGAAAAATGTTCACACAAAAGAAAGCCATACGCATAAATTTTTGCAAAAAAAAATGAAAATAAAAAAATGAGTTGGCTATTAAAAAAAGAAAATAGCCAAAATGATTCGAAAAAAATGATTAAAAAAGAGGAAAAACAAAAAGAAGCCGAAAAAATTTTTGAGATTGGCATTTGTGTTTCGTATTTTCTCCTCATTTCTCTTATCTTCTCCCAACTTTGTCGATGCCATTGTTTTCCGAAAAGTGTGGGAGAAAGGGGGAGTATTGTGTAGAGTTACAGGTTGGATCAAGATATCAGATTCTTCATTCCAGACCATTTAGATTTCAGACTCTATAGTTCAAATATTCAGACTCAATGTTAGATTGATTCTGAGTTTTCTGCTTCAAACACACACATGTATGCGGTCTTTTCAGATGTGCACATATTTACCATCTTTTGTGTGGTACCCATCTTTTATGTTTCGGCCAGGATTTTCATGTGTTCCATATGGACTCTTAGGTAGAGATCCCATTCCTATATCAGGGTTTTCATGTGATTTCATAGGAACTCCTGAGTAGAGTATCATTCTTTGTGTCATATGGGAGAGACCCAGTTCTCCGACGAGGAGACTTCTTCAGACTCCATTCTCCAATGTTCACGAACTTTAGTACGAGATCCTTCCGAGGTTCCTATGAGAGAGAACCCACTTTGAGGTCCCTATGAGAGAGACCTATCTTCAGAGATCCGCATATGGATAATTTAGCGATGTCTTCTATTCGTCCCATTCAGAGATGGAGAAGTTGTCCACATTGTTGTGGCTAGCCAGAGATCTCTGTGTAGAGATTCATTTTCAGGTGCAGTGACTCTGACAGGTGCAGTACAGAGCACATGCTCTCCGACGAGGAGTTTCAGTTTGACTCCACACTCCAGCTAATTCGTCCTCCCTCACTTGCATGGCATGAGACGCGATATCCTCGACAATAGCCTACAATTGTGTGTGTTGAGTTGATATGGTCTATAGTGTTATGTAACGTGAGTTGAGATTTATTTCTGTTTGTCCAAGCTGAGCATTGCATGCTCCAGCTTGAGGGGGAGTGTTGGAGTATTTGGTTATGCGTCACTTATGTGAGACATGGGTAAATGGATCTCTCCAAGATCCATTTACCCCATCCAAGTCTTTAGTCCCACATCTATTAGTTGTGAGATTTGGAGACTCAGTGAATGCTATATAAGAAACCTCTCACCCATGTATCCAGTGAGAAAAGCAATAAAAGCATAAGCCCTTTGAGGTGTTCTCCTGTGGTTTTATCTGGAGAAGGGTTCCACGTTAAAATCCGGTGTTCTTCAGTGTTTAATGTTTATCTCTGATATTCACTTCCGCATTCGTATTTTCTAACTATTATCAAACATGGATCTCTGTGATACTTTCTCGGGATTAAGACAACCTGTTCCAAGCATGGTCTAATTATGTCCTAAAGAAAATATGATATTGATTTACTACATGAGACTCTGATGTTGAATTTAAGCCTATCTGGATCCGAATCGAACCCAAGGCATATATCTATGAGCATGGCGATACTGGAGACAAGTCGTTGAATCTAACCATTATCAGGCCTAGCTTTTTCATTGGGTATGGCACCTCAAAGTGTTGAGGATAAGAAGTCTATGGTTGGATGCCTATATGCATCACTTGTAGGAAGCCTAATAAATGCCATTATGTGTACAACGCCCGGATATCTGTCATGGAGTGGGAGTGGTAAGTCATTAGCAGTATTGATATATTGAACAACACTGGAATGCAATGAAAAGTTCGAGCAACTAACAAGAACTCAAGACTATCTTGATTTGTGGAGATAATAATCCAAGCTTTATGAGATACAAATTTAAATTCCCAATCTGATGTGGATGGATAGGAAATCAACATCATGGTTCATACTCCTATTGAACAATGGTGCTGTGCTACGGAGAAGAAAGAAGCAAGAAACCACAACAAATTCGACAACACAAGACGAGTAGGTTATCGCATCTGATGATGCTAAAGAGGTTGAGTCGTTATGTAAGTTCAAGCCGAAACTTGGTGCAGTCTTCTTAAGAAATTTTCCCATTTTGTTACTCTCCATAGTGCAAGAGAAGGAATGTATGTGGTATCAAAAGAGCAAGTACGTTGAGAGGAAATATCACATTATATAGGAGATACAAAACATGGTTTATATCACTATTGTAGAGATATAGTTATGTTTCTGTACTATTTCCTTATTTTAGTTTCTTATGTCCATCTTATGTAATTTACCCATAGGTCTTTGCTCTATATAAGAGAGCCTAGGGTTCCCAGGAATAAACAACTTTCATTCTTTTTCCCGACATGGTATCAAAGCGGCGGTCCTAGACCAGAGCTCTCGTACCCTAAATGTAATCAAAGCCGCCACCTTCCAGCCCCTCTCGGCATCGACATTGCGGCCAGATCTTCTCTCTCCCACCATTGCCGCTGCCGTCGGCCTTCGTGCATCACAGTAGCCATCATCGAATTATCTCTCTCCAACGACGTAACATCCAGAATCCACCTAAACTCGCACCTGACCCGAATAAGGTCTGTTTAACCCAGTAAAGTTGTTAGTCGACATTAGATGACCTACTCGATCAATTTATCGTGAATCAAAAGTTGTTCGGGCGAAATCGACCAAAAAAATCGATCGCATCGTAATGCATGCTCGAAAAAACGACGACGTAAATTCGGAAACCGTGAAACGAACTGAGACCGTCATTAGATCCGATTCGACGAACAAGACACCGGAATCGACCGTTCATCAATCGGAGGTCGTCTAATATTTTTAATCCACAAAAATTTAATCCAAACCAAAACCGTATCTCGAAAATTTTGGGTATCCAAACCCGATCAAAAGTATATCAATATTATACTCATTTCGATCGTCATTGAAAGACGATCAAATCGAGATATTTCGCATCGAATTCCACAAATGAATGAACCACCATTAGACCATATAAAGCAGGTGACCTGGGATAAGAAATCCCAACGCACTAACTGCATAACATGTGTGCAATGTTTTATGCACCAATGTGTTATTCTCACCATGTAGATTCAAAACTTGACAGTACCAATAAATGTCTATAAAAAAAGAATTTTAAATTTCTACTTGAATAATAAATTTAGTTAATTCTTCATTGAATTGTAAATTTAATTGTAATGCGCCATTAGTATAGGTATTCTATGTAAACTGGTAGGTGGAGCAATCATTCTCATATTATCCAGTACATAAGGTCTTAACAACCTCCAGCTAGGCCTTTCATTGACCGCTCCTACGAAATCTTGACCACTTAACAATACCGATTGTATGCGAATAAGTATGCAAAAAAAAAGAAAAGAAAAGAAAGAACCACTGAGCCCTACTATCTGGTCAGAGTTAACTATTCAAGAATGAAGTCAACAACGATTTTCTAAGATCATTACGAATAATAATTACGAAATAATAATCCTCAATTAAATTGATCCTTGAGTGTAATCTACTATTGGTTTATATTACTAAAGATAAGCTATGACAAAACGCCTAAACTGGAAAAGTTATCTACAGAGAGGTTGAGAAGAATTGAGTAATCAAGTAAATATGATGGAGAATTAGTGATGACAATTAACAGTGCCGATCATGGTGACCCTTATACCTGACCGTGCAAGAGTGCGATGACTCTCAACTAGGCGGGAGATAGGAATCCCAGTTAGGGAAGCAGCCTCCTAGTGTGCGGGTCTAGGATCCCAGTCTATTTCACGGTTTTTACGCGATCTCGCAGTGTTTTTACGTCTCGTTGGGATCCCGACTTTTGACCAATCCGCTGACCCCTCTGTTTTAGGATACCCAGGCGGGGGATCCTCAATTTTAGTTTTTCGTACGAGCTCGTTTGTCCCGTTACCGGTCGGGCCATTTTTCTAAAGTGACTTTTCCGGAGAGTCTCTCTCACTCGTCTCTGGGGCGTAGTTTTGGAGTAGACATTTCCCTTTATTGGACTGCACTTCCAATTAGAGGGCGAGACCGAAGAGCTTTTTATAGGCTACCTCACCGCTTGAGTTTTGTTTACTTTTCGCCAACAGACTTGGCGATGCTACATTCTAATTATCCATGTCTACATCTAGGCCATTCTAGGGTTACACCTGTAACAGTTGCACTTGAGGTTCAGAGAATTTACAATCAAGTTGAGTTGGTTGGATGTGACTATAATAAAATATCCCTATAAGCTAGTGGACGTGTTGAGAACATAGTCAGGATGCATCATACAATACCGCATGCCTACGGAGGCACCCCAACCCTAAGGCATTATTCACGTCTTAGAGTCATAGTGTGGGATTATACAAAGACCAAGATCACAGACTATCCTCTAGACTTGAGAGTTAAATAAGTCAATAAACCTCTTCAATCTCACCTTTCCCATCGTCAAAATCTACAAACATGATATCTGAATAATATAAGAATATATAGATATACACACACAAACTTATGAGCAATCAGTTACAAATAAAAATATTTTATATGGAAAATGTTGAAATAAAGTGTAAACAGGGGAGATACATACAAGCCACATGGAAACCTTTTTTACATTGCAAATAGAAATAAATTTTAGATGTTTCTACTTTTTTACTTGTTTCTTTTGTATCCAGATTAAATGCCTGTTAATTTTTATAATATGAATTACGGGTGTACCAGCGCTTGCTGACACCTCTTCTTCCTACATGTTTTGGCAGGCAAGGAGTCTGCAATATAGTAGCAGGTAGATGACATCTGGTGATCGTGTATATCCTAGACGATATGTTTCTTTTGTTACAGTTTTTATACTGTTATATTATAGATGCTTATTTCTCTTCAGTTTGATGTTGGGATATGCAAATGTACCATCAGCTTCATGTATATGTTGTCAATTTATATAATGAAAATTAATGAAAAGAAAAGTTGGTGGCTCTTGTTGGTGTGTTGTTATTATGAATGCCATATGTAGATTCAGCGTGAAAAATTTTCCCTGATTTTCAATATTTTGTACGATCGCATGTGAATGTAGTAATGCGAACGCGTGTAAATGGGTACCCGGATTAACGCGAAAATTTTTCCCTTATTTTCAGTACTTTGTGCGATCACATGTGAATGTAGTAGTACGGACGTATGTAAACGGGTACCCAGATCTGAGGGGATTCACAATTTTGATATCATAGCTGTGGTACCTCGATATGCACATTCGCAACATTACCATTCCAGTCGCATTAAGTTCTCAGATAACAAAGTCCTTCCGACTTGCCGTGAGTCCGAGAAGGGAAATATGACATTCATATTCAATAACCACAGATGTCACCAATTTCATTAATTTTCGTATTATATCTCAAGAAGAGAAAGAAAAAGTATTTATAAGTATCTGCGAATGTCACTTTTATGACTAAATATGGTTCTCATGCAGAGCCATGACATCCCGACCAGGACATGAGATGACTGACTAGTTGGCACGCATACTGACTGCTGTCACCTATCTTCAGCAGCAGCAGGCTACTACGAGAGATCAGCAGGATCGGATTTTGGCTCAGCAGACGGAGATTGCTGACAGACATACAGACATGGGGCTCATATTTGAGGAGCTGTCAGATTCCACCTACCGTTCATCTCACGATGGCATACGTTAGGACCAACGACAGTCGATAGAGGTACAACGGCCTCATTTCGATGATCCACTTGAGGAGATACCTGAGCATGGAGCAGATGATGGAGACTTTGATAGGAGCATGACCCTGTTGACTTTGTAGATGAGGATGTCCACGAGTACTCTCCTATCCACAAACATCAGTCAGTGTTCACTTCCTACCAGCGAGCCAATGTGCCCATGTTCGAGGGCACCGGTACATCAGATGTTGCTGAGCAGTGGCTCAAAAGGGTGATGAAGGTGCTGAAAATGATTTGCGTGCCACGAGACACGTCGTTATCTTTCATGGAGTACTCGCTGACAGACTTTGTTGAGAGGTAGTGGGATGCTGTAGGTTTCTGAGTTAGGCCGTGAGCCTACTTGGGATGATTTTGAGACAAGGTTCATGTCTCACTTCTTTTCTACGAAGTGGAAGGAGTCCTAATGCTGTTTGTTTGCAGATCTTCGTCAGAGACGGATGAAAGTCAGAGATTACTTTGTCCGATACACAGAGTTGTCCCGACACATACCAGCAACTGGCACACTTTTAGAGGAGAATCTAGAAAAGTTCTTTAGAGGCATGCGAGAGGAAGTACAAGAGAAGCTGGCCGGATTGCATATCACTTCTTTCTCCCGAGGCTACTTATGCAGCGGAGAAGTTTGAGGATATCCGAGAGCGACGATTTGGGAGCTTATCTGGAGCAATGCATAGACCGCAACGATCATTTGGCCCGATTCGTCGACCATTTCAGCAGCAGAGGTCAGCCAGACGGTTCCGACCTACAGGTTCGTCCTTCTCAGGCAGTGCTCGCTCTTCTCCATCGACTACTTTAGGAGGAGCAGTAGCTGGACGTGGTACAGATTCCGCTCGACCATCTGGGTCGTAGCGAGTAGACAGACCACCAGCAGGACCAGCTCGGAGCACACACACGACCACTCCATCTACCCGGCCAGTCCGTTGCTACTTGTGTCATGAGAAGGGACATTACCGACATCAGTGTCCCTAGAGATCTGGTGAGCCTCAGCCACAACCTTCACAGTCGCAGCCTCAGGCACAACGTTCAGGGAGTTTCCGTAGCAGGAACTCCAACTTCAGGTGACAACAGCAGAGACAGACGCAGAGTATGGCCAGACCCAATACTGCACCTGCCAGGCATGATCAATTACATGCATACTGAGGAGCAAGCACGTTCAACAACTACTGTGGTGAAAGGCATGGTCTCAGTCTTGGGCCGACCATTCCATGTTTTATTTGATTCTGGAGCGACACATTCTTTCCTTACTTCGAGGCTACTTGCTTCTTTAGGTAGAGTCGTAGAGACTCTATCTTCTCCATATCACATCCATGGCCAGGTGGACAGTTGTTTATCATTTCCCTGATAGTCAGGCACTTGCCAGTACTGATTGGTGGTCACGAGATGATCATAAATTGTCTACTGCTACAACTTGATGAG
This sequence comes from Ottelia alismoides, assembly GCA_037367405.1. NCBI lineage: Eukaryota > Viridiplantae > Streptophyta > Magnoliopsida > Alismatales > Hydrocharitaceae > Ottelia > Ottelia alismoides. The sequence continues at coordinate 941,846 of JAZKJV010002403.1, forward strand.
TTCGACTTGATTTTGGGCATGGATTGATTATCCGCTCATCATGCACTTGTGGATCGTTTTAGGAAGACATTTGTCTTCATGATTCCAAATTTACCCGAGTTAAACTTTTGAGAGTACTTTACATGACTCCAAAATGGAGTACATTTCTGTGTTGCGATCTTAGTGACTTGTTGATCAGGGTTGCGATTCCCATCTAGCTTTTATTCGAGAGGTAGCTGATCATGAGCCGATGGCACATGATATCTGTGTAGTAGCAGACTAGCCAGATGTGTTTCCTGATGAGCTAACATGATTACCTCCTGAGAGAGAGATCGAGTTCGAAATCACATTACTACCAGATACACAACCGATCTCGATGGCTCCAAACCGTATGGCACCAGCTGAGTTGAGAGAGAGCTGAAGGTGCAGCTGCAGGAATTGCTTGATTTGGGATTTGTGAGGCCGAGCACTTCACATTGGGGTGCTCCAAATCTATTTGTTAGGAAGAAGGATGGATCCATGAGACTATGCATCGATTACGGACAAACTGAAAAGAAAATGGTGAATGCATCGATTACAGACAACTGAACAAGAAAACGGGGAATAATCGTTATCCATTGCCGCGCATTAATGATTGGATCTTTGGTTTTCTCGAAGATCGATCTTCGTTCAGGTTATCATCAGTTGGGGATTCGAGAGGCAGACATTCCGAAGACCGCCTTCAGGACTCGCTATGGGCACTACGAGTTTGTGGTGATACCTTTTGGGCTCACCAATGCACCTGCGTCATTTATGGATATGATGAACATGATTTTCCATCCATATTTGAACAAGTTTATAGTGGTGTTCATTGATCATGTTCTCATATATTCTCAGAATGAATGGGATCATGCGAATGATCTACATACTGTCTTGTATACATTGTTGGTGCACAAGCTATATGCCAAGTTGAGCAAATGTGAATTCTGGTTATCTCAGGTCTCATTTCTAGGGCATGTCATTTCTGGAGCCGACATCACAGTTGATCTTGCAAAGATTGAGGCAGTCATGTCTTGGGAGCAACCCAAGACAGTTACTCAGATTCAGAGCTTCTTTGGATTAGCGGGCTATTACAAACGCTTTGTCAATGGTTTTCACGCATTGTTCATCCTTTGACACGATTGACGCAGAAGGAGATACATTCATTTGGGACGATTCATGCGAGCAGACATTCAGTACACTGAAGGAGAGATTGACTACATCGCCCATTCTTGTACTTCCTTCAGGTACTCAGGAATTATGCAGTTTATACCGATGCATCTGGAGAAGGTCTAGGAGCAGCTTTAATGTAGAGAGGTTATGTGATTGCATACGCATCACGACAGTTGAGACCGCATGAGCGGAACTGCCCCACACATGACTTGGAGTTGACAACAGTTGTCTTCGCCCTGCAGATCTAGCGCCGCTATCTATATGGGGTAAATTTGAGATCTTCACAGATCACAAGAGTATGAAGTACATTTTTTATCAGAAAGAGCTGAACATGAGACAACGTAGGTGGCTCGAGCTACTGAAAGATTACGATTGCACGATCTCTTACCATCCAGGTAAGGGAAA